>CM053623.1:102562126-102661833 GCA_028646595.1 Phalanger gymnotis
TCTCTCATCCTTCTCATTTCTCTTCCCAATATTTCCTCTACTTCTCTAACTTGCTTTTCCAAATCCTTTTTGAGCTCTTCCATGGCCTGAGACCAGTTCATGTTTTTCTTGGAGGCTTTTGTTGTAGGCTCTTTGACTTTGTTGATTTCTTCTGGCTGTATGTTTTGGTCTTCTTTGTCACCAAAGAAAGATTCCAGAGTCTGAGACTGAATCCGGGTATGTTTTCGCTGCCTGGCCATGTTCCCAGCCAACTTACTTGACCCTTGAGTTTTTCAGTGGGGTATGACTGCATGTAGAACACAGAGTTCTATGTTCCAAGCTTGGGGGGATGTGCCAGCTCTGCCACACCAGCACTCCTCCTTCCCCAAGAACCCTCAACCTGGACTGGACCTAGATCTTCAGCAGGCTGTGTACTCCTGCTCTGATCTGCCACTTAATTCCTCCCACCAGGTGGGCCTGGGGCCTGAAGCAACTGCAGCTGTAGTTCTGTAGCTTCCCCACCTCCGCTGCCCCCAGGGCGGTGGCGGAACAGAAAGCTCCCTGTCCCTAGCAGCTTTTCCCACTAACCTTCTTTGTTGTCTTTGGTGTTTGTGGGTTGAGAAGTCTGGTAACTGCTTCAGCTCACTGATTCAGGGTGCTAGGGCCTTTCTGCCTGGCTCCTGGTCTGGTTGGTCCGCGCCACCCACACTGGGCTCTGTTCTGCTCCCAGCTCCATGCGTGAAAGACCTCACCCAGATACCATCCAGGCTGTCCTGGGCTGGAGCCCTGCTTCCCTCTGCTATTTTGTGGGTTCTACAGTTCTAGAATTGGTTCAGAGCCATTTTTATAGGTTTTTGGAGGGACTTGCCAGGGAAATCACACAAGTCCCTGCTTTCCAGCTGCCATCTTGGCTCCACCCCTCTCCTTTAACTTTTTAACATTTTGATAACTATATTTCAATATAATTGGTTCTGTTTGTAATCCTATTTATTTCATTTTGAGCACTTAAAAGCATTATTATGAGAAGAGGTCTGTAGGCCTCACCAGACTGCCAACAGGGTGTTGTGTGACACAACAAAAGGTTTAAGAACCTTGGTGTTAAACAACTCTCCCTATATATACATATGCAAATACATACATATTTATGAAAATTTATATTGTAACTAAACTTAAACATACTCATGTCTTTAGTTGGAAACAGCAATTAAATTTATAAATATTTATGTATCAATTTATAAAGTGATTATTCATGATAATCTTAATACTATCAGGGTTCACAAGTAAATGAAAATAAATTTTAATTTTCACAATTATGTTTGAATTTGGTAAATCTTCACATTTCACAGAAAGAAGGAAGAAGAAGAAACATTTATTAAGTACCTGCCATGTGCCCAGCACAGTGCTAAGCACTTTATAAATATTATCTTACTTCATTCTTATGACAAACCTAGGAAACAGGTGCTATTATTATTTCCATTTTAGATTTAAGGAAACCGAGGCAGACGGAGGTTAAGGGATTTGCCCAGGATCACACAGCTTGTGCTGTCTCAGGCTAGATTTGATCTCATGTCTTCCTGACTCCAGGCCCAGATTTCCATCTACTGCACGGCCTAACTGCTTAGGAGTCCGGTCAATGCATTTATGTGGTCCAAAGCAACCAAATGATTATACTTTATAATAGAATCCTGATTCGTAAATTTACTGACAACTCTTCCATGCTGTAGATGTTAGACAATGTAGATATTAACAGCCAATGGTATGTGGTTGAAAGAAGTGTTGGGGTCAGAAGTCATAGGGATTGAGCTCACATTCTGATTGTGTAGTTCCATCATTTAATCTCTCTAAGACTCACTTCCCCAAGCTTAAGATAGGGATTATTTTAGCACTTTCTAAATAATAAAGGGAATGACATGTGAATTATTATTATTACTCCATGTTCAGTTTTGAGTCACAATATCTGTCTATACATGTGCATACATGTACATACACACACATACACAAAACATTGTGTGTGGGGGGCAGGGACTCCAATTAGAACCCTGTCTCTTGTCACTAGCTAAGTTGAATGACCCTGGGCAACCCAATTAACCTTTTCTGGCCTTATTGTCCTCATATGTAAAATAAAGTACTTGGACTGATAACAAAGATCTTGCTTCTAGTCCTAATATTGTGATTCTATGATTAATATACAATTTATCAGCACAGTGAAGTTGTTTCCACAGTGCCACATTGATTTGCCCCCAGCAGAAATAAGCAATAGCTATGTTGTTCCCAGGAGCAGAGTAGAGGAACAGATAGAGTGTTGGGCCTGGAGTCAAGAAAACCTGACTTCAAATTTGACCTGTGTGACCCTGGGCAAGTCAATTAGCCTCTATTTGTTTCAGTTTCCTCATCTGTAAAATGGGGATAATAATATGCCTACCTCCCAGTGTTGTTGTGAGTATCAAATGAGATAATTAACTCTAAAGTGCTTCGCACAGTGCCTGACATATTGTAGGTACCACATCAATGTTAGCTCTTAATTATTATAATTATTAAGAGTTGGTTTCAGAATCAGAAACAGCCAAGTTTGAATCTTGTTATCCTGGGCAAATTATTTAACCTCTTGGCGTTCCTCAGGCAGCTCTTTAACGCAATTAAGTTGTACAGTAGGTGACAGTCTACATTGGTGGAGTTTCCCCACTAAGAGTTCCTGAAGGAGGTCCAGTCCAAAAAAATCCCCCAAAACCCTTAAAAATGTTTTGCATATGGTACGTCGATATTTTAAAGATCTGTGATTTCATCAGAGTGGGCACTTTCTCTGTTTCATCACTTAGTAAAATGTCTTTGTGAGCTGCTTTGGCTAAAAGAATGAATAATGTGGTGACCAATTTTCTGGTAAAGAGCAAGACTTTCTGTAATTAAGTAGTCTGGTTTTTGGTAAGACACCCTCCTTTGTAGGTTCCATAACTCAAAGCCTTCCCAGCTTGGTAGGACTTAGTATATCTTGTGCTATTCTTGCACTTACATTTAAAAAACCCAATAGTAACTACATAGTGCCATGATTAGGCATTAGAGTAAGGCTTTACTGGGGATTCCCACATGGCCTATTGAAGGTTCCTCAAAACATTTGACTTCTATAGCCATCCTGATCACTGGAAAGATTTGGTTTATATAAGAATCTCAATGACAATCTCAATTCTTTCTATTCATTGCACTTTTCAAATATTTCTCCCGAGTTAAAATGACTTTCTTATATGTTAATATGATCAATCTAATTTAGAATTCAGATAGTGTTACCAATATTGATACATTAGTATAGAAATTCCCGGTATGGGTCGGTAGTAAATGGGACAATATGAGATCCTTAGTTGAATTACACAGAAGCTCCTATTAGAAATATGAGAAAACCAAAACAGTAGAAAGTAGAACACTTTAAGTTTATATTAGACCATATGTCCAAAATACTCTGAAAAGTTTTTTTTAATTTTCCATCATCCCAACTATAAGAAAGTTTTACAGTGTTTTTAAACTGCTTAAATCAACTGTTTTGAGCTTTAAGACCATTACACTATAGGAATGTTCCCACTGACTAATTTCTCAGAGGTGAGGATGGTCATTAATATTGTTATTGTTGTGGTGGTTTGTTATTCCTCCCCAGCTCCTAGATCTTTTTTGTCTTATCTCCTTGTATAGGTAAGATGTGCTGCAGAAAATGTACATGGGAGGGTGAACAACACCTGCAGAGTACTAATACACACACATAAATGACCTGGGGAGCAAAGTAACCCAAAATCAACTATATTCTCATGAAAACTCACATGGAGCTAGACATCTAGGAGTGGCTCCTCATTTTGAGTTCGATCGAGTGTAATGATGAACTGTCCCTGAATAATGTCAGGTACAAATCTCTTCTGAAACTATTTTTAATTTCCAAATGAGCCACAAGAAATCTCTTCTGGTACGAGTACAGAAGATAATCCTTTCGAAGTCTGGGCCATCTACATCTCTCTATCCTTCCTCTTCACAGGGGATAGTTAATGACTTCAATGGAACTTTACAGAGAATGTCCTGAGAACCTGGGTCATCTTCATTACATGCCTTGAAAATGAGATTGTTTCCAATAATCAAAGCATGTTTTACTTAGTGTAAGGTTATAATTAGTCTGCATTTTTTAACCCTATGTTGATTAAACAGGAGAAGGAGATGTGCTGGCAGAGTAGGGATGTGGTCCAATGATTTTTTTTAAATGCCCTGTATAGCCACAGGTAAGACAAATGAGAGCTGGCTGAAGTTTAATTCTGAACATCTTTATATGCAATTGCTTTAGAAAAATGTGCATCAGGTACTTTGGTAAGCCAACAAAAAAGCAGGCTGAAAAGTGCTAAGGGAGAAAGAATTAACAAAGAACTGGGAAGTGCCATTTGCTCCTTTGCTGGGTAGCAAAAAATAAGGAAAATTAGAAAAATAGAAAATTAGAAAAAGAATGGTGATTTCTATCATCCCCATCCCTTAGGCACTGAGAGTCTGCATAACAACATGGCAATATTCTGGGACAAAATGATTTCCATGTCAACCAAAGAAGTTTCAATAAAATCAACACTTCAGAAAAATGATGTATCTTTCCCCCTTGGTTTTTAAAGACCATCCATATGCCTTCCCATATTCCCTTCTTCCATTTCCCTTCCCTCTCAATCTTTTCCAAGTATTTTTTTTGTGGGGGTGAGGAGGGAGAGGAGCTAGACAACCATTTTGATTACAGTTCTTGCTGGGCTGTTTACAGAAACCTTACTCATTACATAAGTGCCTGTGAAATCGAAAACTATTAGCTATAGTGTTTAAATTAAGATATTTTGGCTGCTGGCTATATAGGTCCTTATGTAAATTTAAAAAGTTTTTATAAAAGTTAAGTTCTAAATATTAACAAGCAACATACTCCCCATCTCTGAACTTTTAAAGTCTTCAAACTGTTGAGACAGTTTCATGATGGTGTCTTCTTAAGTGGGGTTAAGAAGACACTCCCAGAAAAAAAAAAACCCATTGGTGACCAGAAAAGAAAACGACCTTTATTGTTCTTATAATCACCTCCTACCCATAATAACTACTGTTGGTTTAACATGATCAAATCTTTTCATTATTTAGTTTCCTCTTATATTACTGTAGTAATTTTTTAAAATGAGGGAGGTAAAATAAATGTATGCTGATGACAGTCACCATGAACTGCTGGCTATATTTTATGGCTAAAAAAATAATATAAATCTGGAATTGACCTTTGGGGGAGCATAAACGTTCACAATGTAAAGAAAGATCACAGTAGGACACAATAACCACAAAGAATTCGATAATGTACTTTTCTTTTGGCATCTAATAATGACTCACACAATAATTCAAAAGCATTACCTGAAATAGGAAAGATGGGTGTTGGGGGTGTAGAAATGACGCGAGGTGATGTGCTGTCTTCTAAGTAAAAATGTGCAGTCTGAAAACATTTTCTAGAGAGAGAAACAAGAGCGAATGACACCATGAAATGTTTTAAATAGAAGAGAGCATCTGGATTCTTGGAAAGTGATGACATTTCAACTCAAGTTAGCAAGCATATGTTAAGTATGTTCTATGTGCCAGGCACTATGAATGATACATATATAGATATAGATATATATATAGAAAGAACTTAAACCGCACCCCCCACCCCGCAAAACACTTTTTAAATTGTACTAACAAACCTTCATGATACTGTCACTGTGCCACCCCACCCCCAGTTCATATTTTTTTTTACCTGTACCAGATGCAGAAGAAAGAGCAGAAATCAGACATATTGAAAGAAGAAAAGGCACTTGGAGCTCTGTTTGGTACTAAATAGTATTTTGCAGAGAAATGAACCCAACCCGGCAAATCAGTCTTCCACTGTACATCTATCATGTATCCCCTCCACTGTATAGGAACAGAAGTGAAGCTGAAGAGACGGTTTGAAATACTTTCTTTAGCATATCCCGAGCCCTCTTCTATTTCAGATTTTTAACTGCTTGTAAAATGAGGCATGCTGTGACTGAGTGGAACTGAGAGATCACAGTGGTGCCATTTTGCTAATAATAATAATAAAAAGGAGATAGCCTCATATTTTGATCTAGGCTAACATGGCAGTGCCAGACACAAGCCAAGGAAATCATCATGAAACAGGCGACTGGAAGCAGGGGAGTTTTTCTTTCCAACAGATGCTAGCCTTGTTGATGAGGGGTTTAAGAATGAATACAAATGGAATCAGCTGCAACTCTGACCCAAGATGTAACTTGCATCTATTTTCATTCAGATAATAAGTGTAGCATCTGGTTAGAGCAAACTCGAAACTATTGAGAGGGGTAAATAACCAACTGCTGCTTTAAAGCAATGTAAAACATCCTTAATTAAAAAACTCAGATAATTAAACCTGCTAATGACACTCTTTGACGTGGCTCATTTAATTTATTTGAAATATTATTCACAAGTCGTTAATTTTAAGTAGAAATACATGTACAAGTGAAAAAGTAATAATTTTATGTTTACGAAATTCCAGGGTGGTTATTCTAATGTGGTTTTAAGCAAAATACAGTACTGCAGTAGCTATTTTTAGTAACTTTTGTTCCGCTTAAACTGTTTTCTGAAGATGTAACTGGTGTGAGATGGCATATAATTTATTTATTCATCTACTTAGCAATACAGAGCAATGACACACGCATGTGAAAAACTAGGTCTGTGTTCTTAGAGGGATAGAGAAGGATAAACCTTTGTGGGGAAATGACCCTGAAAACAATCAAGAGGAACAGAAAATAAATAGGACTTAGAACCCAGGAATATGCAGCTTCCAAGAGTGAAGTATGGCTTTACTTTTTCTCTAAGCTAGTGGTTTTCAAATGCTTTGGATTCCAGACCCCTGTCCATTCTAAAAATTACCGAGTACCCTCCCAAATAGCTTTTGTTTCCATGGGTTTTATCTTTTTAGATTTAATGTATTAGAAATGAAAAAAAAATTTCTGTAGCATTATCAAAATAGTTTTGACCTCAGAGATCCCCTGAAAGAATCTTGGGGACTTATGGGGGGCCCCTAGACCATCCTTTGAGAATTACCGCTCCTATCACTGTTCTTCATGATGCCTCATTCCTTGAAGCAGCTGGTGGCACTGTGGATAGAGTGCTGGGCCTGGCGTCAGAAAGACCTGAGTTCAAATCTGACCTCCAATACTTACTAGCTATTTGACCCTGGGTAAGTCACTTTACCTCTATTTGCCTCTTTCCTCAACTGTAAAATGAGGGTCACAATAACACCAGCTTTGAAGGGCTGCTGTGAGGGTGAAATGATATATTTGTAAAAATGTACTTAGCACAGAGCCTGGTACGTAGTAGGTGCTTTTTCATTTATGTAGTTTATTATTATTCATTTCCCTTCTCCCTCTTTCCCTTCCCTCACACACCATACTTTTTAGATGTCTCACCATTCTAGCTGCCCTCATTTGGACTCATTCCAGGTTTCCAAAGTTATTCTTGATCGTATTACCACAACTTAAATGGCATGTTCCAGATCTGTTCTGGACCATAGGCACACTCGGAGTGTGGGCTGGCTCTGCCTGGGTAGACTAGCATAGAAGGGACTATTGCTTGCTATTCCAGTAAGGCAGCTTAAGATGTTATTAGTTTCTTCGATCATCATACCATAGTGATGGATCACATTAAGCTTTGGCTAACTGAAATCCCAAATCACACAATTCTGAAGTCAGATCCCCCATCCTATACTTGAATAACTCAGCTTTTGAAACAAAATTCAGGAGTTCCTATGTATTCTCGTCAAACTTCGTCTTGTCGATTTTCTCAGTGTTCCACTCTGTCGAGACACAAAAAGTGTCTTAATGGCACTGTGTTAATTTAGAGGAAATATGGAATAATTATGGGACCCTCCCCAGCACTTTGTCCTCTTCCATAACTTTATCTATGATAAAGACATGGAAAACTTGATCTTATCAAACATCTTAGCTTTCTCTGCCTAAAGACTTAAAACGTATGTTTTCCATACCTAACATAGTATATGGAACTTTGTAATGAAAAAAAAACATTTAGCAAGTTAAAAAAAATTAACCAAATATCCAAATCAATGAAATCTCATTCCCTAGTTGAGGGTTTCATTTGTCTTCCCACCTCAAGTCTCTCTCTAATCTATTTTCCACTCAGGTATAAAAGTATTATTTCTAAAACACAGGTCCGATGATGTCATTCTCCTGTTCGGTAAACGGCATTGGCTCTGTATCTCAAAAACAAGATATAAACTCCTTTCTCTGACACATAAAGCCCTTTACAACCTGGCTCCAATCTACCTTTCTAGCCTTACTGTGTATTGATATTCTTCACACACTCTATGTTCCAGCCACACCAGCCTTCTTGCTATTTGTCTCCTACAATAACATCATCATCCACCTCTGTGACTTTGCATAGGCTGTCCTTCATGCCTGGAATACACTTCCTCATTATCTATGTCTCTCGGAATCTCTGATTGTCCTCAAAGTTCACTCTCCAAATCTCCGATTGTACCTTCAAAGCTCAGCTTAAGAGCCACTCTAACATTTCAGTTCCCAGTGACTTCCCCCCAAATTACCCTGGGTCGTTTTCCATATATTTGTATGTATACCTTTCATATATGTTGTACTAAAGCAGTAAAATATTTTAGTAACTAATGAAAAAGTTATCTATGTTTTATTATCATCTTTGCATGCCTTAGTGGAGTTCTGGCAGATCTCATAGCAGGGACTTATGTGCCATTGGATTTATGTGATAAATATATTTTTAATCATTTTTTAATCAGCAAAGATCTGCCTTCTTTTCCTCTTACTTACCCCCATCCTCTAACTGAGGAAGAAAACCAAAATCTAGTTACAAGTACGTATAGCTTATTAAAAAAAATACCCACAAGCTTAAGCTTTGTGGATAATAAATCTTGAATAGAGATGGTACTTATGCATGTCTATTAATTGGGACAGTGGATGAAATGATACGACTTTAAGGGATGCTTATCAGTAACCTGAGAAGGAAGGCACTTTTTCCCCAAGGTGTAATACTAGGAGTTTAAAAATGCAGCCAACCCCTGGTTATGTAAGAAACAATACATCTGATTATTATTAATAAGAGAATCGAATTCAGAGCTAGAAGAGACTCGGAGAGCATATAGTCCAACCTTCTCATTTTGCAGATGAAGGAATTAAGCCCAGAGAGGTTTTGTAACTTTCCCAATGTCACAAAACTGGCTAAGTAACAGAGACAATATTGAGACCTAGGTCTTGTGACTCTACATCTAGAGAAGGGGTAACTAAAGGAGAGTACAAGATTAGTCCAGGGCAGCTAGGCAATGCTGTGGATAGAGGACCCAGCCTGGAGTCAAGAAGAGTTTCTTGAGTTCAAATCTGGCCTCAGGTACTGACTGTGTGACCCTGGGCAAGTCACTTAACCCTGATTGTCTCAGTTTCCTCATCTGTAAAATGAGCTGAGGAAGAAAAAGGCAAAGCACTCCAGTATCTTTGCCAAGAAAACCCCAAATGGGGTCCTGACAAATAGGACACAACTTAACAACAACAAAAGAAGATTAGCCCTAAACAAACAAACAAAAAACCTTCTAAGCAAGTAATAATAAGTATTTATAGCTCTTTTTGTGGTGACAAACAATTGGAAACTGAAGGGTTGCCCATCAATTGAAGGATGGTTGAACAAGTTATGCTTTACTACTGTACTATAAAAACAACTAGGGATAGTTTCAGAGAAATCTGGGAAGATTTGTATGAACTGATGCAGAGTGCAGTGAGCAGAACAAGGAGAACAATTTATACAATGACAACAATAGTGTAAAGACAAACAACCTGGAAAGATTTAAAGATTCTGACCCGAGTAATGACCAAACATGAATGATTCCAGAGGACTAATGATGAAATGCCACTCACCTCCTGACAGAGAGTAAAGGATTCAGAATGAGACTTTTTCTATATGTTTGGCAAAGTGCAGATGTGTTTGGGGTTTTTTTTTAATAAGCTATACATGCTTGTAACTAGATTTTGGTTTTCTTCCTCAGTTAGAGGGTGGGGGTAAGTAAGAGGAAAAGAAGGCAGATTTTGCTGATTAAAAATATATTTATCACATAAATCCAACAGCACATAAGTCCCTGCTATGAGATCTGCCAGAACTTCACCAGCTCACAGGAGCGTGTTGGAGTCAGATCCTATTTCCTCCTATGAGCTGATTGTTAAATTTTCAGTATGAGTATGTACACTTTGGAAATTGGCAAAAATTACAATTCTGGGCTTCATTTATTGTTTTATTGATTGTCTAGAGCCTAGACATAAGAAAGTTATGGAGAAAATGTTAATCATCCATCTTAAACACAAAATATGTCATGTATATATATATGCATATATATATATACACACATGATATATATATATATATACATATATATATATTTTCTGGAGAGCCAGTTGTTAAACATTTACCAGTACACCCCTGCTTATGGTCATTCCGCCTATCTCTAAGAATTGTTGTGAGGAAACATACTAAAATACGAATTATCATTATTGTTTTTCTTCTTATGAATTTCAATGAAATGTTCCTGGAACACTTTAAAAATTAACAGGAGGGGTATATATACATATGTGTACTATTATTTATTGATATGTATAGATAATACTATCTTCTCGAGATAGGGGATATGGTAGAGGAAACAGCACTAGTTTTAGAGTCAGACGATATTAATTCAAATTCCAACTGTTGCTTCCATCCTGTGTGACTGTAGATAAATTCACTTCTCTGGGTTTCATTCATTTCTTTAAGATAAAGAGGTTTTCAAATCCAGCCTCAGACACTTGACACGCTTACTGGCTGTGTTACCTTGGGCAAGTCACTTAACCCCAATTTCCCTGCCTTCTCCCCTCCAAAAAAAAGATAAAGAGGTTCGAATAGATGATGTCAAAGATCTTTTCTAGCTCTAAATATATGAACGGGAATGGGAAGTTATTCATACATGGTCTCTAATCATTTTCTCATTTCTCCATCCCAAAATGAATCATAGATGTCATGTGCTAGTGATGGAAGAATTTCTATTAAAATGTTTTTGCCTTTGGAGTTAAAAAGTTATTGGTTCTTATTCTAGGGGTATGAGTCAAATCTATTCATTCGTATATCTGAGTATGGACAGAAGAATTCAATATTTTTGAGTTTCAGAAGATCGGTGTTGTTGGAAACGTTATTTGAGGCTCAAAAATCTAAGCAATGCTTTACCACACCCGCAGGATAAACTGATACTTAACCTCAGAAGAAAATCCAGTGAATCCCACTGAATGTGTTATATAATTTATTTGTAGATGAACGCCCACGGCCAAGGAGAAGCAGCATGGCACTGTGAATGGATTGAGAGCTAGAAGCAAACGCCTGGGTTCAAGTTTCACCTTGGACATGCATTGAGCCAAATCACTTAATGTCTCTGAGTTCTAGGCAAGTCTCAAAGAATATAATATGCAAAGAAAGTGCTCCCCTGCCCTGGTAGAGGGAGTTCCTTATACCAAATCAATGACAGGTCCAGTCCCTAATTTTTAATGAGTGTTCACGGAAGAACTGTCCCAGGCTAAGCAATCAGCTTTGACCAGCAACCTAGAGATGAGTAGAATGAAAAACAGATATATAAGTTATAGAGTGTAACTTTAACTTAGCAGGAGGCAGTCTGAAAAAGAAAAAAAAATGCAAATAGATCTAATATTTGAACCGTAATATAAAACTGTTTAAATAAGCCACAGAGGAAAGATGAATCCTTCAATGAATTTAAATGAGATTTCTGCTGGCAATGGATAGGATTTTATTTTAAAGAGGCAGCCCGAGGGTGACAATGGTGAGGATGAGAGAGATAGCATGCATATAATGTTTTAAAGATTCCCAAAATGCTTTACATCCAAGGGTGTGCTGGTAAATGTTTAACCATCTGCTCTCTGAAATTGCATTCTGTTGTTGTTTAGTCATTTTCAGTCATGTCTGACTCTCTGTGAACTCTTTTTGGGGTTTTCTTGGCAAAGATACTGGAGTGGTTTGCTATTTCCTTCTCCAGCTCATTTTACAGATGAGAAAACTGAGGCAAACAGGGTTAAGTGACTTGCTCCAGGTCACATAGCTAATAAGTGTCTGAGGTTGAATCTGAATTCAGGTCTTCCTAACTCCAGGCCTGGAGCTGTAGTCACTGCACCACCTAGCTCTCCTTAAAGGCATAACAAACTGTTGAGTTTAATTTGAATTAACATTTTCTCCATCACTTTCCAAATTCTAAACAATTAAAAAACAATAACTCGATCCCCGATTTACAATATTTGTCAATTTTCAAGATGTAAATGCTCACACTGAAAATTTAAATACTGACTTCCTCTTGCATGAGCTCCAGATGACAACCTTATTTATGTCTATGGTAGTCTCTAACTCTGCTGAGTACTACAGGTATTATCATCCCCATTTTATAGACAAGGAAACTGAGTCTCAGAGAGGTTAAATGACTTGTCAGACAAGGCTTCTCCTGATTTCAAGTCAAGAGCACTTTCCACTAATGCCCTCCGCTTCTTAAAGATCTGTGCATTGTATCTTATAGGAAGCTAGAGCGGGGTTTGAGGTAAAGTGAAAGAATTAGCATCCCCTCTGACTTTAGAGAATATCTACTCTAATTCTTTCATTTTTCTAATGAGGAAACTGAGACCCATAGAGGTGATGTAATTTAATCAAGGTTGTATAACTTATAAGTGGCAGTGCCCGGATTCAAGCATGGATCTTCTCATTTTAATCTCCTTATCACTTTAATATGCCATCCTCTTACAGTATAAATGAATGTTTCCTTTTGGTTTTGTTTCTGTTTAAAATTTATACCTCTTTCTCCCACTGAAGAACCACTAATGCATTGTTCTCTGCTGAAGACATTTCACATCCTTTCAATGAGGGGTTGTCACATGTAAATTATGCCCTAAAACATCTGGAAAACTATTTCAAAGCATATTATTTAATATATAAGAAGATTCAACATCGATATTCCATCTGTTCTGTATAAGCAGCGAACATCTTCACGACTATGTGCTAAGTGTTGATAACTATGTCTCCCGCTAATTATCACCAGGCTACGAAGAAAAAAGTGATGACTGTTTTAAACTTGCAGACATAGGTCCTATCAATCAATGTTAACCTGATTATTTAATTTACACCTTTTCATCACAGTAAGCATTTAGATCTAAAACCTGGAAATATGTAAGTCCTATTATATTTCTTTGAATACTTATAAAAATGTGAAACAATATTCAGTGAGCTGCATTTGTTATAAGGACTTCCACAACTTCTCCGTAAGGTCTTGTCATCTATTATAATTATCAGCTTTTAGAAAATGGAGTTATGGTGAATCCTGCTTATTAGATGAAATGTAGGTGAAAAATCAAGAGTTAAGTAGACAAGTAGAAAAAAAAGGAAAACTATTCAAGTCCCTTCAGATTTTCCACCTAAAGAAATTTAGATGAATAGCCCAACCCATAAACTTGTAAAAACCCAAAGAAAAACTATTGTTACTCTTAACTGAATGCTCTCTTCAGAATCCGAATCCGACACGGCTAACCCAAACTATGCTTGTCTTTGGAAGTAGTTTACCTAATACTTGTGACAGATTGCAAGGCTTCATTATGCCCACATTTTGCACCTTGGAATCTGTATCAAGCATCTGCATGATTGCTGCCCATGACAGGATGAAGACAAATGGCCCATAAGGGGATTAGTCCTTAGCCTCACAACCGCCGTGCTCTATCAAATGTACAGACGTGTGTTATTGCTAACACTCTCCTTTTAAAGAATGGAGTGAATTTTTAATACAGTCATTTCTGCTGCTGTTTAGTCATTCAGTTGTGTCAGACTCTTTGCGATCCCATTAGGAGTTTTCTTGGGAAAGAGATATTGGGGTGGTTTGTCATTTCCTTCTCCAGCAGATTAAGGCAAATAGAGCTTAAGTGACTGGCTCAAGTCATACAACTAGTAAGTTTCTGAGGCTGAATTTGAACTCAGGCCTTATGACTTGGTCCAGCATTCTATCCACTGACCACCTAGCTGCCAATTTTAACTGGTAAAAGTTTTATGGTATACTAGTCAAGTCAATAAACATTTATTACGTTCCTATTTTGTGCCAGGTACTGTGCCAAGTGCTAGGGAGGCAAAAAAAAAAAAAAGCAAAAACAGTTCTTGCTCTCAAGGAGATTACAATCTAAGGAGGGAGTCAACATGCAAACAACTATGTACAAACAATATGTAAGATAACAGTAACACTGATTGAGGGCCTACAGTGTGCCAGGTTATCTGCTAGGGCCAGGCAATGAAGAGAAAACGAAGATGAAAAGCACAAGGTCCCTGCCTTCAAGGTTATAACTTAGTGGGCAATAAACAGATAATCTAACTAGCACAAGGGCAGCTGGGTGGCACATTGGATAGAGCACCAGCCCTGGAGTCAGGGAGACCTGAGTTCAAATCCAGCCTCAAATATTTACTAGCTGTATGACCCTGGGCAAGTCACTTAACCCTGACTACATTAAAAAATTCTACCAAAAAAAAGTGACTAGCACAAAATGTGAGCAGTACAGAGGAAAGACAGATGACTTCTGGTTGACGGAATCAGGGAAGGCTTCATGGAGGAAACAGCCTTTGAGCTGGTCCTTGAAGGACAGATCATGGGATCTTAGACGGGATATATTTCAACAGGTAGAGAAGAAGTAGGTAGAATAATCCAGCAGAAAAGTGAAGGTATTTTTTGGGTATGAGCAAAATAGCAGTTGGTTGTAGCATGTGATAAATCAACTAGAAAGGTACATTGGAGGTGTATTTTGAAAGGCACTGAATGAACCTGAAGAATTCTGACTTTCTTTGGTACATAACAGGTTTATAAAACACTTTAAATCGGTTATCTTATTTGATTCTCTCCATGATGATTAGAGACAGCAGGATATATATATATATACACACATATACACATATACATACATATACACATATGCACACACATATACATACATATATGTATATATGAGTGTATATATACATATATATACATATGTATATATATATATATATAGCAGCAAAGAGGGAGTCAGGAAAGCCTGGGTTTGAGTCTTGCCTCTGACACATACTATGAACAAATCACCTAGCCTCTTAATAGACCAGATAATTCTCTAAAACTATAAATTATAGATCTTAATTACCCATCAGTATGGGTGAAGGAGTTTCCACAGTGGGAAATTCCCATCCATATTGTCACATACTGGAGCCAGTAATGAAAGTAAAAACACAATAATTTCAATAGAATAACTGACGTTTATAAGATCACTTTCAAGTCTGCGAAGTGCATTATATACACTGCCTCCTTTAAGCCTCCCAACAACCAGGTGAGGTAGGTACCACGGATGTCATCCCCACTTTCCATACAGGGCCACTGAGGGTCAAAGAGGTTGACTGACTTCATAGTGTCATAGATTTAGAATTGTAAAGAACATCTAAGGTTCAACCCCCTTATTTTTACAGGTGAGGAAACCGAGACTAAAAGAGGTCAAGTAATTTCCAGGATCACACAAATAAATCCAAGAGCAAGGATTTGAACCCAAGTCCTTGGACTTCAAATCCACAGTAAGAGTCAGAAATGAAATCTGAAGCCACCTATCACTCCTTACTGCCTCCCTAGGTGTGGGGGAAACATCTTTGGCTTTTCAGTAGAAGAGTGTTCAGATCGTGTCTGTAGAGAACTAAGATTATTTTTGGTAGCAGTGATTAGTGGGGGAAAGGGAAGAGTAGGTGGGGGACAGAGACTGTCACAGGAAAACCATTTAAAAGTCTACGACAATAGTTCAAGGGAGAGATAATGAGGGTAGGAGTGGGGTAATTTGGCTAGAGGTTCTGGCAACAGAAATCAGAGTCCTGATGGGAGAGTTGTTTAGCAAAGAATCCTCAGGGCTCGATAACCAATTAGATTCGGAGGGAGGAGTAAGGGAAAAGTAAAAAGTCCTGGTTTCTGGGTATTACCATTAACAGAAATAGGGAAATCAGCAGCAGGAAGGAGTTCGGGCAGAAAAATATTGGTTTAGTTTCATGCCTAAATGTTTGCTGATACTAAATCACTTTCTTCTATAAAACGGTTTCATCTTGTACCCAGAGGGCAGCTCTCCAGAACAGAACTCATTATCTTTCCCTATTGCTCTCCAGGATACCATCTTTCTTCTAGTCATTCAGATTTTCAATCTAGAAATCATTCTCAACCAATCACTCTCTCCCTCATCCCACCTCTCCCTCATATTCAAGTCCACTAAACCTTGACCATTCTACTTCCTCAACAGCTTTGAATCTTCTACATAATTATACCACGACCACCCTAGTCTAGGCCTTCAGCTCTCATAGGAACGACTGCAAAGGCTTCCTAATTGTTTGCCTTGAATCCAATCTCTCCCTTCTTCAATCAATCCCCCATACAGTTGCCAAACTGATAATCCTAAAGTGCAGGTCAGATCATATCACTCCTCCGCTCAGGAAGTTTCACTTGGCTCCTGGATGCTTCCTCTGTTTGGAATTTAAAGCTCTTCACATTTGGTGAAACTTACTTTTCTAAGTTGATTGCATATCAATACATCCCCTAAATGAATTCTAAGCTCCAGTCAAACTGGACTAGTTGATGTTCCCCAAACATGAGATCTCATCTTCCACCTCCATGCCTTTGCACAGATCGTTCCCAAAGCTTGGCGTGCTCTCTCACTTTACCTCCACCTCCTGGAACCTGTAGCTCCCTTCGAGGCTCAAATCAAACACCATCTTCTTCAAAAGGCCTTCACTGATTCCCCCAGTTATTAGTACCTGCCTCAAAATTTTTTAATTTTATGTTTGTTTTTATTGGCCGAGTGTTGCTCTATCCACCTTTGTAAGATCTCTCCTCTACGCCTCCTTTTCTCCTCTGACACTCTCTTCATTTAGGTGCAGGTCTTCATTACCTCACTCCTGGACTACTGCAATGGACTGCTGGTTGGCCTTCTGCCTTAAATCTCTCACCATTTCATCCTCCACTTAGCTGTCAAATTAATTTTCCTAAAGCACATGTCTGACTGAGACCTCCTCCTCCTCACCCCCTGCCCCACCATTCAAACAAATCCAAGTAGTTCTGTATTACCTCAAGAATCAAATATGAAATCCTCAGTTTGTCTTTTAAAACCCTTCATGATCTTCCTCCTTCCTGCCTGTCCAGTCTCCTTAAACCTCACTCCCCTTTCATGTATTCTGCAATTCAGTGACACTGGCCTTTTGGCTGTTCCATGAACAAGACACTCCATCTCTCAGCTCTAGTATTCCATCCCTGGAGTACTCTCTTCATCTCTGCCCCCTGGCTTCCCTGGTTTCCTTCAAGTCTCAGCTAAAGCCTCGCCTCCAACCTTCACGATTAATAACAGTCAATTAATAATAGTCAATGAATTAAGCACCCACAGTGTGATTTTGTCCTTTGTCACCCAAGAGGGGCATGACATCAGGGAGAAGACAACACCACTTGCAATTCACTTTGATTTGAGTGAGTGGAGGCTGTGCAAAGTCACCAGCCTCATTTTTTCCTCCAGAGCCATCTGGGTTCAGTGGTCAGATATCGATCAGGATGACTGGAGATGGCCCAGAATGCAGTGAGAGACCTTGGCCCATCTGACTTTCAGCTGACTTTCCATATGTGTGGTCTCTTCCATGAGAACATGAATGCCTTGAGAATACAGGCCATCTTGCTTTTCTATCTGTATCCTTGGAGTTTATCACAGCGCATTACACATAGGCTTCATTTATTCATTCACAATGGAGTACTTCTATAACACTACTTGATAAAGAGGATTAATTTACTCTAGAGGTCCACTGTCCAACTCATTAAAATGAGTTGTGGTTGTATCCAACCACAATAGGCTTTGAGAGACAAATCAATATTTATGGTCAATTTTGTAGCATTAAAGACAAAGATCTGTACAGATGTGATCAATTTTAGTAAGTGGGCTAATCATGGTAATTTTGCTTTATTTTAAATGAGCCACATTGCAATACAACATGGGTTGTATTTTATTATTATATTTTATTATTATTGTATTTTATTATTTATTCGACAGATACATTCCTAAAATTTTGTATGTAAACTCAATTTTGGCAGATCAATTGAAATGCATTAGAGGAACTTACTGTTTAAAGGAATTCTATTGGAACTACTTTCATGTAGATTCCCTCAATTAATTTTTTATAAATTACATAATTTATTTTAATCAAGTCATAGTTTCCCATGATAGAAGAAACATTTGAATATGGAAAAAAGTCAAATGAAATCACCACTTGTATCTCCACGGGGTGGGGAGTGGAAATTAAATACATCTCTTAGTTGTGGGCACAATTTTGCTTGGAAAAGTAATCTCAAGACAGAAATATTACATGAATGAGTCTATTAAAGCACAGACAGGAGGAAGTTTCCAGCATTTAGGTTCACTAATATTTAAGACAGAAGACAAACTAGTCTACTAGAATGTTGCCCCGTCTCTAAATAGTAATCTTCTCTTTGGTTGTCTGAGTATGAGAAACATGAGGTCTGACTTACAGACACAGGTCAGCAGGGAAGCACTGAATGAAAAAAGCACTGGCCTGGTAGTCAGGAGACCTAGATTCCAGTGGTCCTGACAGTTACTAACACATATGACCTTAGGCAAAGCATTAAGTTGTTTAACTTCTGTAAGTTAGTTTGTTCACAAAGACTAAAATTCTACCAGGGAAATCAACCCAAGAGAAACTCAAATAGAATCAATTTCAATGAGTAAGAAAAAAGGGGCCTATCAAAAGAGGCTGGTGAAGTACAGCTAGAAAGCAGTTAAAGTCAAAAAGAACAGTGTCTTAGTGGACTGCTGGTTTAATGTGGGTCAACAGTGTGATCCAGAAGCCTAAAAAGTTAACGTGATTTTAGGCTGCACTGAAAAGCAGAATGACCAATTCTATCTCTGCTTTGGGCAGCTCTCATCTGGAATAATACGTTCATTTCTGGATACCACATTTTAGGAAGGACATTTGTAAGCACATAGGAGAGAAAACACAGTGGTGAATGGTCTTGAGTAAACTGTCATATGAGAATCAGTTGAAGGATTTGGATATTGAAAGTCTGGAGAGGAAAAGGCTAACAGAAGGGAATTTGTAAGCTGTCTTCGGGTATTTGAAAGGCTATTACATGGGAAAAGATTTAAGCTTTTTCTTCTTTCCCCCAAAAGGAAAAACCAGGAGTTATGGGTGAAAGTTGCAAGGATACAAATTTAACCTTCATGTAAAGAGTACTTTTTAGAAATCAGTCATTGAAAAGTAGAATGGATTTTCTGGAGGAGGTAGTGAGTTCTTCTTATTTAGGGACCTTTAAGTGAAGGGTGGATGATGACCTCTTGTTAAGGGGTTATATATAGGATATCACTGTTCATTTAGGAGTTGGTCTAGATCAGGGGTGAGGAAGCTGGGGCCTTGAGGCCACATGAAGCCCTCTAGGTCCTCAAGTACAGCCCTTTGACCCAATCTGAGTGGCCACATGTGGCCTCAAGGCTGCAGATTCCTCACCCCTGATCTAGATAGTACTTGAGGCTCCTTAACAAAACTGAGATACTATGACTTTGGTCTGCAGAAGTTGTTAAGTTCATGAAATGATTTGGATAACACAAAAACAAAGTCCCTGTAATTGTATTTCATTCCAATGCTGTATAAATGACTGAAGTGGAGAGGGAAGATAATGCATCACATAACTATGCACAAAGATAAAAAATTATACATGTTTAGGATAATGAAATCATTTTACTACTACTTACATTTTATATTCCACCCTTTAAAATAAGCATAATAATTACCTTTAATGATGCCCTTACCTAACCAAATACCCACTACATGAACAGTTTACTTCAGGCTTCACTGTCACATGAGTATACTATATTCATCTCTATCTCCATGGCTTTGATCAGCCTGATTCTCCTGTCCTAAATCCTTCTTATCCATCAAGGTACAACTCCAGTTCTCTACATTTTCCTTGAAAACATCCTGATGTCTATGAGTCTAAATGATCTCTCTTTTCTTTGACCTGTCACATCACTTACTACCTACAGCACACATTTTGATGTTTAATAATATACTTTCTTGTATTCTTCTATATTTCATGTATCAATAAGGAATTTATTACGTATGCGCCTTGAGGGCAGGGCGCATATCTTACATTTCTTTTGTATCCTTAACAGATCCTCACATACTGAAGGTATTTAATAAATATTTGTTGAATTAAATTGAAATTAACAATTTTGGAAAAACATCTAAGAAATGGATATGTCTATGACAATGTGAAGATAATGGAAAAATAATACCATAAAGAAAATGAGTTAATTACAAATCTTCAGAGTAAAATGTTCTAAGTCAGAAAGATATCCATCTTTCTGAGTTTACTTATAGTAAAATTCTACATCAAGCCTATGTTTTACTATACACTTGGACACACACACATACACTTCCAAACAATTTTATATTTAACCTTCATCATATTCTCCAGTTTACCCAGGGCTACGCCATCTGTATCTGTCTTTATAGAATACAAAGTCTAAGATATTATTTGTCCTTAAGAATCATAATAGGGTATAATGGAGTTTACCATTTTTTCCTTTTTAAGACATTCCACAAAGGAAAAAAAAATTATACCCAAACCAAGTTATTCCTAGAGTTTTACTTCTGGATTTAGTGTTGTCCTTCCACTTTAATTTTAGCAAAATAATCCCTTTTTTGTCTATGAGCTGATCTGTGATTTAGTAGTTCTTAATAGGTATATGATAAAACTCATACAAAGCAAGGGATTACAGGAAATAAGCACACATTATTATTTCTATTAATTTTTCTAAAGAATGCACTTAAAAGACATGGTTGGTAAAAAAAATCCAAATTGAGATTAAGTTCAACAATGATATTCTCTTGTTACTTGTCAACATGAAATTATAATTGTCAAAATAATTGATCTAAAACAATCAGAACTAAAGCTCTTTAATTTTACCTCTATCTTCTTGCCTTAATTATGGAAATCAATCATCCCCTTCATTAAATCTTTATGTACACAAGATGGAAGCTTGTTCATGGCTACTCCAAGACATAATTAAAGTTCTGAGGAAATCTACTTTAAAAAACCTTTCATATCTGCTTATGGAGCATGCCATAATAATCATTATTTCACTAATCAGCATAAAATCTGAGCTATATGCATTCTGAAAAATCAAACTTACCTCCAATAGATGAGAATACCCACTAGAACCACTAGACAGATAAAAGTCAGGGCTGATACGATCACAAGAGGTATAACTGTCTTCTTCTCTGATTCCAAACCCTCAGCTAGACCAATACGAGATTCATGGCTACTATTACTTGCTTCTGCAGTCAGAGAAAATTGAGATAGTTTATATTTAAGCACAAGGAAAATTCACAGAATTACTGAACTACTGAACTGCAAAACTATATGTTGCTACTTACCTTGTATGTTTTGACACTATGATATTACATTAGAGGAATAAGCTTATAAATACATTTTTTGAAAACAAAGACAGTAAGTAAAATAGACTACTTGAATAGAAGAAACACGGCACCTTGACAGTAAATGACACATCACCTTCTTAGGAACTAGAGAGTTTGATTTTTTTTGAGGCAATTAGAGATATAAAGTGAAAAAACTATCCATCACTAAAGTAAGTTTAGCAAAGGCAGCAAATTAATTTTATTAGATCATCATTCAATATCTTGATATTCTCAAAATTATTTAGATGTCATATTTCTCTTTTTGCAATGCAAACAAATCCTAATGCCACAAGCTACTTCAACTGACTGCTCCATTTTATTTAAAATTATCTTTTTGGCTTTCACTTATAGGTTATTTAAAAATTTTATTTCAAGTTCCTTCTCCTATTTTTCCTTTATCAAAAATCAAAGTACTACATGTGAATTGAAGAATCACTTAGTTCCGAGAGCTCATTTTTAATTAAAAAAATACTGAACAATCAGAATGTATGAATCCATTCTTCAGATTAATTTAAAGGTCTGAAAAAATGACACTTCTTTTGTGACTGGAGTTCACATACAAAACTATATTCTCACCTGTGTTATCATTGTTAACTGGAAAAAATGCTTCATAGCTGTTATGGTTAGTTAGTTCCATACTGTAGAATGCAATCAGGTTATTAACAGTTCTCGCCTTATATTTCACATGGCACTTAGTAGGAAGGCAAGTTTAAGAATCCCCTTAAACTCTTCATTAGAATCACTTCCTCAAAGATAATGGATTGCACTGCTGTAGCATTAAGGAGTTCCTTGACCTGATACATATACTTGGAAAAGCTTAAAAAGAAGGAATTGGTTTGCATTGTTCAATCAATTTGGCCTAGCTGATGTTTCCCTAATGGTCATCATACTAACAGGGATAAAGTACATGAGAAGTCAATTTAATTTTAAATGTTTTAAGGAATACAAAATTAAAAAACAAAGCCAAGAAATCAAATGTAGTCTCAAGATATATTAAACTGAATAATAATTGAGATTTATAAAAGGAAAACTCATAGTAACATAGGAATGGTGACTTGATATTGTATAATCTTTGTAGGCTCAAGGCTCAATTTTTTATAGCGCCTCCCCACCCCTCAAGAAAAGAAATTTTGCTGGCAAATATTGCATGATGCTCTTATGGAGCGAGGAAGGAAAATTAACCTAGGTCCATAGAATATTTTATATTTTAGTACTATTCTATTATCTGCTAGAAATAATGGAACTTATGTCTGCTTCCATATAATAATAAAATAGGATGAAAAGGGGAAAAAAGTTCAGTGGGCTGTCATAATGCCACTTCACTTTTTTCTCTTGTCTTCCTCAGTCCTGCTCTCATTAACTAGCTACAGAATTTCTGTTTCTCTTATGGTTAATATGCTTAGCCCATTGTGGAAGGCATAATTCCTAGTGACTGCTCATTTCCATAGGAAAGAATGGGTTGCTGAAATGCTTAGCAGGATGCCCTACTAGTTAGGTGGTGTAGCAGATAGAGCACTGGGCCTGGAACAGGGAAGACCTGAGTTCCAATCTAGCCTCAGACACTTACTAGCTGCATGACCCTGGGCTAATTACTTAACTTCTGTTTGCTTTAGTTTCTTCAACTGTAAAATGGAGCTAATAATAGCACCTACCTCCCAGGGTGAGGAGAAAATGAGATTATATTTGTAAGGCACTTAGCACTGTGCCTGGCACATAGTAAATGTTTAATAAATGCTTATTTGCTTATTCTCCCAAATAATCTGGTATACATTAGACTACACAAGTAGTTCCATTTTTATGATTCTGAATAAAAATATTTAATGTTGGAAAGATGAATCTTAAGACTTCTTATTTTTAACTGTTGGAGTAGCGATATGGGACAAACACATACAAAAGACAAAAGAAAAGTAAAACATTCAGCCGTGTTGCCCCTGCCTGTACCAATGGACAGCGTTTCTGCTAATGAGGCTAGAGTCATTAGCTGGTATGACCACACTCACTATATTCCCTGATTCTGAACATTTGACTACATTAATACATGACTCACAGTTATCATTTGTCTGGAATTAGCTCACAAGCAAAAAAAGTGATTAGACTCATTTTGGGGGTACAGACTTGATCAACTATCTGAATTGCCACAATGGAACATCACCATGTAGAAACTTAATTATCCAGTACTTTCAAATATCTGCATATGTCATGTTATATAGAAAAAATGCCAGCTTATCCAAAATGATTTTTTCATTTTGCATCCAGATTATTTTGACATTTTGTACAAATAACTCACATGGGTATTTATGAAATATCTGATGGAATTAACATTAGCTCAGCTTGTTTGTGGCAATTCTTTGAGATAATTTTTCTAGCAAAGAAAATTAATTCTTTAAAAATCATTTTTACTATTAATGCTATTTTGGTTCTATTTAAAAGATAATACCACAATACTTTTGAAAACATATACAACAAGATGAAGATACACACACACACACATATATATACATACACACACACACACACATATATACACATACACAACAATTCAACTAGTCGAGGTATGAAATGCTTAGTTAATTGGCATGATACAACTACCAACAGATTTTCTTCCCCGCTAAACGTAACAGGTATTTATACAAAGTAAATTTAGCTTATATGATTTCTATATGTTATTTGACCAATGAAATGGGAAATTTATTAATAAATAACTGGATAATAAATGATAAATACTGATATTCAGAATAGTTTTTGAAAATAAAATGTAAATTTGGTCTTAAAATTGGAATCCTAGGTATGGTAATTGTAGATCTTTTATAAAATATAATTTCTAACCATGGTCAAATTTAGTATCTTGTTTAAAGGAAATATTTGAATCTCAGATGTGATTAGAACAGAACATCACCTCTCTGAAAAAATCCTGTTGGGAGCATATGAAATACCAAAGCTACAGCAAACTGTAAGAACCTACTTTGTATAAGGCACTATAGGCTCGATGCATCACAGATGTGGAATTCAATTCCACCTGTATCCACATGATAAATTTTACAAAAAAATAAATTCTCTCAGAATCAATGTCTATTATATTTAATAACTAATATTAGCTTCTGATAATAGAAATTATGTCCCAAATTTCTTCTCGCTAATGGGTGAACATTAAATCAATATAATAATTTCATCAGCAAGTTGTTTGGTTTCGGAAAATCATTTAAAATGGTAAAACTAGTTTGCAATTGATTCAGCAATGTACTAGATCCACCTGTAATGAAAATATATGAATGTATTAATGATGAATAACAATCTAGGAAAACCGAGAAATAGATGGATTCTTGAAATTCTTCTCAGAAGTTCATCTTCTGTTAAAGCTCTAACAACATGACAGAAAATTAGAAAATTCTGGAACAATCTAATTGAAAAAAAACATTAAAACAACCACTACAAAAATCTTAGCTAGATAACACTCCACGTATGTTAGCCCTAATGAATGCACCATAATGCCTCAACTAAGAATTCATTATAAAATTTCATGTCAGAGTTTTAACTGTTGAAATTTAAATGGAATGTTAAATAGACAAAGTCTGATTGCAGAGAAAGCTCATGACCAAAATGTACCCACTTTTAATTGCCACCGTTGCACTGAAAGGAAATATGCAATATAATTTAGGGGAAGAAAATAACATAGAGGAAAATTCTTTAATGAGGTTGACGTCTAGGTGCTGGGTTATAAACAGGAGCTATTAGTAAGTCAAGCAACATGTTAAACAGTATCTTCTGAAGTACTGTCAAGATTTCAAATCTTTTCATTGCTAATTACAAATAATGTTCCATTAAATTTAATTAAAGCAAACTATAAATAACATGATCTCTTTGGTGTAATTAACTTGTATCCTCATGTGCATAATGAACCTGTTTTATAATTTTTAAGAAAAATGTGTATTATGTCTGCTTTTAAAAAGTTTTTAAAACATCTAGCTGGCAAAACAATTTTCATTAAAAAGTTAATGGGCATTAGTTTTACAGAAGAACATCCATTGATTTTTATCTTTTCATATGATTATGATGCATATCAATAATACACGAATTCCTTCTGGAACACTAGTTAGAAATGAATGGTACAGTATTTTGTTGCCTGATACTGCCCTCTTCAGGCAACAGCGAGACGATCAATCAAAAGAGAATTGTCAAAATTCTCAAACTGTAACATACTATTCACTGAGTTACTTTTATAGCCACTACTGCTTGTTCCAAAGAAGTCATTTATTGTTAATTTTTAGAAATTTCTGATTGTCTTGTGGTTGCTCAAAAGAACTATGTAATCATTTTTGGAGGGGCTGAGGGAAGGTCTTACGACATACTTTAAGAGTTTAGCTGACCAAGGTATTTTAGACCTGAAGAGTTCTAGAATAAAATTTAAAAACAAGAATGATAAAAAAAGAACATTATTCCAAAAAATGCAATCTCTATAAGCTTATTTGAACACTTCAATTTTTGCCTCTATTGACACAGCTTGATAACTGTTTCTTAGTAGATGGTGTCATGTTCTGCAGTGGCCCAAAAACTTAATTAACTGGTATGGAACTTTCTGGTGATGAGCCTCTCCAAACTGAGGGAAGCTGGTCCTCAGAGACACACCCAGAGTCTGGGTCCATATCTGATGCCATTCCTATCTGACTTTGTGTTCCACTAGCATATCTTTCAAGTAACATGGGTCACTTCTATGCTAAGATGTGTCATCATAATGAGACCTGACATAGTTAATTAGTTGAAATTATTTCAAATCATATTGCACAACAGTCAGCTTATCCCATAGAATATGAAATATTGGGAAAAGATTGCTTAAATAAAATAATTTAACCTATTTCTGGCAAAATGAAGAGGACAAAAAACCTTGACTATTCTTTTGAAATATAAGGATCATATTCCAAAAACTACAGAACGTTAAATATTAAAAATAATGGAATGTCAGGTGCTACTTTGACACCTCTATGTCTTGTTTCTGATTTATAGTTTGTCTCTAAAATATACCACAGATTATCCTTCTTTCTGTAACATATGTTCACATATTATATGTCTCTACTCTGTCAGTGGAAAGAAAATAACACAGCTAAATACCATATGAATTTACAGCTCTGAGATTGATCCACAACTAACCTGCCTCAGAAACGTTGAACACTGATTGGCCATTAGTAACAGATGGCGCTGATGACTGTGGTGATCCAGGAGTTAATTCTGAGTCACCTGCTTGCAGGGTCCCTTCAGTGTCTCTCTCATTCAGATCAGGAAAACTGAAATCTGTTGAAGTCTCATTATCATTAAAGCTATCTGAGGTACTTTGACCAGAGCCACTCTCTTCATCGCTTGTAAAAATAGCCAAAGACTTAGATTCTGAGGTATCAGGAAATTGGGTATAATCAATCTGAATAGAACTTCCCACTGTTGTTGCATCACTGTGTTTTGGGGGTAGCATGTTTATCGATGGGGGCTGTTCATGACTTCTGTCCATGCCAGAACTTAGCTGACTATCTGAGACTGAACCTGTTGTTTTCATTTCTTCTTCAGATTTCTCCGATGGCAAATACGGGATTAGGTTACTCTGATCCACAAAATTGTTTACTTGAGCATCTGAATCATCTACTATCTTTTCCTGAGATTCTCTATATGAGATACATGAGATACAATTTTTTACAGATACACCATCATCGTCATAATCATCAATTTCATCGCTATCATCCTCATCATCATTACCACGGCCACCACCAACTGCAAAATTAGCACTAATAGACCCAGTACTCAAGGTTAACATAGGAATTGTCTGAGAAGGAACTAATAACCCAGTTAATGGTTTAGTGCCTTCAATGGTGGGAGAGGCAGCTGTAATCGAGATATGTGCATACGGTAAAGTGTGATTAATATATTTATGTGTATCAGAAGCAACCAGTGTTACAGGAGCTGCAATATCATCAGTAAGAGAACTAACTGTGTTATCATTAGAAAATTCATCAGAATAAATATGCTTGCTTATGTGAGTATTTGGCAGCACATCAATGGAGAAATCAGGAGTTGCAACTGCAGGTACAGCTGTGGGAGGAAATGCACTGGTAATCCCCACATCGGTAGATTGGAACCAATCACCATTACTATACAATGAAGGCTCCATTTGGTGTGATATTTCACTTTTAAGTAAAATGGCTGTGACATTTTCCTCATTTGCATAAGAAATGGTTAAACCTTGAAGCGAAGCAGTGGGTAGGCTAGAGGTAGGTGATAATACATCAGCAACCGGTAGAGAGGTAGAGGGCTGCCTGTCTTTACTCGAAGCAGAATCAGATGCCATTGGATGCAATATTGAAGAACAATTTTTATCAACCATGGAGGTTTCAACCAATATTGGATCACTAGGCACAGCCGGGACAGTTTTAAGCAAAGTGCCAACATCAGAGGACCGAGAGGAAATTTGCAGCAAGGCTTCATTGCTTAAGGAAGAGGAGGCCTCGGAAAAAAACGGCTGTGTTGGAGACAACATTTCACTAGAAGCAGCAGCAGCAGCAGCAGCAGCAGCAGAGAAAGCTTGCTCTGAGATTGCACTAAACACAAGCAAAGTGTCGCCAAAAGCTAGAGATGTAGCATGCAAAGGTTGAACTGAAATGTGATTTTCAGAAACTTGACTAATTTCAGGACCAAAAATCTTAGGAGTGGGAAGAGCAAGAGACACTAGGAGGACTCCCTCTGTGCTGGAAACAGGAACTGAGGTTTCCTGTAAATATACATTTGGTTTAATTACATTGTCCCTAGATGTAGGGAGTTCGGGCATCGCTGTACTCTCAGAATGGTAAGTCATTTCATTAAAAGAGGAAATCTGCTGTACTGTCTCATCTCCATCACTTTTATGAAGAGGCTTATTAACATCACTAAACACAGATGTTGTATATGTAAATTCATCTACAGAAACAGGTGAAGAAATGTTAAGTGCTATCAAGCCATCTGTGTCAGGCAAAAGGAACTCACTACCAGAGAATGCTCCAGACCAATCCATATCACTAGAAAGAACCTTTGTAGGCTCCTGGAAAGATTCAGTTTGGGCTACAACAGAAGGCTTAAGCATCAGTACTTTGTTATGGCTGCTAAATAAGGAACCCTGGTGAACGGAATCATGCACAGCTACTGTAGTATCATAGGAAACAGGAAAAGTCTGGAGGGAGCCTCTATCTGGCAAAGCGTAAGCAAGTTCAGATACTGTAGAAAGTACATGCATCTTTAAATCACTGCTGGATGGTTCAACTTGAGAAAGCATACGTGTTTTATTAAGAGCACCCAACTCATTAGCAAGTATAGATGTCTCTGGAGTAGCTTGAGCAGTCTGATGCGGCATCACATCAGAATATTGATCAAGATTGGGCTGTAATAATGAATCAACAACCTCAGCCATTGGTGAAGAAGCATGCAGGGACAGTTTATCACTGGCAACAGCTGGAGTGACTTGAGGAAAGATTTGAGAGACTGTATACAGATGGTGAAGCACTTCACTACTGAAGGAAGCAGAGGAATATGGAAGCAAAGTTACATCATCACAGGAAGACAGAGTGGATTCAAATGACACACCAACACTGGGAAATACAGGCGTAGCATGCAAGGTCAGATCACTACCTGAAGCAGCAGGGAGAGTACTGTCGAGCATTTGATTGTCAGACAACAAAGGGGTGACTAGAGGAAACACTTCACTACTGTAGGAAGGTTGGAGAGGTATCTCACCATTGTATCCTGGCTGAGTTGTCTGAGAGAGTACCTCACTGGCAGCAGAAGTAGACTCTCCGTGTCCAGAGGTTGGAGAGAAAGAATGAGGGGTTACCTCAGTAGGGAAGTAAGCAAAGGTAGAATAAGGGGGCATTTCTAGATCCACAACTGAAGTATCCTGGGACACCAATGGGCCAAGGGAAGAGGGCGCTGTAGCCACTTCCGATTCCTTGTTGACTGTATCAGTAGAACTAGTTTGAGATAATTTCTTATTATCCGATGCAGCATCAGGACTAGTTGTCAAATCTGTCATATTATGGAACCATACATTTCCATCCACAGAAGGACTCTTCAGGGACTCTTCAGAATCTGATGAATTTGAATCTTTAGAAGTATTTTTGGCATATCCTGGTAGAAGGACATCATAGGAAATGACATATCCATGAGATATGTTCTCCGATACAAATGGCACAGCTGAAGTTGTAGGAACAGAGCCTGAAGAATCATCGCCACCTGATTCAAATTGAAAATTAGTTAATAAGCTATCTTCTTCGCGACTATCAGTTGACGTTTCTTGGGATTCAGCTATTGAGACATGTGAAGAATCTGAAGTTTCAGAGGAACTAATCTGTGAGAAGTGAAGAGTGGTTTTAGAACCATCATTTGGAGAAGTTGTTTCTGCAACATCGGTAATATTTTGAGAAATCCAAGAAACATCTTTCTCTTGGGCTGATAATTCAGTTATTGGTTGGTAAGTACTATAATAGATTACATTATGGACATGCCCCTCTTCAGAGAATTCCTTCCCTTCTGTAAGATACTGATCAGTTTTGTCCTCATTGGGTTTTGTCTTCGATTGTTCTCTTTTGGAGTCTGATGTAGTAGTGATTTGGGGTTCCTTTCCTTTTATTTGGCTTGTGGCACTTGGATTTATTTCAGTTTCTGGTTCCATCTCCTTCTCTTCATCTTCCTCCTATAAAAAAGTAATCAGAAAATTCAAACTTTTAAAAAGAATACAGAAGTAAGAGAAAGACGATAAATCAGTACTATATCCATATACTTTGCTGTAAAATATTTATTTACTTATGTGGCTTTAGTTAATGCCCTCATGTTGATAAACTACCATCATAGTGAGGCCTCAACTTATTCAATTTTACAGAAGGTACCATAATTGTTGACTTCCTTTCAAATGAAGAAATAATTAAATTAATGAACACTACAGTTTCTAAGTGAAAAAGATGGTATCTGTTTTTATTCACTGAGAGTGTTCTTTAATAATATATAAATTTATTTTCTTGTTTCCATGATTCTGTAGTTCATCTGGCAGCAAATAAAGTGGTAATTAACTTGCTGGACCATGAGATGCCAAGTAAACTATTTACTTCTAGACATAATGCTGTTAGAAATCAATGTTGACTTGTGTTTATGTCAGAATTAGGCATTAAGTTATGGGGTCACAAAACAATAACTTTCCTCCGGAAGTATTTAAAGCAGTGGTGTCAAACTCAAATAGAAATGGAGGTCACTAAATCATGCGTAAGGATCCCCACAGGGTGAATGCATACTGATTTAAACACCACAAATTAACATTATCTATATTCTATTTTTATGTATTTTGTTAAATATTTTCCAATTACATTTCAAACTTGTTCAGGCCAGAGGGCCTGAGGGGTGTGTTTGACAAAATCTGGTTTAGAATATCAATGTGGTACCTAAACTGAGGTTCTAAAACTGGATCATGAATATATAACTCAAATCACCTAGTAAAGAATTTTGTGTTTAGTCTAAATATATATGGGGATCTTGAATGACTAAACCTGGATTCTGTTGTCCCTCAAAATCACCTGAGTAACAAAGGGGATTTTTGCCTGGAAGTTAACAATGTTTCCCACAATGCTGTGTGCTCTCATAAAGTATATCTCTTATTATGAAGCCAAACTTACATGTTCCAGAAAAACTAAATTCAAAAATAAATCAAGGTATATTTTTGTCACCTAGATTCATGGTATTGGGCATCTGCATGTCAAATTCATAAATCTTGCTATTTTACTGTTTCTAATAGCTTTGAACTAAGTGAATTAATCATAAAACTGAAACAGAGTTGACCTGGTGGCAGTAAAATCCTAAGTTTGACAAAGGAATTCGATTCTAATTTGACCAATATATACAAACACACAGAGAGATGGATTCTATTGAGAGTATTGTAGAGCACTGGACTTGAAGCATAGTGACCTCGGTTAAAATTTAGTTTCAGATATTTACTGCTTCTGTGTCTTTAGTCTGTAAAATGGGGATAATACTATTTGTACTACCTACCCCTCAAGGCTGTTGTTCTAAAGCTTTGTGGAACCTTGAAGTTCTATGAGAATTACTTTGTTCAAAAAGTAAGTTTGTTAACTTAATTACCAATGAAATATGCATAGTAATATAATGTTGACAGTATTATTTTCTTAGGCATTTGTGGCAATACTTAAGTCTTATTCTAAGGCTTCATTCCATGCACAGAAGTGAAATGGGATCTTGGAATTTATGCCAACAGAGAATAAACACTGGTATGGCCATCCATGTACTACATGGTTCAATAAAGGTTCAGAATTGCAAACCTTATAGAATTTCATCACAGAGTAAGCCACAAAGTGTTTAACTTTTCGGCCATATTTGAAGATGTGGAGCAATTCCAATCTCTGTTTGGAACAGCAGTAGCAACACTGATACAATTAGAGATTCTTGAAGGGTTGTTGTAAATGTTAACTGTAACAGTAAGTACAGTGACTATAAGTGACTCAATGTGTCTTTAATTAAGGTTGTTGCTCTTCCAAATATACTGAATTCAGAAAAAAATTTCTTATTGGTCTTTAATCATCTCTCCCAAAACATTACATGTGATTTGGTACATTTTATTGGTGAAAAACCAATACTACTTTGTTACTTCTATAACAAGTTGATGATAAATTTCTTTAGTGGGAATATTCTCCAAGTTGGCAAATAAAAGCCTAGCATTTATTTCAACTTGGGATGAAGTGTTTAGGAATCAGAATTATAAAGATATAGGACATTGGAAGTTCTTAGAACTCTCAGAAGTTCAACCTTCTTACAAAAGCAAAATAAATAAGTAATACCTTCAATAATATTGGTGAATGAACACTTTTAGCAGTAGAAATATCACTGCCTTACAAAGTAGCTTCATTTTGTTTTTGCATAATTCTCCATGTCAGATAGTTTAGCTTGACATTCAAGGTCTTCTGGTCTCTATCATCATCCTACCTTTCCAGGATGACATTTCTCATGTCATCTCCACACACTTCGGCCAAACTAGACCATCCGCCATCTATTATAGCTATTCCATGCTCTCTTACCTCCATGTCTTTGCGCAACACCATTGCCTTATGACTGAATGCCCTTTTTTCCTCTCTCCTGTGGAAATCATAACCAACCTTTAAGTTTAAAATTCACAAAATCTTAGAATTTAAGACTTCAAATGGGAGCAAACGGGGCCATCTGGTCCAACCTGTACTTTAGCAAGAATCCCCTTTATGATATAATGGACAAGTAGAGGAATCTAGTCATTGCTTGAACCCCACCTCCGGTGAAGTGGGTATCCATTCTTTCCTGAGGCAGGCCAGTGAGCTGTCCTTTTGCATAGCTCTAACTATAAAGACATTTTCCTTACGTTAAGTCTAAATTTACCTCTTTGTAATTTCCACCTGGAAATTACAGTTCTGTCCTCTGGGGTGAAGCAAAACAAGTCTAATAATGTTTCTTTGTGACACCCTTCAAATACATGAAGAGAGCTGTCATGTCCTTCCTAAGTCGTTTCTTCTCTAGGCTAAACAGCCTTTATTCTTTCAACTTGTTATCATATCTCCTGATTGCAAGGTTTTTACCCATGTTTGTTCTTCGGATTTTCTCTAGTTTATCAATGTACTTTCTGAAGGGTGCACCCTCTCTCTCATGCTTCCCAGATTTCCTAAGGCAGTAATGGACCTTTCCCTCTTGGGTCTTGTATGGCACTTTCTTTCTTCACTTATTTACTCATATACCATTTTGTATTAAAGTTACATATGTATTCTGTGTTATCCTTCTACTAGACTGTGAGCTCAGTACAGGGACTATCTTATTTAATCTTTTTTGTTAATCACATAGTAATCCAGATTTGGTCTGTCCAGCACAGAACATGGTACTATTTGTTGCTTTTCTTGATTTGGAACCTAAATTTGCAATAGTCCCTTTTAGCAGACATATCATCCTATTCAGATGGAGTTCGTGGTCAATGATGGTCCTCAGGCTTTTTCAAACAAATTGTTGTTAAATGAGGTCTTTTCACTCCTTTATTAATGTAATTTAAGCAGAAAACAAAATGTAGTATTTTACACATTTATTAAATTTATTTTTGATTGTGTTGTCCCATAATTCCAACCTATTGTGATGTTAAAAATATTAATTCTATCATCCAAAGGATTCAGCATCCCTCCCAGCTTTGTGTCATTCACAAACTTAACTGGCATGCCCTCTATAGTTTTACTAGTCATTGACAAGAGTAATTGGTCAGGGCCAAGGGAAAAAGCACTGTGGCTTGCTAGAGCTCTTGTAGCCCTATCTTTTCCCATTATAATTCATCAATCAAAACATTCTGGCCGTGGTTATTGAACCAAATACAAACCTGCCTAATTTGCCAGCATTCAGCCAAAGGCATACTATTCCAATTTATCCACAAAGAAATTATAAGATGCTGCCTTGCTGAAATTCATATGCTTTTATTTGCAATTCTTTATATATCAGTTTAAAAAACCCAAATTATGAACTAAGGCAGAGTTTGGCATATCTTGTTCCTCAGGAAAGCCAATGACAGGTCCCAGTAATTTCCATTTCCTTAATTGCTCCTTCTGTCTTATAAATGATGAAACTGTCAGTCAGCCAGATGAAGCATTTATCTGGCAGCAGAATGAAACTCAAATGTTAGAATAGTTGAATCTTCCTACAGTTATTTTATTTTGACCAGTTTAGTGGTCTATTTTAGGAAGGTATTAGACAAATTTCCTATCCAACTAGGTGGCCTCCAGAGAAAACATGTTTCTCTATTTATATTCGCCCAGTTTCTACTCTCCTTTCCATGGATTTCCAGATAGATACATACCTTCTTAGTGTATAGTAATACTCTCCCCCTTTTCTTCTATTAACTGTTTATTTTGTGTACATTAAATCCCTCCATTGCCATATTCTACTCGTCAATCCTTTTCTACCAAGTGATGTGATATGCATGTGATGAGATTGTAGTAACCTTTTATTGCTGAAAGCAAAGTTCACTTGGTTTATTACCTATGTTCTGTGCAGTGGTGGCATTAAATTCTTAAAATATTATTCCCAGTCCTCTTCTATTTTGCTTCTTCTTGAGAATTATTCATTATCCTTCTACTATAGAGTGAATTCTATAAGGGTAGAGACTGTGCCTTATTTAAACTTAAAAAATCGCACAGTAATCCAGATATTGTCTGTCCAGTACTTCTCCCCTACAAACATCTCTTCTAAGTCATATCTGTTGTCTACGAGTATCTGGTTTTCCCACTTTGTCCACATCCCCTTCCTCTTTTCCCCTTAAATTTCAGTTTAATAGTTTCTTTAACCTTTTTCTGGTATAGTCTTTCCATTAATGTCAAATACGTGATTTTGACATTATAAACTATAAAGACAATTTTTGAAATTCCAACTGAGTAAAAGCTAAGATCTCATAGCCATCTTTAATGAACGAAGTGAGCATAATCTTCCAAAGTCATGACCTTCAATATCAAAAAATAATGGAAATACCCATCTCCAAGTCTTGCTCAGGACTTCAGAAATACTGGATTTATTTCAGATTGCTTCTGTCTGCATTATTCTTTCTCTATTATTCAGAAGAAGCCGGGTAACAGTTACAGATGGGTTGTCCTAGTATATCTCAAATCCTGCTTCAGAAAAGCAGTATACCTCTCAGTTAACCAAGCATATATACCTATATAGCACTATTACTCTACCCTTCAGGAAAATCACCAAACCCCCTAATGCAGCTCCTCATCTTGAGTATGATAATATGATTCCCATCCCTTGCTAGGGCTAGTGTATTATCTTTAGTTTTTTAATGAGTGTGATTTGCCACTTCTTCTTCAATAAGTCTGGATTCACACTCCACTATCATATATCATATCCCAACAATTACACTTAGAATGTAGGTTCAACAGGACACTTCTTCTCTTTCTCCTCTATTTTATTTTCCTTTACTCACCATCCTTTTTAATGATTTTGCTTCCCTTATATCCTATCTGAATCTTTTTTTTCTTCTTCCCTTCATGGGTTCTTTCTTCAACCCCATCAAAGACCCTTTTACTTTTTCCAGTAAACTGGAGAATAGAGAGGATATTCTCAAGTCTTTTAGCCTTCCCACCTGGGAAGAAGACTAGCCTATATTTGCAGCATAATCGGTGACCATCTTGGATAGAAATACAGACATGATGAATACAAATTTCACAGAGTCCATACATCATGACTATCCAGATGAATGCTACAGTTTCATGCGGCATCCCAATGAAAACCAGCTATTTTAAACTGAGGTTTACTTTCATAACAAGAGCTAATCTACTTTACGGTATTGCCACAAATGTTCAACAAAATATTATACTACCAAAAAGATGGTCATACTATGCATATTGTATAAATTTAATGGCATAATATATGTAAAGTGCTTTGTGAACATTCAAGTATTATATAAATATAAAAAAGGAACACATGACTAACCTCATAAACTTACTTTTTGAACAATTCATGGCTCTGTATGTGCATGCACAGATGTATATTGGTGACTAAAATGAAGGTAATTCCTGCTTAGGAGGTCATATAAATTTAACAAATCAAGAATTTAAAATTTTCAGTTTCATTGTTAGCTGAAAATGCTGTAGTTTAATACATCAGTACTGGAACCTTGTAATATTATTTTGGCCCTTACTATGAAATACACAAATGTGGAATTCTAACATTATAAAAATTCAAATACCATCATTGATTAGAGAGGTATTGTGGCACAGTGGGTAGAAGGCTGTCCTTGGAATCAAGAAGACCCAGGTTCAAGTCTTGTCCCTTGCAAATATTGGTTGTGGGACCATAAGCAAGGCAATTCAAAGCCTCAGTGCTCCAAGGTAACTCTCTAAAACCATAATTTACAAATTAATTGCTAGTTTTCATTGATAGGAGGAGTTTCCCAACTGCGTGCATGGCATCACAAGGAAAAAAAATTACTTACAGGTCCCAATTGCTGTAATAAAAGGATAATATTTTAGTCCAAATAAACAAATGATTACAATCAATATAATATAAACATAATGAATTTGCTAATTGTTTTTTTTTTCCTTTAGGACAAAAATATTTTTTTCTGAATTTTAATGAAGACATGTATTTAGGAAATTGGTCTAACTTTATACCTAGAATATATAATAGCAAAGAAGGTACTGAACTGTGTTGGGAGGAGATGCCTTATTTGGGGAGTTCCTCTTAATCAATGAAATCATAGTCCCATTTCCTTTCCCTACCCCTATGATTTCTTAAGTATTTCTCTTCCTAATATTTAACTTGAGTCAATACTAAAATTATTCATATTGGCATGACAGCATAGGATAGTAAATCAGAAGTATCCTGGAAGGAAGCTGGCAAGATATTATAAATTCACTAAAAATAGGGCAAATAACAAGACAACTGGTAAAGCTATAGAAATACATATGCATATTTGTATGTAATGTGAATTTATATACTTATATATTCTTGATCACATTAACTATTAAGATAGCTAGTAAACCAGTGATAGACCCACTGGCAAGTCATCTATCTAAATAGTTATTAAACTATTATAAGCCAAAATATATTTTCCAAATTTCAATGCAGATCTGAATTCAGACTAATAATCTAAGTTTAAAGTTAGATCTTTAAACATGAGTGATGGCTATTTTTATATATTACTGAAGTGGTTTTCTTTTGAATGCTAGTGATAGAGATATGTGTAGTTCTTCAAAAAGAAAAAATGAAACCTATGGCTGTACACTTTAATCTTAAGTGGGCCCTTTATTACTGCAAATAATAATGAATACAATATTAACTGATTTCAAATAATGAAAAATAGCATTAATTACTAGTCCAACAATTATCTGAATCCTTATCCTTAACTCAAAACTTCTGCTCTTCTATTAGCTTTCTTAAAGAAAAAGATGAACATAAAAATTGACCTTGAAAAAATATACCTTGAGTAATTCTCCTGTTTCAATGAATTCAGGAAGATCAATCTCTAAAATTAAAAAATAATAATAATTATCACAACTTCCAATTAAATATTTCAACCTGTTGAATTTATATTTGGTTTGTAAAAGGTGGGGGGGGGGAATAGTATTTAAAGATGCAGGATATTTCACTATTAAAATGAAAAAGCCAAAATTTCCCAAGTAAATTTATGTGTTTACATAATGTATTATACATTAAAAAAGTCATTCCCTCAAAAAAAATACCCTCTCCCAGTTTGACAAATGGGTGGAAAAGGTGATGATATAAAATTGCTGTCAGGTATGTAAGAAAATCAAAGTAGTATTTTTCAGGTAAATAAGTACAGACTTGCTTTCACTGCTAATAAAGAACATGGTTTGCTTATGTACCAGAGGTTTACTGAATGCTTTGTGTGATTAGCTCTATCATTTAGCCAACTTTCTCCTAAATTCTTTTCCCGAACTAGGAGAAAATGGACATTTTACCCATTATTTATTTTCCTGAAGTCACCAGGATTATCACAGCACCCATAATGTAACTGAAGCCGTCCTGGGTTCTGAACAGAAAAAAAAAATTAAGTTCCTTTCAAGAAAGTCAGTATTATATAGTAGAAAAGCACCTGGGTTCAAAACCTGGCTCTGATAATATATAGGCAAACTACTTAATTTCTCTGAGCCTCAGTAAGAAAGGGATGGCAACATTTGTGCTGCCTACCTCCTAAGCTGATGAGAAAAACATTGTGTAAATGTGTTATTACTCTAATCATTAAAAGACCTCAGAGACCGCGAGGATGGGACCCACTCCAATTATTTCATATCACGGAAGGCATACAGGCAGTACCCATGCGTGCAAAATGAACAACCAATCTCAGGGAGATCTAAATATTTCCTATCAGCCTATCAGAATAAATACACTCATACTAACAGACACTCAGTCATAGAACTGACAGCATTTATAAGAACCAGTGGGCTGGCTCTCCTTTCTTTAACTGGAGAAAATGCCACACTTGCCCAAATCGCTGGAAAGCTAGTAGGAATTTCTTCACTTCTAAGGATGCCAAGGAAGTGGTAAGGGATGTTATTGGTTTCTCTTTCAGTTGAGAGGAAAAGAGCTGTCTTGACAAAGAGGGCAATAATACATGATTATTTTTCTCTTACTCCAAAGGGTTTTAAGTAAGCATCCTCCTCCTTCTTGTCCCCCCTCACTCCCCGCCCACGACACCCACCTGTCATCATACCCTTCTACCTCTCTACGTCGAATTCCTGATCCTAGGGTAATTGTTGTGACTTTGAATAATTTTCAGATCTTTTCCCGTCTTTATTCACCAAGACTCTCTCTGTTCTTGTCTTTATTTTTTTTTTACTAGAACTTGTTAGAGGGTTTCTCTCTTTTCATTTACTCCTCTCATCTTCTACTTTCTCCTTATGTTCTTATGTCCTTTTTTCTTTCTTTCCAACTTGCCTCCATTTTGAGAGGGAAAAAAATACCAAACTCCTTTCAGGTTAATGCTTCTTTTAATGATATCATATTTTATGCTAGACTTAAGATTGGAAGCTGTACCTGAAATTTTTTACTCTGAATCCTCAGTACTTAGCACAGAACCTTGTGCAAAGTAAGTGTTTAATGACTGTTGAACTGAATAACTGATATTTTAAGAGGGACACTACATATGTGTAATTGAATGAAATTAAGGTCTATTTAAGATTTTCCTAAATAACATTTTATGTATTCAACAGCCTAAAGTGAAATGCAAATTCTACCAGATGTTCCGGTGATAACTCTAAATTTCTAATAAAATTAGTGTTGTTTTATGTATTGCAAGTAAAAATGAATTACATTAAAACATACTACATATTAAGTAATTTTTTAAAATCAGAAATATTTAAAAAAAAGTTAAGAAAGGCTTGAAAATACGAGCAAGAAATTGTTCATCCCATCCAGCCCAGAGAAAACATGTAGGTAACACATCAATGAAGTAAATGTTTTCAGCTACTCACCTGGTATATGTATTTTTCCTTGTCCTGAACTATTTCCAAAGCCATTAAACATCCTCCCTCTCCCGACCCCTGCACTGGCATTTATGGGAAATGTCTATAGAGCCTTAAATAAATATTTCTTCTTTTGTTAAAATTGATGATGACACAGTTTGGAAGTGAAATTCTTTTAAATGTTATCCTTCTAACTTTTGCAAATCTAACAACTTATATCTTTGCAAATTCCAAGGAACCTTAAAATGTGATATTTTAAAAAGAGTATATAGTCCATCACCCAAATAATACTTTCAATGAAGTTCTCCTAAAAGTACAAAGGTTTGCTGGGAAAATTAGAGCGGCTGATGATTCTTATCCAAAATAGGCCACAGAAGTAAGTATTAAACCTCCTTAAATCCAGAATTTGATTCACATTTAAATGGAGTTTTTAAAATTACACTTCAGTTACATTTCAATACCATTGTTTAATGTTGCATTAATGCTGCATAGTGATGCATTTGTTATACTGTATTAGGAAAAAAAAGATTGATTAATCTTACCTCTTTTTTTTGATGAATCTGGGAAAAAATAAAATGACAACATTCCCTGGCTTCTCAACATACTTAGGTGCAGTCTCGAAATAAATTATTAATTGAAGTTGAAAAAAAAAGGAAAACATGTATCGAAGAACTCTCTCATGGGAGTAGAAGGATCATGTACCAAAGATGACAGTCAATGAATGGCTCACCAAACTAAAACACCTCCTACTTGGAGGTCAAGGATTTGATTAGGCAGCAGTGCAGCTATCTGTACCAAAATGGAAATGGCAGTCATAGGGCTGCTGATTCTGTAGTTCAGTAGATCTGCTCCTATGTCATGAAGAGCAGTGACAGATTTGACTACAGAAATAACTTTGTAACATGATTTCTATGGGTATAAAAAATTGTCTGGAAAAAATGTTAATTAATGGAAACAATGCATTCTTACCATCACATTTTTTTGTAGTTTAAATGTGATTCTGTATTCATATTATCAATCTGTACTATATTTGAAATGCTTTGAAAGTTTTGCCAAGAGGAAAATTTACAATACAGATTATAAAGGTAGATTAACTAACATTCATGACTTGATAAAAGTGACTTTCCTCAAGTGGTCCTTGAAATGTTTTACTTTGTTGTTCATTGCCGTAAAAACAGTGGGCTACATTTGGGGATCCTGGTTCCATTTTGGGTAACACACAAAGATTCACAGCTATCTCATTGTAGTGTATTTTAAATTCAAGCTGGCTGTCAGACTGAGGCAACTTCATATTGATGTGGATAAATTCCCTACAAAGGATCTAAGGCAAGTTTTGTTTTACCCAGACCTGTACCCTACCTCAGAATCTAGGGAACAGATTATAATTCAAAGATACATTGGAACCACCTACCTAATTCAGAGATCCTCTATACTGGACCTTTGCAGGTTAATTCCGGGGCTAAAATGAGTTTCAAAATACCACGTCTGGCAAGTTTAGGACCCTGAAGCCATAACACAAGGTGTAAGTATTCAAGGTAGTAGCACCTTGAACTTGACCTGACTAATGACCTGACAGCAGACTCTGGTCCACTAATTCCCCAGAATATACAAATTAGCACTTATACGGGTGTATTTCTGGCATTCCTTGGACACTACTGGAATGTTATACAACATAAAGGAATATAAACTATAATAACTTCAGAATTATATGTTTCTATATATTTCTGAATAAAAAATAAATATTTATATATAAATAAAAGCCCTTAACTTGTGTATCCTTCAAAATTCACCTTCTGATTTGTATGCTAATTGAAATAAAGCTACTTGTTCATTCTGATTTTGTATTTGACTATTTGTAAAACTAGATTTTCAAAAAAAAATTTTTTCTAACATGTTAGTAACACATCAACATTCCATAACACAAAAAGCAACACTGATGAAGGTTGGCAGGCAAGGCTTATTTAATTGTTTGAAGGTAAGCCAAATTTTACAGTGCAGAAGTTAAAAGCAAATGTTGATCGCAATGTCTTCCAACTGTGATTTTTCAATCGCATTCTAAAATAAACACCAACAATATAGGGCGGTACAGTCAAGAAGGACAGATGTGGAGTGATTTAACAAAGACAATCTGTGTATACTTGCAAGCACATGTTAACAGGAACACATGGTGACCAAATACACCCATGCATTTAAATTAAACACACAGAAACAAAGCTCTGAAAATATGTATTCTCAACAACCTGCTCTGTATATTCAAAAGAGCTCTAGATTACACAACAGTAAATCAGTCAAAGAATCTTACTTATAGTAAAATGAGAATGCTTGTGGTTTCGGGATTCAGATGCATCAATTCACAGGAAAACAGCAAAGAGGAAAAAATACATGATACCTCTTAAAAGATGGTTGACTTTATATTTTTAAAAAGTTTTGTTTCTTGAGATGAAAATATGCATTCACTTTTATAGTAGCTTTAAGTGTAAAAACAATACTCAATGGATAATGGAATTTATGGTGATAACTTTGCATAAGACAACATGTGATTAAAATGCACAAGCCCCAAAATGGCCAGATTACCCAAAGGTTTAAATATGAATTCTTGGAGGGCTGATTCCTCCTCTATATATCTTTATTGAAAACAAAAGTTTTTAATGTATATGAAAGCTAAGCTAGAAGGAATAAAACAGACTAAAAATTATTTCTACTCTCAAAAAAAAAACACAAACAAGTAAAATACAATACTTATAAGGCAAAGTACTTCCTCAGTTATAACAGTACAATTCTATGGTGCTTGTTACAAGATTACTGACCTAAGTCTGGAGATTAACAGAATGGAAGGTTACCAATAGGAATGGCCTAATATGCAGTATGAAGGGTGAAGGAAGATTTTAAAGCTGGGATTACATTAGTCAAACAATCATAAAGTGAACAAATATCATAGACACTCTCATAACCACTATATAATACTCTAGGTTTAAAATATTTTATATATCCTATGGAAATAATGTTGAAGATGAGACAATTTCAAATACTACAGTGCAATGTATAATTAAAACTACTGTAGATGCTAGGGAATGTGATGCATTTTGTGCTGATGAGGTCTGTATATAATAACAATAGCTAGCATTTATATATTGCTTAAAGGTTTGCAAAGTGCTCTAAGAGCAGAAAGACCCCAACGCTCAGTGAAGAAGGCCTTGCATGAAAGCTTACAGGATAGGAGAGGTAAGGAAAAATCCAATTTAGTTCATAAAATTTGGCTTTTAGCAGATCCCCAAAAAGAATGAAACATCCAATGACACATGCCATTTCTTAAAAGTGAAATCATTGCTGGACTAAATGTTTTATAGGAAATAGACACAGACACAAACACAAACATAGACACTAGGTGATGTGTCCAAGCTACCATTTCAATATGGCGATGCTCGAAACTGTCCAAATCCTTTGAGTAAAGAATGGAGATTAAGTTGCAATATTCAAAATCTTGTATGAAATAGTATTGTAGACACAAGCACAGAACTTGCCCAGGATTCAGGAATCTTGTAGCTTATTTGAGCCAATACAAACTCAGTTCAAAAGATCATTCAGAAACCACTCTTCTACAGAAAAGAAATATTTGACCTCGCTGGAGGTTTAAATGTCTAGCATGGTGAACATGATATGTAAAAGCATAAACACAATCTCAATTCAAAAAAATTCTTTGAAAAATATATGAATTAAAATTACAGTGCTCTAATAAAACCCATGATATTTAAATTAAATGTATAATGGAGCAAACGTATTCAACATAACATACTCTAAAAACAAACAAGAGGAGGAAGGATTTTACCACATGAAGTATTTATCACGTCATATCCCATTGGCTTATACGATCTCCTTAACAGTGTCACTGATAGTATTTTTTAGGTGGCCTAGTAAGCAGAACTTTGGTAAAAATGGTTAGGAGCTACAGCAAATTAACTTTATACTTTCTTTTAAATATTACTTTGTACTCAAAACAGTCTTAGGTTAGAAAAGAAGGCAACAGAAAGGATAACCATGTTCACATGGTCACAGTGTTATCATATCAATTAACTGTGTTTCTATCAGAGTAGTTATAATTATAAGTAATACATAAGTACAACTTCAATAGAAACTGCTTTAGTACTATGGCAGTAACAAACCAACAATTTTAGGCACGAGAGCTAAGCAGTAATTGGGAAGCTTGTGTATTTTAACATGCACAATGTCCCAACAAAAACACACTGTTTACTGAAGGAGTTATTACTGAATTAGCTAGCATGACATTGTAGGAATCATTAGTGAAAATGCAGTTTGTTTAAAACCAGGAAGTTAGATTTTTTTTTTGCCATATGTATTTAGGAAAAACAGAGCATCTAATTTTTCCATGACATAAATAAAACTGAAATGTGACTCTTCTTATATAGTTTTCAATTTTCATCTAAATGAAAAAACTCCTTCTCCAATTTCAGTGGGAGTTTCAACCTTGACATATTCATTATGAAGAAGATCAAAGAAGAGGTAAGATTTGAATTCCATTAGTTTAATGCTATACTAAGTAAATGGAATAATCTAATTTACCTATGTAAACAGACAAATTATGCTTGCCTGCTTTGCTTTTCTTAAATAACAAACAGCAAGGGAATACAGTCATTGAATGTGCTTTAAGATCGATTTTGCAAAGATTTTCATTTAACAACACCATGCAAAGAACAGCAATAACATGCAAAGAAAATACAATTACAAGCAAATTTTAAAATGAAATTTGTTCTTGGTTGGAAGAATTCAGTTAGGAAAATTTTAAGATGCAAAAATATACTGCTGAATAAACCAGGGGAAAACACTCAATTACTTTGAAATAAAAAATTCAAAATCTCTCACATGATCTTAAAATCATGTACTTACTTACTACAAGATATTTTTAGGGCTAAGAAAAGAAAATTAAAATGAGAATGCCTTTTAATAACATTCAATTAAGGTCTTCACTTACATAACAACTTCCATTTGAAGACCATTACATAACTTATAAACATGAATTATTGCCATCATTTCAAAAATGGAGAACTATGACATTATAAATTAATATAATTTGCTTGATTTTTCATAGCAGTCAATGACAGAATCAGAAATGAACTTCATGCTTCGCAGGAATAATTTTCTGCTGATTTTGGTACTAGGTAATATATTTGGACTCAAGAAAGCAAGTTGTTGTACCTTTCCCACTTCCATCTCATTGATTTTAAAGAAGATTCTACTTTATTTAATAATTAAATGGACTCCAATCCTTGTTTTTTTAACTATGTCACATGTATGATAGCTCCATCTGAAAATATGCATTAGTACTATACTGGTTTGAAGTCAACAATCAGGGACGATTTAATAGAAATTTCTTTATTAGGCACCTTATTATGATGCTATTTTAAAGAATAATCATATATTTCCTTAAGAATGTCTTCCTGAGAATTGCTTTAATAAATATTGACTAGGGGTGGGCCCCCATTAGGAAAGTCAAGGTGTGCAATTCACACATACTTGAGAAACAGCAAGAGTGTTATAGCTTATTAATAGGCAATAATGACTTTCATAAACTTAAGAGAGCTCAGTTAAACAATGAAAAGCTTGCATTGATAACAGATGTGTAAATATGACCCTAATTAACTAATTTGCTAACAGTTGCAGCCTACTTATTAATATATTAACTACAAGTTTTAAGATGACATAACGCAGAAAAATTTCAATGAAGTGTAATTTTTAAGTGAATTAATCACAGCAAATTCCGTTTCCCATCTGCCTGGGCCAATGGTCTCCAAACTTTTTTTTAAAACAATGCAACCTTATTAGTAAAAATATCTTGAGCATGTACTCTAAAATATCTACACATATTTATAAATTATATCTGTATATTACTGTACTAATAATTATATACATTATGAAACTCAAAACAAATAAAAAGATGAGATAAATATAAAATATTTGGTGCTAATATTAATAGGGAGGAGCCCCTGGAGTTTAGTGAATATGAGCATATTGCTGACATAAATGAAAATCACTTTGGAAGTTACATTGAGGATGGACTGGAATACTGAAGGACGACATTGGCGGTGGTTATGCGAGGAGAGGGAGAAAGAGAATAAATAATGATTAAGCGACTACCATGTGCCAGGAAGGCACTGTGCTAAGCACTTTATACATGTTATCTCTTTGATCTGAATGAGAAGGGATTGATGCCAGAGAGGTTGCAGCAGTATAAAAAACAAGATCAGACAACTGATTAGATATGAGATGAATGAGAATGAAGCGCTAAGAATGACGCTAAGTTTTCAAATGTGGATTACTGGGATGATGGTAGTGTCCACAAAAGCAACAGAGAAATTTGGAAGAGGGGTAGGTTTGGGTGGAGGGATCTGTGATGTAGATCACAACCTTGACATCATAAATTGAAAGGTGGAAGTGTCCTTAAAGTCCTTCTAGTCTAAATCCCCCTCTCCTCATTTTACAGAAGAAGACACTGAGGCCGAGAGGTTAAATGACTTCAAGATGACAAAGGCAGTAACTCATCCATGCCTGATCACCCTGCATGACTCACTCTGTCCTACCCAAAACAAACAAAAAAAAAAGGATAATGGTGGGGATCTAACTTACTGGCTACTTAGGCCAGCATGAAAAGTGATGGGGCGGGGAGTCTGTTATGATCATAACAGGGTGTGGGATGCTGAGAGGTGTGGGAGAATTTTGTCTTCACAGTTATTGTGGGTCAAGGCTGTGCCCTGAAGGGATGACTTGTGATGTCCTCACAGGAGGTGAGGGATAATGGAGGATGAGTGACGAGTGCAAGGAGTCCTTTAGCTGGGTGGGAGACAATCTCACAACTGATGACCGTGGGGAGGGATGACTGGCTCATCACAACACCCCTTAGGATGATTCCATGGCCCTTTCGGGGTGTATACTGTCTAGTTTGGAGATGACTGGCTTAGGCAATGGTAACAAACCTCAGTGCTGCGATACTTTTTAACCTAAGTTTAAACATGTATCATCCATTATTCACTAGCAGAGTTTCTTACTGCTATCTTTCAATAATTCAGTCCTAACTTTCTATCCTCCCCAGGGGGAAGCTGCTCAAATTTCCTTCTCTGGGTGAGTCTCTCTCCTCCCAGATTTCCTTCCCCATCTCAGAAAAGCTCTTGATGGATAAGGCTCCTTACCCCCCTGATTCTCATACATCAGGTAAAGCAGGAAGGAGTGAGCAGAGAACACGGGAGGGGAGGGTGTTGCAAGGGAAGGCAGATCCTCATTCATCGGCAGCACTTTGGAAAAGTTACATGGCTAGTTGCTTCCAGAATGCCAAAGGAGGGGCCGCCAGATGAGCTGGGGCGGTAACCCCAGGGAGCAAAAATGTCAGTGACATATAGATAATTCAAAATGGTGGAAACTTTTGACATATTTGTAACCCAATTGTGTACCGAGTAACATGTTTCTTTTCAGTTAAAATGACAACTGTTCTCAAGGTGGCACTTACCTGTGTCATCTGAAGGCATGTCAATAACCAGTTGGTCACTGTACTTTCCATATAAACCATTAGTGCATACAGCTACAATCTGAAGAACATAACTTGTATTGGGCAGCAAATTATTTAGAATAGCACCCTAAAAGAGAAATGTTGTTGATTATATCAGTGTCTCATTTTAACTCAGTTTCTGAACATACTAAACAGCTATACTTAAAATTTTTAATCTGGGGCAGCTAGGTGGCGCAGTGAGTAGAGCACTGGCCCTGGAGTCAGGAGCACCTGAGTTCAAATCTGGCCTCAGACACTTGACATGTTTACTAGCTGTGTGACCTTGGGCAAGTCACTTAACCCCAATTACCTTGCCTTCCCCCGCTCCTATCTGCTAATAACAATAATAACTAGTCTTTATATAGTGTTTTAAGGTTTGTAAAGATTTCGACATATGTTAACTCATTCGATCCCCACATCAGCCCTGTGGTGTAGGTACTCATCATGCTCACTTTACAGATGAGGAAAACAAGGCTGACAAGTGTTTAGGGACTCCTTAAACATCTGCATTTTCTGAACCTAGTAAGGTACAGTAAGACTACAGAAGACTAAAATTGTGAAATCTCCTAATAGCAAAGACACCTGATAGGGGGGAAGGGGTTCAATTTACTATGGAGTAATAGCCATGTTCAGTATTCTGGACAAGTCACTCATTCCCTAGCAATGTCAGGTATTTACTAGATTGATATTGCATCATCCTCTCCATCTCAAGATACAAATACAATTTTTTTCTTGTCCCACTGCATCCTATCCTTGTCAGAACACATCTGAGGTAATGGCATTCAATCCTGGGTGAGGAATTCTGGCAGGGGGAATATTTATAAGACAGATACTCATCTAAAAGTGAGTTTAAAAATTATGAAAGATTACGAAGGGTGTCAAGATCATGCTATGAGATTAGAAGGAACGTCTGACCTAGAGAAGGAAAGATGTGAGGAAACACAACAGTTGTTAAATATATAAAGGACTCTCATGGGACAAGATTAGATTTGTTTCGCTTGACTCTAGAGAGAAGAACAAGAGGTAGTAGTGGAAAGTCAGATTAGGACTCCAAATAAGCAACATTTTCCTAACAATTATAGTAGGCCCAAAAGTGGAATGGCCTGCCATGAGAGGGAAGTGGTGGATTCCTGATCAGTGATGGCCAAAAGCAAAGGCTGTGGGCTCTTGTCAGGGACGGTGGGGAATATATTCCTATGAAGGCATGTGTTGGATTAAATGGTCTCTGATGCTCATTCCAACTTTGAGATTTTATGATTCTAGCCACGGCCTAGATCCAGAACTTGGCTTAATTTTTTTTGTCCACAGGTCAATGCCAAAGTGTGATATGAACCATATTACAATGGTTATTGCTATTACCATACCTTTTGAAAACAGATGTTCTGCCTTTCAATCAGCCAGGGTGGGCAAAATTGAAAAGTATCAAAAAGTCTGTCAGCATCTGGCTGAAGGAGGGTACAGAGTATAGCATAACACACTAATAGTAGGGATTCTGGGAGACTGGTCTCAGCTAATGATTCGATATTATCTAAACCGAAAATCAGCCCCAGGTACACAGGTCCCATAAGTAAATAGATAGTATGGGACTCCATTAGATGGAGCACGGCAAGGGTTCCATACATACATACACATACACACATACATGTGTGTATGTGTATATATGTATATGTATGTATACACACATATGCATGTATGTGTATATATACGTACATATGATTGTGTGTATCTATCTCCTTCTCTTTTCCATGCTGTTCTCCCTCTTTAATTAGCTATAATAGATAATCGAAGTATATTTTAAAATATATTAGTCAACTGAATAGCCTTATGTTCCTTGTTCTTAAATTTAAAGGTAGAGAAATGCTACATTTGTATTTTCTTCTCAAAAGAAGATAAAACAAACTTTTCGTTTTGTGTATGTGGCCTTTAGTTATTTTTTTTTTCCTCTGGGTCAATTGTTCTTGATAGAGAAGCATATCTGCCCCTGCCCTATATGTGTCATGTAGCCCTTCTCACAATTTACTTATATACATAAGCAGATTCCTGTACATAAGCTATGACATGTAATATTATATGGCATTCTGCTTTATTATTGAGGTTTGATTAATATGCTTTTATATCTATACTCAACTGCCTTTTTATCCCCAAGATGCATTCAGATCCAGCTGCGGTAAAAATCTACTTCACTTTTTTCTTCCTTAGTACATAAACTGGAAAAATAGGCATTGAAAATTTGAACAATTATTATCTGGACATTAACAGAAAATATGCAGTATTTTTGCTAAGGATCATTTGGTACCTAATGTGGCACAATATGCAGTTACATAAAATACAGAACTATTATACTCATCATAGCTTTGGGAAATTGAATACTATCGGTGACTACATTAACATGGGGAAAGTGCCCAGCGTGGAAACCTCTCTACCAACACAGACTACAATCCATTTTGAACTTAATAGACAAAGAGATCATTCCTAGGGAGTTACTTGATGCAAAATAATGATAGCTAACAAGAGCTAGCATGTTCAGGGTCACAGAGCTGGTAAATCTCTGAGGTGAGGTTTTAACCCGTATCTTCCTGGCTCCAGTCCTAGCTTCTCTATCCATTGAGATCACCTAGCTGTCTCAAGAGGTTACTTAAGTGACTTCCTTAGGACCACACAGCTTGAATGTGTCAGATTTGTAGCAGCTTTTTTTTTAGTGCAAAAGAACTGAATCTAAGGGGAAAATGAGGGAAGATGCTATGAATACAAATGTAATGGAACACTATTAGATCATATGAGATAATGAAAGAGACAGTTGCAGGGAAATCTGGGAAGACTTATTTGAACTGGTGCAGAGCGAAGTGAACAAGACCAAAAGAACGAATTATCCAATAATAACATTATAAAGACAAAAACTTTGAAAGGCTTAACTCTGATCAATGTAATGACTAACCACAAGTCCAGAGGACTGATGGTGAAGAATGATGTGTGCCTGCTAACAGAGAGGTAGGGATGTACTCAAAGTGCAGAATGAGACATGCATCTTTTAGACATGACCAGTGTGGGAATTTGTTTCATTTGACTATGCATATTAGTCACAACAGATTTATTTTCCATTTTCCCCCCAAAAGGGAGGATGTAGGAGGGAGAAAAAAATATTAATTAAAAAAGTTTATAAAAATGAGATTGTTAAAATCAATGATCTTTAAGGTTAAAAAAAATAGTATTTGAACTGAGGTCTTTTTGTCTCCAAGTCCAGAATTCTATTGACTACACAATTTTTTTTTCTGGAGAAATTGAAGCATACATATTAAATAGTACCTGCTTATTGATATTACATGAAAAGTAAAACCAAAACAAATTCTACAAGTCAGATTATGTAGATTATATTATGCCAAATGCCAAAATGGTGGGTCATTCATGTCTTTGGAACTTTTCATATAACTATGTATTTTTATAGAACTCTTTACATAAACTTTTTATATAACTCTATAATGTAGACATAGCTAGTATGTGCCAGATGGTAGAACAGCAAGTCAGCTTCCCTTAGAGAAAAGGAAGAAGCCAAGTCCACTGGGGCTTGCTCATATGAATCACTGTACTTCCTTGATGGAATATCACTGGATTTGGCTTCAAAGGACTTAGGTTTGAATCCTGAGAGTGTCACTGTATGACCTTAGCAAATCACTTACCATCCCTTCATCAGAGAAACGAAAACGTTGGACTATATAATTTCTAAGGTCCCTTCCAGCTCTAATCTATGACTATAGGTTATGCTGCAGTCACAAAGCATGGAGATCATGCTTTCCCAATCATGATCAGTTGCTGAAGTTGCTGAACGTCAACACCAAGCAGAAAATTGGCTGATTAAGCAGAAGGATTTTTTTGAAAGGATTAGAGTGATTTTTGTTTCATGGAGGATTCTCCATTTCACTTAGCCTGGAGACCTAGGCATGAATTACCATGAATTATCTGGAAAACTAACATTCAAGTTAGCATTCCTGCCTATATTACACAGATAGTCTATTTTGCTTTCTACTGCAAAGACTTATTTTCACTGTGCATTAGAACTAGCTTTTGCAAAGCAGACAGCTTCCTATAGACTTCCGAATAACCAAGTTATTTTATGGGAATATAATATCTAGTGTGAAGTACAAATTTTGAAAAGAAAGCCTTTGGAAGCCATAATATCACAAGCATATTAATGCATAAAAATAAATGAGTTTACAGTTACCAAGTCCTGATACCCATCTGTCAGAAATTCACGCTTAGTTTGGTCTTCTCCCTCTAATTGCTGGTAGAGGACTGCAAATTTTTCAATCATGGTATCATAAACCACTCGAGGTCTCTCCCACGTGACAAGGAGGCTGGTAAAGTTCTCCGGATCAGCTTGGATATTTTCTGGTTCGGAGCTGCAAACTTCAGAAAGAAATAACAACATGTTTAATAATCACAGAGTTACCAAGTTCCAGTCCTTCGAAATGTTAATGCATATTTTACCAAAGATCATACAATATTTTTACTTCTTCTGATGACTCCAGTAGATATGTCTTATTTTTACATATTTTCAAACAGGGTAAAAAGATTATGGACTTTTGTTTATTTCAATCTCAGCTACAAAAATTTTATTAGATGATTTTTGTTCATATCTGAAAGAGAATTTTAAAATTAGGCATTATATACACAAACAGGAAAAATAGCAAATAATGATTTTTTTCAAAGATGAAAGTTGCATATTTACCAAAGAAACAAATGAGAGAATGTGACCTACATCTCACAAAAAGAATATTGTACTGTCGCTCATCCTTTCAGAAATTCCTTGCCCCTTCCTACAAAACATGTTCGGATGTTCTTATAGGAGTACATGTCTCATCTTTTCTGATTCTATGACTTCATTTCTCACCTGCCTCTTCTTCAGTTCTCATTCACTAGTACTCCATTCTGGTATCAAGCTCTCTTCCTTGCTCTGAACCTAGGGGTCTGATGGATTTTGAATACCAGGGTACAATGGAATGACTATAACACACTCAGTGTGTTCTCTGGTGAACTACAGAGCCAAAAACAGTTTCCCTTAGATCAAACCCTTTTCCAGAAGGCACCTCTATGGCCTAAACATTCGCAACCTGCCTGAATCATCTCTGAGCTTCTAGTGATACTGGAGATACTGGAGACTCACAGGTTAAGACCAGGGAAAGGACAGAGGTGATATTCTCTAGAATCAACACTGCTTCAGGCCCAAGTATTCTAAATTTATGTCAGTCTTAGGTAAATGCTTATGGGGTGTCTCTGCATCTGGTTTGCTTGGACAGGTCCTGCTCCTGAGGAATTCTAGTTAAGTCTAAATCCTTATTACCTCACACCAGAATTCTGGGAAGGTCCCAGAATTTGAATTATTTCACTACAAAGTCCTTTGGCTATTGAGGTGTGGCAGTGCAGACCTGTAAGCCCTGATACCAGGAGCCTGAGTTTAGTGGATCACTTGAGTAGAGGACTTTTGAGCTGCAGTAGGGCTAAAGCTCATTGCGTGTCCATAGTAAGTTCAGAACCAATATGACGAGACACGCGAGCCGGAGGCCACCCATTGTCTAAGGAGGAGTGGAATGGGCCAGGATGGAAATGGAGCATATCAAAACTTCTGTAGGGATCAGTAGTGAGACTTTCATGTTGGCTATAGCATTTCAGCCTGGGTAGGGGTTGGGGTGGTGTATAGGGGAATAAAAAGAAGGAGGGGGAGGGGAAGAGGGAGAGAGAGAGAGAGAGAGAGAGAGAGAGAGAGAGAGAGAGAGAGACAGAGAGAGACAGAGACAGAGACAGAGAGACAGAGACAGAGAGAGGGAGAGGGAGACAGAGAGACAGAGAGAAACAAGAGTCAGAAGCAGAGTTCTTTCAACCAACAGGGTTAAGCTTTGCCTCTCCTTGAACTTTCCAGGTGGCTAATCTGGGCTTGACCTTAAAAACCCTGAGATTATACATACAGTATAGATACTATAATTTTAGAGCTAGAAACAGAGGTGGGGTTCAAAATAGTCCAAAGAAATTTTATATACAAGGAAACTAGAGAGACCAAGTGGTTTGCAAGAAAAACAAACCACAAAAACCAACCAAGGAAAGAGCCAAGGATCTTGATCTAAGATCAAGGATCTAGACAGGTGGTGCAATTTGGCCAAACTGGGCTTTTCCCCACCAAGAATGGTAAGAGAATAGGATGTAAACAAAATTACTGATGACTCTAAAAGCAAAGCCTTAAGATAGGAGAATTCTACCAATTCATTTGCTTATCTTTATTTGAAATGCTCATGTTTCAGTATTCAGACAATTGGGATCCATCTACCTTAGACCTGTAAAGAGTTCTAACTCCCTTTGGCCTCCTGAGTATAAACCACTAAAATCCCTAACTTCCTGGTAACTCCTAATTAGCCAACATTTCTGGGCAGCCTGGTTGCCTGTGGGTTTTGCCTATGTTGCTTCATGTCTCAGAAGCAGAATCAACACTGAGACTCAGGGGGCAGGGAAGTAGTCAGGGCATATGCATACTTAATATTCTTGGTTCATTAGATTCATTTGTATACCATCAGTAAATCTTAGAATCAGATTAATTGCATGTGATGCTCTGCGCCTTGAAATCCAAGACCAGACCCCTCCACAAATTTGGAATTTCGTGGACCTAGTTGGAGAATATGGCAATATACAAGGAAATCACTGTCCCTGGATCACTGTAATTACTTAGATGATTAATTCTGTTAGAGTATGGTGCTAAAGTGTATTTGGTTTTTGCAAAAGAAGAATAAAACAAGATGATATCCCCCAGACCATCTTTTAAGGTCATGTCTATGTAAATCATTCTTTGGTGGGTCTTGGGTTTTTGGTCAAGCTGCATGGGTGCTTGAGACCTTTGATGTTAAAAAAAAAAAATCAGAGATCTGGTTGTAATAAATCTATATCAAAAAGTCAGAAAAGTTGATGCTTATGTCAGCTTTGAGATATTTCTACTGATTAGGGCCATGTCTGTATCAGAGGTCAGGAGGCCCCAACAGTCAGAAGACACTGTCATTGCTATCTTTCAAGGCCTAGGTCAAATACTCCTGCTTCACTGAAGCATTCCCTCATCATACCAGCCAGAAGAGATGGTTCTCTTATTTGCGCCACCCTTAGGGAACTTATTTCATGTTGTCTTGTAGTTAATCAAAATAATAATAATAACAAAAATTCCCACTCATAAGTACTCTAAGGTTTGCAAGCCACATTCATGACCGCAAACCCATGACATAGACACTACAAGTATTGTAACTACCGCTTTACAAAGGTGGAAACTGAAGCTCAACATTATGGTTTGGCCCTTGACTTCCTCGTAACCTTGGGTAAGTCACATCATCTGGGAACCTCAGGGAGGACCCTGGTTGTAAAATAGGAATAATATGCCTATCAAATACCTAGAGAACTACTGTAAAGATTAAAAGGAAGAATATAAGCGGTGTCACCTATTTAAGCATTTTAAAAACCTATCAAAGCAACATACATTAGACCAGAAATCAGGAGAACGGGGTTGGAATTCTAGGCCTGGAACTATGTGCCGTATGCCAAATTTCATTCTATTTCTGAGAGAAATGATTATTAATAACCAATGATTTGGGAAGATCCAGAATTCCCCCCCCTTTTCCAAAATCCTTATTTTTTTAACCTTTTTCTCTGAAGACTGAATTAACTTTCTCCTTAATCGTGGTGAGACCCCACCTAACCTTGCAAAAAATTTAATCTAAGATAGGGAAGCCCATTGTGCTCTACACTGATTTGGGTGGGCATAAATTCTCTGAATAGATCATGCAAGACTGGTCAATTTAGAAGTAAATGACATAATCAAACTTCATTAGAATAGGTTCGGCCCCTCATTGTAATATTCATTTTCTCATTAATCATTAACTGATCAGAATTGATTGCCACTCTGAGGAATAGCTACTCTTCCAAGGGTATATAAGCCATGATGTGGTCTTTGCCATTAGAGAATGCCACTGACCGCTTTTATTAAAAAATGCTGGCTTTATGGATAAAATGATTAATGACCAAGAAATTATGTCCTTTGAATTTTCAGACATCATATTTCTTTTGACCTCAGTTTACTCATTTAAAAAATGAGTCAATACCTTTAAAGCTCAAAATTGTAATTTCTTTGACTTTTAAAAAGTTAATTTGAGGCAAATTGGACTAACCAAGTAATTTCCAACCTGAAATAACTCATAATTCTTGTTTAGTTTATTGTCCATCTTGAAGGAAAACAAGCTACAAAAAGTGTCCAAGGGTTCTTTAAAATTCAAATATATTATAAATTCATTAAAAAAAAAACTCCCAAAAAACTAGGCAATGTAGTTTGCAAAGAAAGAGCTTTGTGTAATATATCCCTTAAATGCAAAAAATTGGAATTTTGTGAATGTAGATGGAGAATATGGCAATACGCAAGGAAATCATTGCCCCTGGATTACTGTAATTGCTTAGACAGTTAGTTCTGTTAGAGTATGGTGCTAAAGTAGTGGGTTTGGTTCAAGAGTATTTGGTTTTTGCAAAAGAAATTAAAAAAAAAAACAAGATGATATTCCCCTAGATCATCTTTTAAGGTCATGCCTAATTTTGGCCAACTCTCTCCAAGCAGTTTGGGAAAATCTACAGGCATGACTGGGAGCAACTCAAACAGAAGAGCTCGCTGATAAATGGGCATGCTGCATCACCTGAGAAAGGGAAAGACATTTACTTTAGTAACTTTGCAATTAGCAGAATGGACACAGGAGGGCGCTCCTGACTAACGATTCACTATGTTTAGCGGCACTCATTCTCTTAAACATTTCCCCAGTGGCTGTTTAATGAAACTACTGTCAAAAAAATAAGATTCAACCCAAAACAAATATGCTACAGATATGAATGATATGCAAATGAGGTACAAATGTAGAAGATGAAAAAAATCTTTCTCTTGAGGATTTTGTGTGGTTTTTAAAAATCCAGTATCAAAACTAAGGTCTTTATTTTGTCTAGAGAATGGCGACTTTTTGTGTGGTCCTGTAGGACAATCCTTTTATTATCACGAAAACTTCAGCAAGTTAACAAAGCTTTGGTTTAAGGCACATTAAACTGTACATCAATTCAATTAATTTAAAAGCAGACCTGTGTATTAGAAAAGAGGTTTAAATTTCATTTCTGATTTCCTAGTTACTTTATCTTTAAAAATATGTGAATTGTATTAGATGGCTTCTGAGGTCCCCGTAAATACTGGCTCTGTTCCAAGATCATCTGTGAGACCTCGGGGAAATATCTTCAAGATTCTGGGCCTCTGGGTAGCTAGAAAATGGAGCCTCTATAGGGGTTCATAATCTGGGGTCTTGTTATTTTTAAATATTTTGATAATTTCAATGTAATTGATTTCCTTTGTGATTCTAAGTGTTTTATCTTACATATTTAAAAATATTATTCTGAGAAGCAGTGTAGGGGTCTATAGACTTCACCAGACTACCATGGAGGTCTGTGACATACACACACACAAAAGATTAAGATTGTATGATGTCTGAGAACCCCTCCAACTCCAAATCTTGGGATATTGCTACTGAAGTCCAGCAGGTGGCACAAAGAAATCAACAACCAACCACTAAAGACTATTCATCTAAAACGGGGAAGAAAAAAGAAAAGATGCTGCAGTCTTGTTCCTAACAGATTCCCAAGTCCAGATGGCAGTGTTATACTGGGTCACCCACTTTGTTTTGTTGTTGTTCAGTCAGGCTCAACATTTTGTGTCCCCTTTGGGGTTTTCTTGGCAAAGATACTAGAACAGTTTGCCATTTCCTGCTCTGGCTTATTTCATAGATGAGGAGACTGAGGCAAACAGGGTCAAGTGACTTGCCCAGGGTCACACAGCTAGAAAGTGTCTGAGGTCAGATTTGAATTCAGAAGATGAGACTCTGATTCTAAGCCCAGTGCTCAATCCACTACTCCACCTAACTGCCCCCACCCATTTTACTGGCTAGGACGTACCTTGAGGATTAAAAAAATAAAGGACGAATGGTGGTGATAAAATCAATATACACAATTACCACAAAAAGACTTATCTCTAAAATAGTATTAACAAAAAAAAAAAGAAAAACAGAATTTAGAAAAGGAAGCTGCTGCAAGAAATCAGAAGATCTAAGATCATAGGATTTAGAGATGACAAAGTCCAATCTTCTCATCTTACAGATGAGTAAATGACTTGCATAAGGTTCTACAGGCTTTTATTAGAGTTTTCTAGGTAGGATACCATGCTACCCACCCTGTTCCACCACTAGCTACTTATATAACATTTGGCAAGTAAATATTTCAGAACTTCAGTTCCTCCTTCTATAAAATAAGACAATTGGACTAAACAATCTATGGTTCCTCTCAGCTCTAAAATACTATAATCTATGATCCTATATCGAAGTCCCTTTTTTTGCATAATTTTCCCTCCTTCCTTGTTACCTCCCTAAGCTCTCCAAGGGCAGGGACTATGTTGTCTTTTTTTCCTCTTTTGCATCTCCCCTTCTCAGTACCTTGGGCACAGTGGGCACTTAATAAATATTTGCTGAATTGAATCTATTCTTGTCTTTACTGTCTCTTCACTGTTGGAGAGGAAATGCTCTTGAAGATAAAGGTCGAGACTGGAGATCATAGCTACTGCATACCAACAGCTACGCCTCAGGCTATTACCACTTTAGGGTCTCTGATAAATCTCACAGGTTCTTGATATTTAATGCATGAGCAACCAGGAAGTCTAGTCCTCAATGTCCACATGAAAGGTCTATAAATAATTTTATAATCCTATTATGACAGCTTCTCCCCATGCAGACGAATTCAAAGAAAGTCTAAAGAGGCTACTTTTTGTGCCTAAGTGCTGCCTTTAACATTACTTGCGCATCTCCTATTAAAAATAGTGAAAGTTACACATACTTTTGGCTAACACAAAGAGCTATAATTTATTCTTCCTACTACCTATAAATATTGGATTTGGGGCACTTAAGCATGTCCTTGTCACACAGAATTTCCAGTTCAAAAGACATTCATTGAATGCCCACTACAGTCAAGGCTTTCTAGTAAGCACCAGGAAATACAAAGATGAATAAGACAGTTTCTGCTCTCAAGGAGGCTGCAATCTAGTAGAAATAACAGAGTGCACTGGTAGAGGGCAGTGGCTCATACCATCATGTCTCTTCATCCTTATCACAATTCTGTGGGGTGGCTATTTCCAGTATTATTACACATATTTCACAGATGAGGAAAATGAAACTATAGTCAAATGACTTCTCCAACATTACCAGTTAGTAAATGGTGGAGCCAAGATTCAAATCCAGTAATTGGAAAACTCACATACCATGTATGACAATTTTAATTTCAAAATATTTTGTTGCTGAATTGTTTCTCCAGTTCTGTCTGACTCTAAGTGACTCCATTAAGAGTTTTCCTGGCAAAGGTACAGGAGTGATTTGCTATTTCCTTCTCCAGCTCATTTCACAGATGAGGAAACTGAGGCAAACAAGGTTAAGCGACTTGCCCAGGACTACACAGATAGGAAGTACCTAAGGCCAGATTTGAACTCACTAAGAGGGGTTCTTCTGATTCCAAGCTTAGAGCTGTATCCACTGTGCCACTGCCCCTTTCAAAAATACTACCTGTCTTTATAGATGGAATAATGGTCTAGTTGGTCTAGCAACTGGTCTAATACTTAGTCTGAGGCTAAGTTGAATAACCATGGATACCACCGTATACCATTTAGAAAACAAAGACCTAAGGCGGAAAAAAGACTGAAGAAGAAATGGAGATTAAAAGAAGAGTATCATCGATCCCTACTATGTGCCATACAATGTATGATTAAAAAAAAAAGTCTCTGCTCTCAAAGAGCTTGTTTATATTTTGTTGTGGGAGGAAAAAATGTATATAGGTAAGTATATACAGATTAAGTACAAAGTAAATGCAAATTACTTAAACACAAGGTAGATAAGGAAGGAGGATGATGGCAGGTGGTGCGGGGTGGTCAGGAAAGGCTTTGTGCAAAAAGTGGTACTTGGGCTGAATCCTGGAGAAAGTGAGGGATTCTATGAGGAAGAGGTGACGAAGGGATGCTTTCTAGGCATGGGAGGATAGCGGAAGCAAAAATAAAAATGGAAGGAAGAAAAGAGAGAGAACAGATATATTTACGATGGACAGTAGTGGAGAAAGTATCGTTAACAACTGCTTAGTGTCACTAAATAGTACTCAATTATTATTGACTACTAATCTAAGGGTTAGTCCAAAAATACCACAGCACTATGACGAGTGTAGTCTATAAACATGTACTAATGTAGTCCTACCACACTTGTGTAAAGATGATGGACCGCTTTTCAATAACAAGCAGATACTTGGATGACTTTTACGAAGGGAACAAGATTTATGGATCCATGAGATAAACAATCATTGAGGTTAAGCTTTCTCCTCACAGAGTAGTATATCTTAATGAACTGAAACAAAAAAAATCAATATAGATCTTCAAAGGTTGTAAATGTCATAATCAGAAATGATTTGTTTCTACTACGAATTTCTAAAGAACCACATTGTATTCTTTTAGGTAAACATCCCAAAGTGGAAGAGTCCTACAGGCTTAAAGGCACAAAGGAAGTTAACCAAACATAAAGTAAGTCACAGAGCTGAGATTTGAACCCAGGTCCTACAGGATCAATATATTTCCTTTTCTGGTTACATATGACTAGTTACGTATGTTGGTTATCTTTGATATTATTTCTTTTACAAAAGCCATTGTGGGTAACATGCTGAAGGGAACCTACAAGACCTACAAGACAGCTTTCCATTTTCCTTCAAGTCACTTCTAATCCTGATTCTTCCGTGACTATGGTGTTTTCTAAGTCCCACATATGGGAGGTTAATGTCACTTATACCTTGTTTCCCTTCTTGCACTCTTCGATTCTAAATTTAAATAAATGTTTAAACGATGTTTCTAAATTACTTGCTGTTCCTTGTGCAAAATACTCCATCTCCTGATTTCATGTATTTTCACTGGCCGGCCTCCATGCTTAGTATGGTTCCCCCCTGCCACCCCCCACTTAATCTCCACCTCCTGGCTTCATATAAGTTCCAGCTAAAATGTCATCTTCTACAACAAGACTTCTTGGCTCTCAGTGCCTTCCCTCTGTGATTATTTCCAATTTATTCCATGTGTATCTTGTCTGTATGTGGTTATCTGAATGTTGCCTCTCTCATTATACTGTGAATTCCTCGAAAGCAGGGTCTATTTTGCCTTTGTCTATATCTCAAATGCTTAGCGCAGTGCCTGGCATACAACAGGCGCTTAAGAAATGCACACTTGACTTGACTTTTGCTCATCTAAATTAATATGTGACATGCAGCACTTTTAAGAAGGCAGGAGTAGTGGAAATGGTAATGATAATCCTGAAAATGGTCTAGTCTTTAATATTCCTGCTCCAACTACCATTAATTTCTGGGGTACATAGTGACTCCAGGGGCAATTCAGCATTTGGTATGTTGCTGTAATTTATGAGTGTTGATCTGCAGATCAGGAACACCGGGGTTCACCATGGGCAAGTCATTGAACCTTTCATAGTCTCAGTTTTCTCATCTGTAAAATTTAGATAATAATACCTACCTTATGGAGTTGAAGATTTCAAATAATGTAACACATGTAAGTGTTTTGTAAATCTTAAAGTGCTATATTGATCTCAATTAGTCATTATCAATAACAATAATAATCCCAGATGCAAATATTTACTTTTCATTTATTTTTCAACATACTGTTAGGAGGCAGTATTTGCATACCAGTGACTTATATGAATGCTATTTACTCCTATTCACCTTTTGAGGTGGGAAACAGTCCTAAAGAATAACCCATGATACAAAATTTGTAGCCAACCACAGAAAAATTCTCCTAGCTCTAATACAACAGCATTCTAATGAAAAAAAAAATACTAGCATCAAACCATTTTGTCTGACTAGGTGACTTGACCACTTGTCAGAGATGCTGAGGAGGGCATTTCTGTTCAGGGAAGACGTATTTTCTTTACTATTTAATTTTATCTTAGTTTACTACTTTTATGTTTCCATATATAAATCCTTTTTTTTTCTAAAAATCCTTATCAGTTACTAGTTAATAATAATTTCTAGATGGCTATAGTGGGATAAGTTTCTTCACATGATTCCAGACATGATCAGGCCCTCAAAAAAATTCTTCCTACTCTATCTCCTGCCTGCACAGCCACATCCCCTCCAAGCCCTCCTCCCCATCCCCAGAGTTGCTCCCTGAGGATGAGAGGTTGCTTTCATTTCAGTAAGCAAAAGGTGAAATTCCGGGTCCTGTATATGGTGCGACTTTAAAGTAGGAAAAAGTTTTTTTTTTTTTTCTAAGCCACACACAAAAAAGTCACTTTCCTTCTATTTTATAAAAGCTGCAATCTATAGTCACCAAATAATTTGAAGAATTTTAGAAAGCTTTCCTTCATTCTTAAGGCCTTGCAAAAGGCCAAACTGTGTAAAACCTGCTGTTGTTCTTTTTGGCATATACATATGTATATATATATATATACGTATATACATATATATACACACATACACACATATATATGTATATGTATATACATATGCATATATATACATATATACACCCATATATACATATATACATATATATGGGTGTATATATATGTATATATGTCCTCATCATATTCGTTCTGAAGTTCTGTGCGAAGAAAATAGTTCTCCTCGGAAAAATACACTTCCACCATTGCAAGACAAAAATGACAACATTCTATATCAAATCACAATAAAGGTAGCTTACATTTTAAACCATAAGAATAAGAAGCAGCCATCTAACATAACAAGCACTTTCCTATCTCTGAATTTCCTTTCATTTTCATACTCATAAATCATTAATAAAGGCAGAGTTTTTAAAAGAATATAATACTATTTAATTCAATTAATTTATTTTGTTTATTATTTTTAGAAAAGAAGCTAGCTCAGCTCTGTTCCAATTTCCATTAATTAATATTCTATTATTTACTGGACAGGATGTTACAGTGTTCAATGTTGCCAGTGGAGGCATAATTGAATTTCCTGGCTTTGGGGTAATCTAATTAGAAACTTAATGTTGCATTAAATGTAGCTATTCATCATTGTTTTCACTCTCTTCATTTTTGGTAACGGGAAAATTATTCTCACAAATATCACATTAAAACAATTAACCCATGTTCTTTTAAAGACTAATCTTTGGAAAACAGACGATTATTATAGTAGTATTATACATGTCAAACAAATTTTTTATGGAGTGCAAAAGATAGAAGAAAAAAAAATAGTTCCAAAGAGAACTTTTTGAATGGTTCTAAGTCCCCAAGAAAGTAATACTTCAACTATTTATTTCACTAACTTTTTAGCACATTCTGGGATGAACCAAAGGTTTAATTAAAAAAAAAGTCAGATACATCTTGTCTGTTATGGGACATTTTAAAAATAACATCTATGTTGTTTAGTAAATTTAAAATAACAAAAATAACTCTGAAAATACTCCCTTTTGTGTGATTTTTCAATCATTATGGGTCACATTGCCATGCTTCTTGTCTTATGGAGGATTCTTAGTCATCTTTGGTCCCCTCAATATTCTCCATGTCTCAAAAACAAGACTGTTGTAGAATACAGGAAATTGAGAGAGTGTGGTAGATTGGATACAGGCATGGACTTAGAGTTAGGATTCAATCCTTTTCGTCCTCCATGACAGGAATCAATTTGCCTCCCTTTCTAACTCTCTGAATTCTCCTTTCTATCTATTACTGGCTTACACTCCCCTCTCCCCCACCTATTTTAAAATTTAATTTAATTTAATGTTCAGGTCCACATTCTCTCCCTCTCACCTCTGAATCCTCCTCCCCAGTATCCCTAAACCCATTACAAACATACATCATCAAGCAAAACTACTCCCTACACTGGCCATGTCTAAATCTGTACTCTCAGTCTATGATCTCTACCTGGAAATGGACGCCATGTTTTATGATGAGCCCTCTGGAACTGTGGTTGATTACTGATTAACTGGGTATTTCCCAAGGTTTTCTCTTTAGCCTTCACTTCTGTCTCCGTCTGAATTCTTGTTCAAGGGGATTCCATTCCATTCACAAGGCTTTTAGATTATTGATGCTGTGCAGATGACTCTCAAATCTCTAAACCCTGACGTCTCTCTTAAGCTCCAATACTGTAGTATTTTTAGCTACCTTTTGGAATCTCCACCGGGACGTCCCAATGACACCTCAAATTCAACAAATCAGCGGGGTGGTAAAGTAAAAGAACGGGACTTGAAATTAAGAGACCTGGGTTTCAGTATGAGCTCTACCAGTTTCTAGTTGCATAATCTTAGGCAAGTCCCGTAACAGCTTAAGTTTTAATTTCCTTAGCTGTAAAAAAAAATGTGGATAATAATTACCTCTCAGGGTTCCTACATGTACCCACACTCTAGCCAAACTGAATGATTTCTCTCAATCCTTAATCTCCTTGACCTCTCTACAGCCTTTAACACTGTGGCACCTCCTCTCTGCCTTGATAGTCTCTTTTCTCCTGGCTCTCCTTCTACTTGTCTGATGGCTCTCCATCAGTCACTTTTGCTGGATCTTCATACGTATCAAGCCAACTAAACATGGATGTCCCAGAGGGCTCTGCCCTGGGGCCTCTTCTCTTGTCCCTCCTTATTATTTCACTTGGTAATCTCATCAGCTCAACATCATCTCTCTTCTGATGATTCTCAAATCTACTTAATCAGCCCTAACCTCTCTTTGGACCTCCCATCTCCCATCACCAGCTGTCTTCATCTCAAATGGGATGTCCTAATGGAACTCATTATCTTTTCCTCCAAACCTGGCCCCTTCCCAAACTTCCCTATTACTGCAGAGGACACCATTACCTTCGAATCCCCCAGGCTTACAACGTAGGTATTATTCCCAACTCCTCACTCTCTCTCACCGACTATATTCCATCTATTGATTTAACCTTTGTCACATCTCTTGCATCTGTCCACTTTTCTCTCCTGATACTGCCACCAACCTAGAACATGCCCTAATCTGGACTACACCAATAGCCTGCTGGTTGATTAGCCTGCAAAAACCTCTCCCCACTTCAGTCTATCCTCCACTCAGCCACCAAAATGATTTTCTTCAAGCACAAGTCTGATCCTATCACTCCACCCATTTCTCCTCCACTCAATAAACTCCAGTGGCTTCTATTACTTCCAGGATCAAATATAAAATTCTTTGTGTTTAATTCCTGTTAGAACCTGGTCCCTCCTACCTTCTCATCCTTCTTACAACTTGGATCTCTTTTTTTTCTCCTTAATGTCCCCCGCCCCCTTATTCTTCAGTCCAGAAACACTGGCCTCTTCAAATAAGAAGAACTATCTTCTGACTCCTGGAATTTTTGCCAGCTGTCCCCCATGCACAGAAAGCTCTTCTCATTCCTGCTTCTTGGCTTTCCTCACTTTATCCTAACTAAAATTTGATTTTCTACAGGAAGCCTTTCCCCTGTCGATCATTTTCTATTTATCATATTATAGCTTCTTGTCTGCTGACTGACTTAAGTGACTAACTGTAACTCAACAAACAAGTCTTTCTGTTTTGGAAATATTCTCTCCTTGGAATTCCTTCCTTGAAGCTCTGTACATCAATATTCTCCCTCTACTTGAAGGTCTAATTAAAATGCCACCTTTTCATAAAACTTTTCCTTATCATCTCAGAAAGAAATTATTTCTCTTTCCTTGGTATGTATCTTTCTTACTACACTAGTCACACATAAACTGAACACACATAACCATAGTTAAGCTAGGGTGTATAAGTCTTATCTCCTTGAAGGAAAGGACCATATTTTTTTTTTCTCTCTGGAAATCCCATAGGGCGGAACTTCATTCACAGCCCAGGTTTACTAAGTATTTCCTCTTGACTTTTATTTACTTGAAATCATGTTGCAATCTGTGTGGTCAGTAGAAGGTATGGACAAAACCTACAACAAATACCTGTTTCATGGATCTCTTCTTCTCCAGTATATGAAGAAAACACCTGCCTGGAGAACTTGTACTGTTGTTCTCGGAAATTATTTTGCAGGTAGTCCATCAGCATGACATAGCCAGACTGCTGCATTGTAAGAACTTCACAAAAAACAGCCAACTGGAAAAAAGGGACCAAAGTACTTAAGATAGCTATTAGAAAACCCCAAAGGAAAGAGACATCCACCAAAATGCTACCTTCCTCAAACCAAAATGAAACTTAAAACTTCCTATGTAAAACTCTACATTTGAAATGAATTTAGAAAAAGAATCCTCAAATTTTATTTTACCTTATTTTAACCTATAATCTTTAAAATTTTACATAAATCACCTTATCAATATACAAGTTTTCTTTTCTTAAAAAAATCGATAACATTTTGTTTTGAAAAAACAGACACTTCCCACTAAATTCCTTAAAAAATATAGTCCCTTGTTGATTCTTAACTGGAATTAGAGGGTGCTTCAGCCCTAAAAATATTAACTAGTATTGACTGTGGTTGTTCTATGGTAATTTCATCTACATTATTATAGTCATTGTGACACAAGGATTTTCCAAAAAAAGCAATTTCAAGTCCTGGGCTCCCATTTTTTATGGCTACCACTGGTCACTGGAGAAAGAAGGACCAGAACATTGTCATCTATCCCTCTTTCTCACAGACTCTGTGGACTATGGAACTTGAAATTATGCAGTATAGACAAGCAGGACAGCTTTGGGAAAATTACATGTTGAATTTATCATCTACTTAAAACGAAAAGCAAGCTGTATGTTGCAGTGATTCGCAGTTTTAGGTAAAGAACTCTTCTACTTTGCATATGGAAATGTCCATCTTATTTTGCTGTTTGTTGATTTCTGAATAAAAAATAACTTTAAAAAAGAACTTAGATGATGTGCTTCCAATACATTATTTACAGAAATATATACTGTAGGGCAATTCTGAGAAATCACTTCATATCTACTAGATTTGCAAAATTACCTGGCTTTCAGAAATGCTAATGGGATCTTTAAAGACAATCCAATTAACTGATTCTGTGCAAGGAGGAGTGGTCAAGGATCCATTGTAAGTGTAATACTTGTCTGTGGAGTTTGGCAGAAGATTCAGCAAAACAAATGGATTTAATGCAGCTTGCTTTCCTGAAAAGCAATATTGTAAATTTTTGGTTTGAGTCCCAACACTGTTTATTACTAAAATAATCACAGCTGCTAGCAAAACAGAAACCCACATTTTAATAATCATTTGATTGAAATAATTTATGATATATTAAATTATAATTAAAACTATGGAATTAAAATATACATATATATGTATGTATACATATACATATATATATGCATATATATATATATTCAACCATGGGGATATGCATGGAGATGAAACATCTCTGTAAATAAATCCCACGTGTTCTTCGGACTCTTAATCCTTACATTCTCTGGTAGGAGCTAAGTTATAAATACAAATGCATCAACAATATACTGATAAATCAGCAATCCAATCAGTTACTTCCTACAAAGGGATTGGCTTTTTTCTAATTCTCATGTCTTTATTCTGTTGATTATTAAAAAAAAAAAAAACCAAATCATTTAAACAAGCAAGAAATACACTATCTTAAGATAGAAGAATGTGGCTGAATTTTTGAAATAACTGCATTCATTTCTAGGTGTCAGTTTAAGAAGGATAATGATAAATTAATATGCTTCCAGGTAGGGTGATCAGGCTATGAAGAATAAGACATATCTTTTATAAGCATAACAACATTTTTAGGTTTAGGTGTTCTAACAAGCACATTTCCCCCACTCAGGCTAGATGACATCTGTTACTGTCTAAATAGATATATGCACTGTTTGTGACATTCATGGCTGAACTGGACATCAGTATCTTCAAATAAATAAAGTAGGTATGGAAAGATCCTTTTGTCTCCTGTTTGATTCTCTTCTTCACAAAGTAAAAGCAGCACCCCAGTAGGTCACACTTCCCTGACTGCAGAGATCTTTGGTCAATTTAAGACATCACACAAAATTGACAAAGATGAATCAATCCTATGCTAGGCTTCGATTTTGAGGATAAGGTCCTAGATACTGAGTTTTGTTCTTGATTTGAAAGTTGAGAGCTTCCAAGTTAGCAATATTCTTTATTTTGTCAATTTCTTAAATGTCAGAGCCTAACGTGCTTTGCTAGAGTTCCATGAAAACGAACAACAAAAAAATCTGCTTTGTAGTCTCAGACCCTGGAAAGTATCTACTATTCAATTTGATTCCACAAACAATTGAGTATGGTGGTAGGCAGTCTTTGCATCCTGTGGCTGATCTATTAACAATGGTCAATACATACACTTTTGCTTCGTATTACAGAATAAAAATTTCCTGATGTTTGTACAAGTCAGTCTGATAGTCAATCAACAAGGTATTCATTAAGTGCTTAAACTTAAACATATCAAAGCATATTCTATTTCAGTCTCTATGATAATTCTCCTTTCTAAGATATTCTCTCTTTTTTATGATTTAGGAAATGTGTTTTTTTTTCCTCAGGATTACATCTGAGAACTTAATTTTTATTTGAAGAAGTTATATTATTTAATTTTTGATTTAAATTTCATTATTTAATTTTATAATTAATTTTTATTTAACATTTGAATATTCACAGTCTGGCTCCAATTTAGTAACTAGAATCTCTTAATTATACACCAAAGTGATGTGAAATATAAAAGCAAAAATTCAAAATACAAAAGCATCATGAGACTAATTTGATTAAAGGATGAAATCAATAAAATGACAGTTTCTTCCCTCCATTAGAATTTTATGACTCACATGTGACAGATTTTTTTTTTTGACAAATTGTTCTTGGAAGTTGGAAATTCATGTTAATAATATGAAAAAGGAAGCAGAGATTTCTCTAGTTTAAAAATGTATAAAATTTGTGCATTTGGAAAAAAATAAGGATTTTCTAAGTGTCTTCAGACATTATGCCTTCTGGGTACACATATGTATCTTCTCTTTCTGTATATACTTCAATCTTTGAGACTATATGTTTTTTCATTAAGGCCTTATACACATCAAAGGTATAGTCTGAAGATATATACTCCTCTAAACTGAATAATAACTTACCAAAACGGCTGACACTGTCTACTCCTTCAATAATTGTTTTATAATCCATATTCTCTTCTACTCCAACCTGTTACAGAAAAGTGGTGTTTTAAATATGGTTATAATATTTTACTCAGTGTTAGTTAATAAGCATTTATTAAGTACCTATTGCGTGCCATGCACATAGTTCCATAAAAAGCATTTACGAGCTACTAGATTCCATCTTAAACATTCAAAAATTGTGCTCCAAAGTACTATAAGTTCAAATAAAACTTAAGAAAATCTTATTCTTCATGATAACTACTACACCTGAAGGATCTATATTTTGATTGACTTGAGTGATTTGGGTATAAGAACTTCTACCAAGACACCCTACATACTTATGATTTGGTAGGAATTTCCTGCAGTTGCTTGAGGTATGCGTATGTGAAATGCCTTGCCCAGTATCACAGAGCTAATAATTGTCAGGGGCAAGATTTGGATCAATCCTTTCCTGACTCCAAGCCTGATACTCTATTTATTGTATCACACTGCCTCTATGGTAACTGCTATAGTTAACGTGATTTTCCCCATCATGGTTTTGCTATATTCGGGGGTTGGCATGAGAAATTAAATGGGAATTTTGGGGGGAGTCTTGTGGAAGCTGCAAATGATATATGAAGGCCAGCGGATGACACAGTGCAAGTTTAGAAACTCAGAAATACATAAATATGTGTATTGCATCGTACAATACCAATATATTTTATCTTTTAATACCAGGATATTTCAGACCTCTTCTCTGGTATGAAGGGAGAACCAAAATATTTTACACAGATTTTCCAGATGGTGGGGGGAGGGCACACATCCTTCCCCTAACCCCCGTGATGTGGAAGGGATAACTATAATTGATAATAAAATCTTATATTTGTATGGGCACACTCTCACATTTAGGATATCATATGATAGTTACAATAACCCACAGGAGATAATGTAGTTTGATAACCAAAATGTCATTACCTCAAATAAAACCGATAAAGCTCTTAACTTTCCTTTCCCTTTAACTGCTTCCTCAAAACTTGCAAACTGGTCCGGATCAAAGCAGTAGATTTGCATCTACGAACAAAACAATGAACTCTTCAGCACTTAGAAATAAGTTAGTAAAGTTGATCAATAGACTTGAGAGAATCGATCTCGAAGGCAAATCCACCCGAAGGCCTAGAGCTCAGGAGGGCCTGAGCCCACATTCAAAATACACACGTGCACAAGGCCATAGTTGTCAGTTTTTATTAAGAAGCCACAAAAGGCTTGCTCTTTTACATAAAAGTCAATGTAAATTCTGTGACCTGAATAGGATAAATATTTTATGCGTTGAACGAAAGGCTGCAGATTGTAAACTGTTCCCTAGTGCTAAGTGGGACTCATTAGGAAACTGATTAACGTGTTCAGGCCACAGAGTACATTAAGAAAGTGACTTACTAGAGTAAAAAGTCAATTTATATAGAAAGCTTGGGGAGGAAACCGTCATTTAGCATGGTGAAGGGTTTACCCCTCTAAAATCAGGAAACCTTATTTTCAAATTGGTACAGAAATCTTTATAAAATATATTCACCATTTCCTAGACTTAAAAATGGGTATAGTATGAATTTCAAAGCACTATAGTGCCATAGATTTAGAGCTGGGAAGATCTTCAGAAGTCACCTAGTCCAAACTCCTCATTTTACAGATGAGTAAACTAAGGCACAAAGCAGTAAGGGACACAAGGTCATACAGATAAGTATCTGTGGCAGGATTTGAGGCCAAAGGTTCCTGACTCCAACACTAGGCCTCTATCCATTACCTAACCCTGCCTTTCACAGTCATCAATACTGAAAGATGCTGATAATGTGATGATGTCCTGCTGGCCTACTCTAAAATTACTGCACTTATTCTAATCTGTTTAAAGTATATAAAAATTAAGAGCACACAGGCTCTGGGTGGAACACAGAAGGGACCAAGCTATGAGGCTTAATTGATTGCCTTTTATGAAATATTTTTGCTGCTCACAGTCTTTTTATGTTTACTTTCTGAGTCTTGACAGTATTCTAAATAGGTAATGTTGTAAGATGGCTGAATTGCATATAGATAATGTGGCATATATGGCTGTAACTTTAAAAAATTAATTTATTGCCCCTTTTTCCGAACAGGTGTTAGGGTGGGGAGAGGGAGAGAGTAGATAAATTAAAAGTTCTAATAATATCTCACTCTAAGGCAATATAATACATGAAGAAACCCAAAACTGTTAGCTTAAAATTAGGAAATTTTAATTTCCACAACAGAAAATATCATGTTACCAAAAAAAAAAAACCCCAACAAGATTCACTTCAGTTCTGCAGCAGATTTAAGTGTTTACATATCATTAATTATTTGGCAGAAAGGCTAACGGGTCACTGTGCTCTGCTGTCATTTGAGAAGCCATCAGATGTGAAAATAAAGACCTCTGAAGTTAAAATGGTAAGTCAATGAGTGCAACTGATCCCAGTTACAAAAATTAAATTTACAAGAGGCATTTCAGGAACACATCTACTGTGTCAAGCAGAGAATTTCTAGATAGCAAAAGGTCTGCCACCATCGTGGGAAACCGACTGAAAACTGTATTCCTAATAGAAAAACAGCCCCTTGATTAAGAGTTGGAGGCTGCATTCATTCTTTAAAACTACTAGTGTTCTATCTTTAGGCTGCTTTTTCTTGCACATAGTAGATCCTTGGTGAATGATTTCTTGAAGGGAGATATGATGAAAACAGCACTGGATTTGGAGTGTTAACAGTGACTGCCATTTACTACTTCTATGACTTTGAGCAAATAATTTTACCTCGTGGTCCTTAGTGTCCACATCTGCTTAAACAGGAGTGGTTATAGTTATTGTCATTTAGACATTTTCAATTGTCTCAGACTTTTTGGGACTCCGTTTAGGGTTTTATTGGCAAAGATTCTACAGTGGTTTGCCATTCCCTTCTCCAGCTCATTTTCCAAATAAGGAAACTGAAGCAAAGAGGGTCAAGTGACTTGCCCAGGGTCATACAACTAGTAAGTGTCTGAGACCAGATTTGAACTCAGGTCTTCTTGGCTCCATGCCTGGCTACACAGCTGCCCATGTTGTAGTAGATAGGCTCTAATATTCATTCTAGCTCTAAATCTATGATCTTATAAATTAAAGTATTTAGGAAGGACTCTCTGTAGTCTCAGTAGCTCTTACTTCAAGAAGTATCTAACTCAAGATCCCATCGTCTTTGTATTTTTTGGCCCAAATGGACTCAGAAAATCCCATGAGATCTTCTCTTTAGAATTACTGAAATAGATTTATTTGGGGGAGGGAGGGTGAATGAAATAAACACTTATTTTTCATATATAAATACACTGTATCTTTAGCTCAACCAATATAAAATAGTGTTTTACATAGAAATTATTAGATAAATAGATTTTTAAAATAACACCTATTAAGCACAAAACATGTTGGATAACCTAGTAACTCAAATATTTACAAAAAGGCACAGTATTTAGTATAACTATGATAGTTGTTACCTCAAGTGGAAATTTTTGTCCTTCTAAACTATGTTCTGAACCATCAGATGACATATTGCATCTTCCCCAATGAAAAGTTATCTTGCTTGCTTTGAACATAGTTTCTATACCACCTCCACTGAGACGGTAGTCATTTGTCAGATTTATTTCCACTAAGAAGGAAAAATAAAACAATAACAAGGTTACATCCAGACTTTTGACAATCAAAGACCACGTTTAGAACAAAGCAAATTAAAAATGAAACTGTTTATTGGAGAAATTTAAAACAATTCTATCAAGTGACAATTTTGGAACCTAAAGGATCAATTAATTAATTAATTAATGAAGACTAAAATAATCCATACATGGTAATCCCAGCTCCTATTACTTTTCTATTACCCTTCTTTTTTGAAGGTATGAATCATCCATCCCATGGTTGCCCAAACCTTCCACAGCTTCCCTTCTCACATCCCTTTTCCCTCCATCTCCTAAGGAGAACAAGCAGACAAATGAATGTTTGTGTCGTCTTGGAAAGGTCGCTTAACTTCTCTGGGCAATTTTCTTAGTAATCCTATAAAACCTTCACTTGACATTCCTTCCCAATGAACTGGCTGGCAAGAAAGAAAGGGAGCAAGGGAAAGCCAGCCAGCAGCTACTCTTCCTATTATCACCCCCACTGCAATCACGATGCCACTCCATCTTCTACCACTCTACTCACTATCCTACTCTTAGTTTATAGGAAAGTCAGGAGGAGAGGTGGGATTAAATAGAAGAAAGAAGGAAAGGTAAGCCATGTATCACTGCTCTTAACTACCCACCAGTCTCAATCTCCTTCTTTGAATCCTCAGCCTTTATCTCTCTCCTCCTACTCCAAGCCTTCACCTTCTCCACTCATCCTACCTCCCAATCCCTGTCATGAGGAAGCTGTCCCAGTTCACAGATGCCAACATTGTTGGAGTGTGGAACCAAGGAAGCCTATGCACCCACTATCTGGCAAAGCAGAAGAAAAAAAAATCCTAGGTTGTCTTGCAAAATGTAATCTTAGCATGTTGGAAATCTATGTATTTGTATACAGAAATATGGTGAAACATAGTGGTAGTGTCATACAGTATAGATTAAGCTGAACAGAACTATTATTTATGATATAGTTTTTATGTGCCATTCTTAGGGCTAAATAATCAAACTTTTGTAATACAATTGGGAATTACTTATATAGTCCAAATCTGAAATTCTAGAATTCATAATTGGAAGAAACACTTAGAGATCCCTCTCTACATGTGAAGTTCTTTACTGTTTCAAAGCAAAAAGGACACTGGAATACACAAATAACCACCACCAGCCCCATACTGACCAGCAGTAAGACTCTTTCCTGACTCCATTATTTAAACTCTGAATTGGAGAATTTAGAAATCCTTCAGAGGAGAGTAAAAAATGCCAACACTGTTAGTGTGGAACCAAGGAAGACTATGCACCCACTATCTGGCAAAGCAGAAGAAAAAAAATCCTAGGTTCTCTTGTAAAATGTAATCCTAGCATTCCATGTTGGAAATCTATGTATTTATATACAGAAATATGGTGAAACAGTGGTAGTGTCATACAGTACTACTGGTACTACATTTTAATTACATCATACAGGGTGTTCCTAAAGTCTGGACACATAGGCAAAAATGCATATTTTCAAGAAATGAAAGGGATGAAATTTTCAACAACATTTTATTTAATTGGAATATTAACAAATAACATCTTCAATATGATTTCCATCATTTGTAATGCAAAGGTTGATGCGCTTTGCAAGATTCACGTGAACTTGATGCAATAACTCCACACCGCTGTCAATTTTAGCACATTCACCCTTTATGTGTTCCACCAAGTGTGCTGGATCTGTGATTTTCACTGAGTATACTTTCTCCTTCAGCATACCCCAGAAAAAGAAGTCAAGGGGGCTAAGGTCTGTTAATATTCCAAATGTTTCAAAATATGCATTTTTGCCGATGTGTCCAGACTTTAGGGACACCCTGTAGATTAAACTGAAGAGAAGTATTATTATTAATTTCAACTTGGAGATGGGAAAAAAGGGTAAAAAATGAAACAGTTGATATGGATTCCACTTGTGCTACCTTGAATCTCTATGTTCCATTTGTGCAGCTACAGATGTAAAAGTGATATGGAAAATGAACCTTTTGAAATGTGTACCTTTCCTCCACAGGATCTTTCTAGATCTTTCTTTCTACATTGACCTTTGATTTTCCTGAGTAGTACTTCATACTCTTAAACCTCATATCATCCAAATTTGCCCATCTTATGTCTGAAACTCTTAGGATCATGACTAGTGTCTTACTAATAGGGATTGTCTTACTGGTCAATTCATGACAAAGGGATCATGGGTGATGATGGTATGTCTTTGCTCTCCAAAAATTAATAGTATATTCCTTTTTCTTTCATTTAAATTTTTACTTTGTATTTTTCTGAACTTGAAAGTCACCAACAAACACAAGCATTCCCATATATGAAGAATAGAAAACTGAGTTGTATGTAAAGCTATACATATCTACTACATATGGTTTGTATTGATTTTTACAAATATATAATATATTGAACACATTAATTTCCAAGCTATTTTTTTTTGTCTCTGTATCTCTCCGACTTCCTTCTGTTCCCTTTTGTATATTTAAAAATAATAGCACCTTTGGCAATTTAGTTTACCTCTTTAAAAAAAAATCCAATTGACTAATGGTTTATCTATTTTCCTAGTTTAAAAAAACAGCTCTTAGTGTTATTCATCCAAAATACACTGGTATTTTCAATGGTAGCTTCTGATCATATAATGCCTTTGTAAAAAGGAATGACTACTTAGTAGTGAAAATAGGAATCAATGCCAGTAGGCAGCTGGGGTACATGTTTTTAGAAGGGGGACTTTTCAAGGTGTTCCAGCAATCACGCAGGATGATCACCTATTCCACTGACAGCAAAGACTGGCTATGTCCATGAACATGAAATAATCTTATTCTAATGCCATTTTAAAGTGATAATAGGAAAGGAAGCTGGGAATTTGACTTCTGAAAGATCATTACTTTATTTTGGTGAAATAATCAAAGAGCCCAAGGACCACCTTGTCCAAGAAATAGGCCTTTTTACTAAGATAGGTAGCCTAAAGTGGTGGAATGAATGCCAAACTGAGAGTCAGGAAACTTGCGTTTTCTCATCTCTGTAGTTTATTAGCCGGGTGACTAATCAACCAAAAAAGCATTTTAAGTATCTACCATGTGCTAGACACTAGAATTACAAAGACCACAAAAAAAAATCCAAACACCACCAAAGTTCCTGCCCTCAAGGAGCTTAGAATTTATCAGGTGGAATAAGATTTATACATATAAGTGCACGTAAAATATACACGAAGTAAAAGCAAAATATTTTTTTTGTGATGAAGGGCAGGAGAAGCACTGACCGGTAAGTAGCCAGTGTGATCAGGAAAGGGTTAAAATAACAAGTAATCTTTGAGTAAACGGTGGAAGGAAGCCAGGGATTCTATAAGGTGGTGATGCAGAGGCAAAGAGACAGGAGATTAAATAGTGTGTATGTGAGAAACTGGGATTCTCAAAATATGTTTCCCTCTCCTGACACAGTATTATTCTTTGCTATGCAAAGTACCAAAATAATATAGGAGAGTCTCATATGTGTGTGTGATCACAAGTGCAAATTCTATACAACTTAAGGGATACTCACAATGTGAATCGAAGTGCAAATTGCATCATATTCATAACATACCTAGGGGAAACCCTAAGCACACTAATGATGGTAGGGTACATCCTTTGAGGGCCACTGTCACACAGTGTATGAAGAACAGTAAAGCATAATTTCTGGAATGGTAGAATGCAACTGAGTTGTGAAGGGCTTCAGTGACAAATAGAGCAGTTTATATTTTATCCTAGAGACAACAGGGAACCACCAGAGGTTTCTGAGCAGAGGAGTGATATGGCCAGGTCTGTGCTTTAGGAATATTATAGTTGGCAGCCATGTGAAGGACCAGTTAGTTAATCTCTCTGGACATCAATTTCCTTACAGTCAAAATGAAGCCTTGGAAGGATGATCCCTATGGCTCCTTCTGGTTCCAACATTCTATTTTTTGATAATATATTCTCTCTCTCTCTCTGTATATATAAATATATGTGTGTGAATATAAATGGTAGTAGTAGTAGTAGTAGTCATAGTAATAGCAGTAATTGTAGTAGTGGTGGTAGTAGCAGTAACACTGTAGTTCTTTTATCGAAGGACTACATAAACCTTAGAGTATAATTTAAATGCGAGTTATAATGATGATCACTCTTCAGTAGACAATTTTTTTCTCTCTCTCCTATCTCTGTGTTTTCTCTACAATCCGTTTAGCTGTTATAATGATAAATCTGAAAGATTAAAATGACATGAGGGAGAGATCAGGAAAGAGAACCCTATCTGACATGTTAGGAGAATAATCTGAATAAATGATTTTCTTTTCTGAATAATACAGTATGTTGATGTTTCTAAATCAGAGAAATACTTTTTTTTCCTCCCACCAGAAGTCACTGGTGGCAAATCTGACATTCCAGTCAACTCATATAGCAAGCTTACCGCTTGACCCAGGTGTGGGTAGGATGCTATGAACAAAATGCTAAAGATATAATTCAGTCCTTTCTTAAATGGTCTTAAGACTAGAACCATAAACATCAGCGATATGACAGCTGAAAGTTGTTATCATAAATCTTTTTTCCTCATCTCTGTTGGTAATGCCTTTTAAATCCTTTAAAAATGATGAAACATAATTTACATAAAATAATTTACGAATACTCCCTAGGCATAGTATTAAAAAATCTCATAAACACAGAAACACTGGTAATTAACTTTGCTCAAAACCACAGAGCTAGTCAATCATTATTTTTCACTTCCAAGCACCAAATAACGTGTGAGATCAAGAAGACAAAGATAAAAGACACTACTGCTCAAGGAAAGAAATATGGACGGATTTAAAATGGAGTAATTATTTTGAATACATTTTGTTATCATGTTATTTTGATCGCATTTTCTTCATAGCCATCATTACTGTCTTCATTGAGTAGATGCAGAAATTATTATTTATCTTCAATAACTGCACATTCCTAGATGGCATTAATGATGCGATAACTTTAGTGTTTTATTCTGTGCGCTAGATTTTCATATGTTGTCTATTTTTTAGGCTTTGTCTAGGAGGGTTTGGTGTCTGTCACCACCTATTTCTTTCTAGCTACTATGATCACAGCCAGAAAGAAGAAAAGATGACCTAAATACTTTTCCTGTCCCATAAAACAACTCAAAAAGAGCAAGCTCAAAAGCATTTTACCTGTTTTTCCAGTGTTATGAATGAATGTGTCTCCCAAAGACGCTTTATCCCAGCCTTGAAAGTTAAGTTTCTTAAGATTCACATTGACTTGAGTAAGATCTTCATCAATATTAATAGGAGATTGTTTGGGACCATTGCAGGTTGGATATTTCTTTCCCCAGTTCTTTTGGTTCAGTGTTCCTAGGAGAGGACGTTATAAGAAGTTAAATTACTTAAAATATTACCCAAATTCAAATTCATACTTTATAAAATAGCTGTTGCATTTGTAAAATAAAATAAAACAGAAAACAAACTCTGGCTACACGTAGTAGATAATGGTGTTCTTAATATCAATCTGAAAGTTTATATAATTTTTTAGCTAGTATTTTATTTAGGATTTTTGTATCCATATTCATTTGAGCAGAACCAAGAGGACGTTGTATACAACATTGGTTTTTTTTTTAATTAATTTATCTTCAGTTTCCAACATTCGCTTCCATAAGTTTTAAATTTTCTTTACTCCCTCCTGCCCCCTCCCCAAGATGGCATGCAATCTGATACAGGCTCTACATGTACATACTTATTAAACATATTTTCACATTAGTCATATTATAGAGAAGAATTAGAACTACTGGGAGGAACCATGAGAAAGAAAAAAACAAAACAGAAAAGGGCAAATAGTATGCTTTGATCTGCACTCAGACTCCATATTTCTTTCTCTGGATATGGATGGAATTTTCCATCATAAGTCTTTTGGAGAACAATATTGTTTTAGGAACAGCTCTGAGTAAGTCATTTTGACTATTACAAATACCCAAATTAACTACAAAGGACAGGAAGGAAGACACTATCTGCATCCAGAGACAGAACTGATAGTTGTATATATAAAATGATTTTACAATTATATGTGTGTGCGTGTGTATACACACATATATTTGTGTCTCATGGTAGCCATGTTTAAGGCAGGGAGGCAGAAAGAAAAAAAATTTACATAACTTTATATTTAAAAGCAATAGCAAGTTGTACATAATAGATTTACAGTTTTATGTGCAATCATCTATTTTTATTATACTATGATATAGAAATACTTTTTTTATTCCATAAATTTAAATAAATCAAAATTTAAAAAAGAAAGGTCATGCAATAGACAAATATGATCTAGACTGATGATAATAATGGCCGGCATCTTTTGCTTTAAGGTCTATAGGACCTTAACACACTATCTTACTTGATTCTCACATGTGGAATAGATACTATATGTGTCATCTCATCCTCTTTCTTACAAAGGAAGAAACAGAGGCTTTGTCAGATTACGTGATTTATCCAGGAACATACAGCAATAAAGCATCCGAGGTTGAATTCAGAACCAGATTTTGCCTAACTCCAATTCCAGGACTCTTTCTACTTTGCCATGGTGTTGTTCAGTCATTTTAGACTCTTTGTGACCCCATTTGGGGTTTTCTTGGCAAACGTACTGGAGTGGTTTGCCATTTCCTTCTCCAGCTCATCGAACAGATGAGGAAACTGAGGCAAACTGGAGTAAGCGATTTGCCCAGGGTCACACGGCTTGTAAGTGGCTGAGGCCAGATTTGAACTTAATTAGATGACTCTTCCTGACTCCAGGCCTGGTACTCTATCTGCTATGCCATCCAGCTGCCCCTATTTTGCCATATATGGTCAAAATACAATATAGTCAATTCCAGTAAAGTATAACTAAGTACAAAAAATAAAGCCTATATAGTAAAATCCAAACGTAGGGTTAGATAATTGCTTACACTATCCCAAATTAACAGAATTTTAAGACATAGAGTCCAGGAGGTTTTGGTGGACAGTTTGAAAGTCCCTATTTGGCTGAGATCCAGACCTGTAATTTCCCCCAGTACTTTCCCCAGTGAAATCATACTGCTGGCCTATAGTTTTAAGTGATCTCACTGCCTTCAAAAGTAATCAATATACCCTGGAAACTGCTATTTTGTCAATAGAACTACTGGGTTTTGTTTTACTTTTCAAAATATCTCTATAAAACTTTACACTTTACATTGAAATCTATCTGGCAATATATGCAATGTGCATACTGAGGGACCCTGAAATCTACGAAAAGGAGGCTCGTGCATTTTCTCATCTCTTCTTTAGGGCCAAGTTTAGTACTTATAATTATACAGCATTAGTTTGGGTGGAGGCATGGGAGGAGAAAGGGGGAGGTGTTATTCTTTCCATCTCTATTCCCATCATTGTAGTTATTGTATTTATTGTGATAGCCAACGCCATGAGAATGAATGAGATTTTTTAAAGGACAGAGTCTTAAGGCCAGAAGAGGGTCAAGGACAGAACCCGGGGAAGTCTGCTTCTAGGGGCTGGGAAGAACAAAAAGAAGAAAGAAGAGTGAAAAAAAAAAGGTGGTCAGGCAAAGACGCAGAAAATTAGGAGAGATATTATCACGGAAGCCAAGAGAGGAGAGAGTATCTAGGAAGGAGTTAGGTCAAAGGCATCAAATTCTGCAAAAAGATCAAGCCCTTCAGATAAGGACTGAGAAGAGATCATTGCAGAGACCGCTTCCTTCCGCAGCAGAGAAAGCACTGGACTTTAGGCTGTGTTCCAGGTTAGAATTTTGGTTTTACTGCTTAACCACCTTTGGGAGGGAGCTTTCCAGATCTAAATCCTATGATATGTTGATGTAGCAATTAGAAGGCTATTATTCTCCTTAGAGAACTGTGTCAGTCACTGAAGCCAGATAGCAGGAAGTTGGTGGGGGTGAGTATTTAAATACAACTAAATAACAGTAACATTTAAATGGTGCTTATGTTCCAAGAGCTGTGCTAATCACTTTATAATTATTATTACATTTGATTCTCATAACAACCCTGGGAAGTAGGTGCAATATATTACTTGTCCCCATTTTATAGATGAGGAAACTAAGGCAAACAAGATTAAGTGACTTGCCCAGGGTCACACAGCTAGCAAGCTCTGAGATCAGATTTGGACTCAGATCTTCCCGACTTGAGATTCACCACTCTGTCCAGTGAACTAACAAGCATTTATTAAGTGCTTTCTATGTATCATTTATTGTGCTAGATGCTGGAGATAAAAAGGTTAAAAAAATTCCTGCCCTCCAAGGGCTTACATTCAACTGAGGTGAACAGTGGAAGCTTTAAGCGGATGACAGATGGAGATGATGTCAAAATATTGAGAAGGTTGTATGCATATATGAGTATTTAAAGATAACAGAGAAGTGAACCTTATTTTAAGCAGTCACTAAACAAGCCTTCATTAAGCACCTACTAGGTGCCGGTGCTAGCGATTCAAAGAAGGGAAAATGAAAACAAAACAGTCCTTGCCCTCAGGGGTCTTACATTCTAATGAGAGAGACACATAAATAGCAGGTGCACATTGATATATACCACATAAGTTATTAAAGGCAGAAAGACTTAAGGTTTTAGAGAGGTAAGGATTACTGGAGCAAAATCTCAGGGGAGAGGGTGAGATCAAGGCAAAATTGGACAGGCAGGGTTAGCTCTGGCAGAGAAAAAAGGCTATCTCATCCTTGGAGACTGAAAGATATAGGGAGAGATGAGCAGAGAAGGCAGAGAGGATCTCAAGTTTTCTCAGAAAACTGGAAGGTGAGCAAAGCCTTCTACTAAGAGACAGCCAAAGGGTGATAGTTGGAGACTTAAGAAAGAAGGAATTTTATAGGAAATAAATAAGAGATGAAGAAAAAAGTTGCTTGCTATGCAACACTGAGGGCCCAGGAGCACAAATGTGTAGAAAACCTAGCCGGCTTAATTTTATGACTTCTTTTCTGAGCATTTCAAAGTAAGAAAGAAGAAGGTAGATAATATGGGTTACACAGGGTTGGGAATTAACAGGATGGAAACTGGGGAAAGCCAGTGGAGCTAGTGAGCAGAGGACAGTATATATCTGAAATGGCTAACTGCGAAGTGGTCAGGAATATTACAGGTAGGAAATGACACCAGGATGGGGGTCATGAACCCCCTAAGCTTTTGAATGCTTCTTGGTCTGTGTTAAACGTGAAATAGCTAGTTTATGGACTTAATGCTTGTAGAGTCATCATTAACATCTCCACTTGCCCACAGAAATAACTTTCAAAATCAAGGTACTCTAATAATTTACTTCAGGGCCTCTCTATAATACTAGACAGTATTTAAGGGCAGTATGTTAAAAATGCAGAAATTAACATTTCTGCCCCCAGAAATATCTGTAGTAATATATTGATTTATGTTCCTGTCAACAGGAGAAATGGTCCACTTCTTGCCATTCTAATTTGAATGCAAGAGAACACAGACTTTGGCTTTAATTGACAAGGCCCCTTTGAAGACTTATAAATCTTAGCATGGTTCCAGGAATTCTAGAAAGCTCAGGAATAAATAAAAATAAAGGAGCTACCCCCTGATGCTACTACAAAGAAATAAACAAAAAAGGAAGCCTCTAGTCATATCGCATAAAAATGAAAAATATAAACAGTAATTAGAAATCTTTCAGAGATCTTGCTATCTGCCACTGTAGGCAGTATAACAAAGAAATAATAGTTAAGAAGTAATAGATTTTGTTTCACAATTTTAGAGTTACCAGAAATTAAATATGAGATAATGAATCACAAGGGAAACAAACTGAACACCAGAAGAAGGTCTCTGTTGCAATTGGATTGTTGGGCAATTGGAACTATCATTCTATTTTGAACTGCAAACACTTTCAAAAGAATTGCCTATTACATTATTGAATGATCCAACTAACTTTCAGTTTATGGCCCAATCTGCCATTTGAAACACGATGGAAACTTATGAGAATTTCCAAGTGGGCACATCTTCATTGTTTGCACTGATTGAGGATTACAGTTCACAGAGCTATTATTACAAAGCATATCATTAGAATATGTCCTGCTAGATAATAGAATTTGAAGTATTATAAGTTAATGTTAAATCTCTAATTCGCATAGTGAAACCAAATAAGTGAAATGTAAGGAAAAAGGTATTTTTTTAAATAGGAAAGTGTTACAACCAGGGAAACAAGATAGAGGGATGTAAATTAGAAGAAAGTAAGTTAGGAACAGATTAAATGGAACCATGTTCTATCATTGTCTTGTTTGATAATAACAGAAATTAATAAAATATGATTGGTGGGGCATTGGCACTTCCCACAAAGAATAGTCATTAATAGATTGATGTAAATTTAAGAAGATGTCTCAAATGCAGTTCTCTATGGATTTGTCCTTGGTTGTATCCTATTAATCATTTTTATTTGGACTTTAAATCAGGGCATAGATGTGACACACAACAGAAGTTTAAAGGACAAAGTGCTTCCATGGATAGCTAATACACTGACTGACCAAGTCCAGATAAAAGAAGGCAAGAAGATTCTTACTAGTTGACTTTAATGACATAAACATTAATAGAGACAAATGAAAATTCCTACATTTTGGTAAGATTCAAGGAGGTTGGAGCAGTATGACTCATAAGGGTTTGTATGGGAAAAATACCTGGGGTTTTCAATGAACCGCAAGCTCAGTATGAGTTAACAGTGTGTCATGGGAACCAAGAAAGAAGCTGGTGTATCTCTAGGCTGCATTAATAGAGTTAGCACATCTAGAAAGGGGGAAGCCATGGTCTTGCTGGTCAGACGAGATTCGGGGCAATCTATTCTATTATGTGTGCAATATTTTAGGAAGGGTATTGGTGAACTTAAGCATGTCCAGGATGGCAAGGAGAATGGCTAAGGGTCCAAAATCTTGAGACAATGGAGGAACTTGGAAGTTACCACAGTGTAATGGATATAACAGTGGATTTACAGTCAAAAGTCTTTGGTCTGAATCTCAGCTCTGCTACTAACTACCCAGATGACCTTATGTAAGTTACTTAAACTCTTTGGAAGTGGTTGTTCTCTTTTGTAACTGAAGAGGATCAAAATGACATCACTACGTCGGGGTCAACGTACAGGATTTCCAACTGTGGCTGATCAGACCAATACCAGCCTGGAAGGCTCTACCACAGTATCTACATATTAAATGGTGATTAAATAGTGTGTAAAAGTTAAAACTCCAGGCCTATGTCCTATAACTTATGTTTAGGCAGGTGGTGCAGAGGATAAGAGTGCTGGGCCTGGGATCAGGAAGATTCATCTTCCATGAGTTCAAATGCAGCCTCAGACATTCTAACTAGCTATATGAGCTTTAATTTAAATCTGAAAGTCATTTAACCCTGTTTGCCTCAGTTTCCTCATCCATAAAATGAGCTGGTGAAGGAAATGGCAAGCCACTAAGTATCTTTGCCAAGAAAACTCCAAATGGGGTCACAAAGAGGCTGAAACAACTGAACAACAGAGAATAAAAGACTTTGGAAGGTATAACTTCTATTTTACTATGTGAAATGCTGTCATTCAGCAAAAGGGATTAGATATGTCCTGTTTGCCCCCCCCCCCCGAAGGGCAGAATTAGTAACAGTGGGTAGAAGTCTTCAGAGAATGATTTCAGTAAAATATATGGAAAAAAAATTCTTAACAATTAGAGCTACCCCAAAATGGAAATAGGAGTGTTTTGGGAGGTGTGCTTTATCCATTATAAGATGTCTTCAAATAGAGACAAAAATGCCATTTGTCAGGCACAGGTATAGGCTTGACCTGAAAGATCTTAGAAGTTCCTTCCAAATTCATGAGATATAAACCCCAGCAGATTAGGCACAAAAATGGAGGAGCACATGTTGCCCAGACATGGAAGTGCAAGTAATAAGAGGTTTAAAAAATTCACCAAAGACAGAAAGTCAGTTTAGACCAAGGATCATCAAAATTTCTTCATAACCAAAATGTTCAAGATGTGCTCAAAGAGGAAAAGAAGCTAAAAGCGGGGCTGGCATGGGGGGTACGGGTGAGGAAGGAATGAATTTTTCTGCCAGCCCAAGTATTTATAGAAGAACACACTAAGGAGCTTCCCAATCCCAGATTTTATTTTGGATGTAGATAGGTAAGAGATATATATTTAGTTTCAAGTATATATGTTGTTTCAGATCTAACAAACCAGATACAAATTACTGTGACTGTATGACATGTCCTTCAGAGTTCTGAAATTGCTTAGGGCAGGGACTATGTCTTCCCTCCCACCTCCCACCCTCTTATATCTCTAGGGTCTGGTGAAATGTCTTGGGCATAGTCAATGCCCAATAAATGTTTTCTTGATTATATTCCATTTAATTTAATTCCTGCTTTTTGAAAAGAGCTTTTAAGTCAGGGAGTGGGGTTAGAAGGAAGCTGGAAGCAGTTGGGAAGTTAGGAAATAGAGGCTGCAAGTCTAAATGGATTTTTCTAGAACTTAGTTGTGAAAAAGAGGAGACAGAGCTTGAGGAGATGACAGGATCAAGTGAAGTTTTTTTTTTAATTAAATATTTTTTCAATTAACAAAAATCAATTTTCTTTCCCTCCACAATTTGATGGAAAAAAGGAAATAAAAACCTTTGTTAACAATATGTACAGTCAAGCAAAACAAATTCCAGCATTGTTCATAACCAAAAAATGTATCTCGCTTTATGCAGTCTGAGTCTGTCGCCTCTGGAATTGTCGTTGTTCATTGCTTGGGTAAGTGTTCTTATGACATTTAAAGTAGTTTGCTTTTCCAGTGCTGTTATTATTGTAAAAATTAGTATTTTAATAAAAATACATTTTAATAAAATAATTTTATCAAAATTTTATTTTATTAAAATGAATATTAAATAAAATTGTGTCAAAATATTGTTTGATTAAAATGAATTTAAATACAATACTTTTACCAAAATATTATTTTATTAAAATACATTTTTAACAAAAATAAAAAATTATTCTGATTCTGCTCACCTCCCTGTGCATCAGTTCATATAAATCTACCCAGGTCACTCTGAAGCTATGCCCTTCATCACCTTATGGCACAAAAGCATTCCATTCCATTTATATGTTATAAATTATCCAGCCGGGCCCAAGTGATAGGCAAAAAGGGCTGATATAAATATAAATGTTTGTACACATGGGTCCTTTTCTTCTTTCTTTGATCTCTTTGAGGTATAGACTTAGTAGCAGTACTGCTGTGTCAAAGAGTAGGTTAAGTGAAGGTGTTATAAAGGATACAGCAGATTTGGGCATGTTTGTAGCTAGCGAAGAAAATGCCAGTAGTTGAGGATTAACTGATGAGAAAAACGAGAGAGAGAGAGACACAGAGAGAGAGAGAGAGAGAGAGAGAGAGAGAGAGAGAGAGAGACAGAGAGAGACAGAGAGAGACAGAGAGAGACAGAGAGGGACAGAGAGAGACAGAGAGAGTTCCAATTTCTGGAGTAGATGGGAGGATATGAGATAAAGGGCAAAATAAAAAGAAAGACTGGCCTTGGCAGAGATAAAAAGAACCTCCTCCTCAGATAAAGAAGGAAAAGTATATAGTTTTTTGAGTTGTAGAATAGGGAAGAAGAGTAGACTCAAAGAACGGTCTTAACTTTCTCAATAAAGTGTATGTGGTGGGCATGGGGTTGGGGTTCTTTGCTGATGGGAAGGTGGAAGGTAAGGTTGTTGTATGAGGCTTAACGACAGAAAAGAAAATTTGTGATGATTCCTTCAGGGAGTGAGACGGAGAGAGATAATAATAAAAGAATAAAAAGATTTCCGTGCAGCACCAAAGGCACAGTTGGGAATAGGAAGCAAAAATTTTTAGCTGGACCTAGCAGGTACCCCTGTGTGACTAGCTCCAGCAGGTTTCAGTAGCACATGAGCAGAAGCAGATATAATAGATAATGATGATGATGATGATGATGATGATGACACCTGACAATGATACAGCAATCTAAAGTTTGCAAAACGCTCTACATAAATTAAGTATAATACAACAATCCTATGTGATAGGTGCTATTGGTATTATCCCTATTTTACAGATGTGAGAGTAACCCAGGGTTGGTATATAACAGGGCATGAACATCATTTTGACAAAGTAGGTGGCAAGGGAAGGGGTAGAGATGCAAGGGTGGAGGGTAGTATAAAGGTGAATTGTTTAAGGATGGGCAAGACTTTATGAAGGAGCGTGAAGCCGGAAGAAGGCTGATGGATTAGGAGAACAGAAAGAAGTCCGTTGCCCATAAATTATGGAGAAGATGAAGGACAAATCTAGGAAGAGTGAATAATTGGGAGAGATGGAAGAATAGGAAACTATCGCAGAGAGGAATTCCCAAGTTCTGAATCAGGAGGGCATAACAGTTACAGGTGATGGTTATATTCACCCCTTTGAGTGGCAGAGGTTGAACAAAGGTGGAGGTCATATATTATAGCAAGACTGAAAAGATTTGGGTATATACTTTAAAAAACCATACAGACCACAAGATAAATATACCATCTTTATCTGCACTAGTTAAATTATTTTAAAAGACATTACATATGGATAAAAGCTATTCAGGGCATAGTAATAAATTAATTGTTGCTATGGTATTTCCTATTCCACCTAATCTGACCCCAAAGTGGGGTTTATCTACCCCAGGGAGTCCAGAATCCTGAATCTCTTCAGGCTAGGTGTGGAAAGGTAAGGCTGAAACAATAGTTGTGGGTCAGTAGTGGAGTGATGCCGGGAGCTGAGAGGAAACCATCCCCATCAGAGATTAGGTAGCCATTATAAACCATTATAAGTATAGGGTGGCCATAACAGAGTTTGAGGGGCTACAGGAGACACTGAGAAATAGAGAGATGAGAGTCCAAAAAGTGAGTTCATGTCCTGACATTTAAGGCCCTATTTAATGTGACTCTAACCTGTATTTCCAGCATTATTTCACATCATTCCCATTCACATACTTCAGATGAACTAGAGTCTTAGCTGTAGTTGACTTGCCAACAACATGACATGCCGTCACCCCATCTGGAGGCATTTATTTCTTTGTGAAGACTTTCCTGATTGCCCAAAAATGAAAAATGTTTTCTTCCTCATCAAATTTTCATACAGTACTTTCTACGATTTCTTTTTTGCTTCCACTATACCTTACCTTATATTATATTTAACATTATATATGTCAGATCTCCCCTAGTAAAAATATAGACTCCTTGAAAGCAGAAACTGGTGTTTTTTAATATTTGGGAACACCAAGGACAATGCCTTGAATATAGTAAGTATATCACACATATGAGGGCTTTTTAAACATTTATCATTCTTAGTTACAGAAATGAAGTCAAGGTATTAATATAAGTAAGTAATGGAAACAGAGCAGATCAGGATCAGGAACAGTGAGAAAAAGCTGACAGGGATTTGTCTCACTAAGGCAGCTAAAGTCTCACAGCGATTTGTGGCACAGTAGGCAGAGCACTAGATCTGAAGTCAGGAAGATCTGAATTTGGCCTCAGACATTTACTAGCTGTGTGACCTTGGGCAAGTCATGAAACCTCCGCCTGCCTCAGTTTCTGCTACTCCAGAATGAAGATAATAGTTGCACCTACAGTCAAGAGTTGCTGTGAGGACCAAAAGGGATGCTATTTGTAAAGAGTTTTGCACAGAGTCTAACACTGACACTATACAAATGCTAGCTATTATTAATTACTAAGTCTTTACCCTTGTGGCCTCTGCCTTTTGACTGGATGGCTCCTCCTAGAATCTCCATATTTTATTCCCTTCTAGGCTTCACTCAGGGCTTCCTCTACCATATTCCAGCACAGGGTACCTTTGTCTCATCTCCCCCCTTTAAATCTTCCTTTTATGTATTGTCTTCCCCATTAGAACATAAGTTCCTTGAGGGCAAAGATTGTCTTTCTTCCCACTTCTAGTTGTGTTCCCAGGTTTAGCACATTGCCTGGCACACAGTAAGCACTTAATGGATGCTTTATGATTGATACTGTGAAGGTTCTTAAGTTAGAGACAAACATTGGGCAGCCCCACCTCTCCACTATGCTGGATGAACCACTGTGGCTAGGGCGGGCTCATTTCCTCATTCTGTGAAAAGAGTGGCAGCTCTCTGCTTTCAATACAATTTCCATTTTGATCAATGATGTGGTCAGATCTGTGCTTTAGGAATGTTAGTTTGGTGGCTCCATGACAGATCAGAAAGGGGCAAGGTTACATGCAGGGAGACCGTTTGGGAGTCTAATGAAATACTGTATGCGATAGATAATGAGGGCCTGAACTATGATGGTGTGACTAAAGAAAGGATGAATACTGATGGTTTTGAGGAAGGTGATTCAACAAGATTTGGCAGCTGTTTGCATATGGGGATTGCGTGAGAATAGAGAGTCAAAGATGACTCAAAGATTGAGAAGCTGGATGACTGAGAGGATGGTAGTTCCCTTGTTAGAATCACGGAAGTCATGAGGAGGGCTGGGTTTAGAGGTAAAGATAACAAGTTTGGTTTTGGACAAATTAAGCTTGAGATGTCAATGGAGTATGCAGGAAGAGGCTTCAAGCAGGCTGTTGGAGCTGTGGGGCTAGAACTCAGGAGAGTAATGAGAGGTGACCATGTAGATTTTGGAATCATCTAACTAGAGATGCTGAAAATCATCCAGAGGTTGTCTAGAAGAAAAAGGAGAAGGCCCAAGAGAGAATCCTAGGGTTCCCCCAAGTATGGGGGTAGGATATGGATGTTCATCTTGCAAAGGAGACTGCACAGGACTGGTAAGACAAGCAGGAAGAGAGTTTAATCATCGATAGTTGTTGCAAAGAGGTGAAGAATGGGGAGACAAGGCCACTAGATGTCTTTAGCCATCAAAGAAGTTTCATAACCATTCGTCTTTCCCTAACCTAAATTTTCAATCTTTCACAAGGTAAGCAAGGGGTACTATACAAATGAAGAGAAAGGAGATGGAACCCAGCCTAAAAGGGAATCGGCCTCGGGGGAAGTTTAGTCTGGGCAGCAAGTGGAATTTGCTGTCTATGTTACATGTAATTAATACCTCTGCTTTATTTATCCATGTCAACCTATTTGTTTACATTATGACCTTGAGTAGAGATAGATGAATGAAACAATTCAGGAGGAAGGCAAAGGAAGGAGAGTGAACAAGTACTACAGGTAGAGGCCTGAGAGAAAGATTGAGTGGTATATAGTTCCATTTAGAATCTGGGGTATAACAGTTTTGAAGCAATTGTGGGTGGGGTAGAGCACTGTTTGTTTAGCACATAAGAAATGGCTTACCTATGATTTGTTCATTTATAAAAGTACACCTGAATAATTTATTATTTGTAATATTTTTCTAATATTATTATTAGAATATAAGAGGATACAAGTCTCTGAGTCTGTGGACCATCCATAATGTTGAACAGAGCTGACTAGTTTTGGACTTGGCCTGTATCACAGTGAATTCCAAGATCAGATCTGACTGGGACCCAGAGGTTATGACACTGAAGTTGCTACTACACCTGTATCCTTGATAGATCCTTCTTACTACTGGTTTGGTTAATCAATCATCAAGAAACTATTTGAGGGGAGGTGGCAGTGCAAATTCACTAGACATAAATGGTATATCATTCTTTCAAACCCTTACCTAAATCACTAAGCAGTGGGTGTGTTGGCAAATAGAAGAAGTAACATGTTTCTTTGCTTCTTGCTCCCTAGTTCAGGGTCCCATGGCAAGTACAAGAACTGATTTCTCAAGTTTCTCCTGTATCCTTAGCAGGAGATGAGAGCTAGGCTAGACAATAGGATGGTATGAGTTATAAAAATATCTAACTATAGCTAGGGCTACGGCAAATGAGGCTGAACCTTTTGTTCAATTTTTTTCCATTAAAAAAAACACTTATTGGGTTAGTTAAATGTGGTAGACACTGAGGGGTATAAGGAGGGTAGACTGTTGTTCGTTCTTTGTTACCGATAAGGATCAGTGATATCATAGGGTGATATCTCAACTGGGGATTGAATTGTATTTAAGTGAGATAGAGTTGCACAGTCATCAGTCTCACTGTCTCTTCCAGAGCCATCAAAGTCTAGCAGCATGACAAAAGTCAGGATAACTGGTGATGGGCCTGGGATGCAATGAGTGACCTTGACATCTTCAATATCTGACCAAGTTCTAAGTGTTCTACAGCTACCGCTTTAGCTGCTCTCAAGGCCTTTGGAACAAATTGTTCTCATGCATCCGTTCTGCTCAGGTAAGTCTTCACATGCTTGGGGTAGATGTCTCCCAAACTCCCAGGTGGGTTTGAGGCCTGCTAGCTATCCTCAGCTTGGTTTAGTCCATCTTTCCAGATTGTAGGAACGAATATTTTAGGAGTTTACAATTCAATAGGGATGGGGTTTTGGGGAGGAATAAGGACAAGCACCCAAACAATAAAATGAGGCACAGTATGATAAAAGCTATAGAGAGATAAAAATAAAATACCGTAGGGGCTTGGAGGCAAAAAATAGTACAACCACTTGTGGCTGTGCAGGGAGGGTCAGACAAGGCCTTATGAAGGCGACATTGGAGCTGGGCTGTAAAAGATTGTTAAGCCAGAGAATGACAGAAATGAGGGTGGGGTGGAATGGATAGAAGCATTCCAAAAGAACAAGACATGATGAGTGAAAATGCAGAGGGAGCCAAGCCTGAAGTGTGTTCAGGTAGAAAGTATTTCAGTTTGTACTATAGGGGACATGTAGGGGAGTGATGCTGGAAGGGGGATTCTAAGCCAAGGCAGAGTGATTTTTGAATACCAAACTAAGGAGTCTGGATTTAATTCTGCAGGCAATGGAGATCCAATAAATGTGTCTGAGTACAAGAATGTCATGATTGGAGCAGAGCTTTATAAAGATAATTCTGGAAGTAACAGATAGGATGGAGTCAGTGATTACTTCTGAAGCCATCATTTATTTTCACAGTCATCATCCAATTTGATCCCTATAACAGTTTCTTGTGAGGTAGCTCTGTGGAAAAAGGAGTGTGAGTGGAAGATTTCTCCATGTAGCCAGCACTCTTTAAATTTGCATGTTGTTCATACATTACCTGTCACATCTTTTTTCCTGACTACCAATACCAGAGAAAAACATTGTTCCATTAGTCACTAAAATGATATAATGTTTAATCAAAAGACAACTTAACATAGAGGGAAGCATTAGATAAAAGTTGATACTACAGATTTTCTAAATTCTTGGGGAAAAAATAGCTTAACTGAGTGGGAGTAGGTAAGGGAAAACAAAGAAAGAGAAATCATTCTTATCTCTTCTATCTCTCTGCCCTCTCATTTTCTTTTTCATTATTCTCTTTAATGAGTCTTTCCTTTCATTATTCACTGAACAAGAAAAATTACAGCATGTTAAAAGACAGCTAGGAAAAATCCAAAGTAAATTTTCAGAAACTTTAAATAGTAAGACTTCAAAATCACTTCTTCCAGCTATCTCTAAACTACAATTGCTTGGCAAGGTTTGTCTACGAAAGGCCATTGATTCAGAATAAGAGAAAGAAACATGGAAATTTTTCCATCCCAGAAATCCTCAAGAAACTGATGAATAAAAAACATTGCTTTTCATGCTACCTTGAATGTTTTTCCCTAGGCTTTGCAATTAAGAATATTTACATTATATGCAGTAGACACACACAGAGGCAGAAAATCAGAATTAGATGGCTTTTAACTATTGACAATGGCCTGCTTAAGCAAATTAGACATATGATCTCATACAACATAAATCAGGGCCTTAAATTTTTATTTTAATTAGACATTTTCTTTTTATTTTCCCTACATTTCCAAATATATCTTTCCACCAGCCTAACCATAAAACCATCTCTTATAACAAAGAATAAGAGAGAAAGAAAAACTAAGTTTAGCAAAGCTAACAAATCAACTGAGGCTGACAAATGCAGGATTTCACACCTACAGTCCCCAACCTCTTCAAGGAAGGAAGAAAGGTTTTTTTGTCACCTCTCCTTAGTCATAATTTTATAATTTTTCTGATGTCCAGTTTTGAATTTGTTTTTCCCCCCTGATCTTGATATTACTGTAGTCTCATCTGATCTCATGGCTACAATTATTACCTCTATGAAGATGATTCCCAGATCTATAGAGTACTTAGGTGATGCAGTGAAAAGAGCGCTGAACCTGGAGTCAGGAAGACTCATCTTCATGAGTTCAAATCTGACCTCAGACACTTATTAGCTGTGTGACCCTGTGCAAGTCACTTTACCCCGTTTGCCTCAATTTCCTCATCTGTAAAATGAGCTGGAGAAGGAAATGGCAAACCACTCCAGTATCTATGCCAAGAGAACCCCAAATGGGGTCACAAATCGTCGAACACAACTGAAAAACGACAAAAGTCTTTCTCCCAAGTTCTTATCCTATATCACCTACTGCCTTTTGTACATTTTGAACTGAAGTCCTACAGTAACTTCAAATTTGACATGTTCAACGCAGAACTTATATTTCTACCCAAATCCATACCTCTTCTGATCTTCCTTATTACTGTCAATTGCATGGCACCATTTTCCAGGATCAGGTTCGCATCTTCAGAGCCATCCTAGATTTTTCACTCTCACTCAGGCCATATATCCAAACAGTTGCCAAATCTTTTAATTTCTCCCTTCAAAACACCTGTCATTTATATCCTCTTCTCTCCATTCATACGATCGCCACTATTTCAGTTTCTCATTACCTTTCAATTGGACTAGCTCAACAGGCTCCTAATCGGTCTCCCTGTTTCAAGAATCTGCCCACTGCAATCCATCTTCCACACAGCTAACAAAATAATTTTAAAGCAACTCTCTTCCCTTGCCCCTCGATAAACTTCATTGGTTCACTATTACATCCATGATCAAATTTAGTCATAAACTTGGAGATGGAGGGGATCTTAGGAGTCATTTAATGCAACTGCCTCACTTCATAAATGAGGAAACAGGGAGTGGAGAAGTTAAGTGTCTTGCCTACAACTATACACCAGTAAGTGGTAATAATGTGATTTGAACCAGCATCCTTTGACTCCAGAAACATTTTTGTTTCTACTGTACCAGGATGCCTGTCAATACAAAACTCTTTGTTTTACATATAAAGATCTTTACAACCTGGCTCATTCCTACCTTTCCAACATTCTTACATTTTACCCTTTTCTGCATAATTTATGATATAGACTACCTGCTATTCCTCACACATGGCACATCATTTGCCATCTTTGTGACTTTGCACAGGATGTCCTCCATGCTTGGAATGCTCTCCTTCCTCGCTGTTGCTCTTAGAATCCCTGGCTTCTTTCAAGATTCCATTTAAGTATCACCATTTATAGGAGGCAGTAGCCGGTCCTCTAAGCTGCTGAAGCTTTTCCTGCTAAGGTTACCTTCCATCGATTCTGTATGTATCTTGTATGTATGTACATACATATGTATGTATGTATATGTGTGTGTATGTGTGTGTGATCTCCCCATTCAAACATAAGCTCCTTGAGGGCAAGCCTGTATTTTGCCTTTCTTTTTATCCCCAGCATTTGGCACAGTCCCTAGAACATAGTCAAATGCATAAAAAGTGTTTGTTAGCTTGTTGATGGTTAGTAATTTGGTATATTTGTGTTCCTGGTTCTGCTTACTTCACTCTGCTTCAGCTCTTACAAGGCTTCCCATGCTTCTCTGTATTTTTCACCTTAATCAATCACAGTGCAGTAATATTCCATTACATTCCTATACTACAATTTGTTTAGCCATTCCACAACGAATGAACACTTAAAGTCAAGGCCTTTTTAGATCTAATGTATCTTTCTACCACAGCAAGTTTCCTTTTAAATGCTCCCAAAGGAGAAGAAAAATAATGAAGATATAAGAATAAATAATAAAATAATGATAATAAATAAAAACAACAGTAATAAAAACATTTTAAAAATATAGTCTTTTGACAGTGACTTAAGAAAAAAAGATTGACTGATTAGTGTTTCATCTCAATTGAATGCAAAGAACAGATAAATTAACGCAGGTTTTATGTGAAAATTTCAGTGGAATTAAAGCCACTGGAAAATAGAAAGAGGAATTATTTTAGAAAAGGGTCATTGTTTTTGGCTGTGTTTTTCCCCCACAGCTACTGACACAGCTTAGAAAGTAGGTTTAATGAAGACAGAAAATAGAAACTAAACCTTAAATTCTGATTGAATCTTAGTCTTTCAGTGACTTTGTGCAATACTAACAGGTTATCACTAAAGAATTCTGCTGAAGGAAAAAGAGGAAGGTTATCTTCTTTGCAGGAAACTAGATGAGGACTGTATCTACATGTACAAACTGGTTTGGCAGTTACCACAGACCTCACTGGCAGCTCAGTGGCTCAGTAGATAGATTGCTAGGCTCGGATTCAGGAAGATCTGAGTTCACTATACCTTGGGCAAGTCACTCAACCTCTGTTTGCCTTAATCCACTAGAAGAGGAAATAGCAAACCACTACGGTGTCTTTGCCAAGAAAACCACATGAACGGCATGGTCCACAGGATCAAGAAGAGTCAGACATAACTGAACAACAACAGACCTGACCAGTCCTATCAATTAAAAAGAAAAGTAAAGCCAGTTACACAACTGAAACTTTGGAATAGTTAAGTCAGTCACAAAACTATAGAATTTTAACACTCTCATAGCCTTTACAAATCATTCCAATGGTGAAAGCAATTTGTCTATAATGTAAACCCATTCTAGACAGAGCACAACGTCAAATCTTTTCGATTTTTGATTCTGTTTAAGATTTCACTTCTCTTCAGCCCGTGCCATCTCAGAACAGCAGTGAATCTTTGTTGGCATGGCTGATGTCTTAAAACCAATGGGGCCATAGTTGTCAGTTGGGTTAGCTGTCAATTAATTTGGAAGAGTTTCCATCCTGAGCAATACCAAACACCACACCATTTCAGAAGAGCTATTTATTCCAGCAAAGTACAAAGAGCACTAGGGACAGACCTGCAACTTTCTCCAAAGCTACTGCTGAAATTTAAAGATGTGTTTTGAATTGGCAAAATCGTGGCTCTTAAATTATTAAGGTCTTACCTGATCAATTAAAAATACAATAGCATTTATTTTGTGACTTGCAAACATAAAAACACACTGAGAAAATCGCTGTATTTATACAGCATGGTAATATTTAAATATAAATACATTAATATATATGTAGCAAAATGACCTATAGTCATTATATATTGAATAGCTCTCAGATATAAGTAACTAGTACTTGGGATAATTGATACCGATCAATTGCTTTGAAACTCAAATAATGACCATTTTTAATATGAGAATGCTTTTTGTGGAAAAAGAAACATTAACACCCAGAGATGGAAATTACTACAGGGTAGGCTTGAAATAATGCTTGAAATGAATAAAAGTGAGGGAAAGATTCTTATTTTGGTGATTTTAGTTCAGCTCTTCCACAGATGTGATACATATAGAACATCCCACCCACCTATTTATTTTTTTTATCTCCTTTTCTTTTTGCTTCTAAACCCAACATGGCAAGTGGGAGTGGAGGTATATATAGTCAAAGTTTGAGATAAAGGAAGGATGGAAAGGAAGGTTATGATTCAATTCTGTTTTTCTCAACCTCAAGCCTTGGTGAAGGAATGAAGTTGGTTAAGTGTTACAGATTGTTAGTCACAGCCTCATAGATTTCTGCTCTCTGCCTTGCTGCTCAAGAGGAAGGATCAAATTGGTCCCAGGTGTTTTTCAAAGCATCCCAGATCCAGAGCTTAAAGGGCCCTGAGAACTCACTTAATCCAGCTGCTTTATTTTACAGAAAAGGAGACTCTGGCCCAAGAAGTGAGTTGTCCCAAGGTCACATAGGTATTAATTGGAAGAGCCAGGATGTGAGCACTGACAGATGATAGATACCTTATGGGTAGATAAAGAGAGATAGAGAAATGGGTCGATGTACTTAGGTGGATAAATAGAGGTATATATATAGACATAGAGAGAGAGAGAGACAGAGAAGTAGATGGATGGATGGTTAAATAGAAAGAGAGAAATAGGTAGATGGATAGATAGATAGATAGATAGATAGATAGATAGATAGATAGATAGATAGATAGATAGATAGACAGACAGACAAAGCTATGGATGGATGGACGTATGGATGGATGGATGGATCAATATATAGACAGATAGGCAGACAATATTTTTTAGTGCTTACTGTGTTCCAGGCACCAAGGACACAGATACAAGAAAACAAGGAATTCCTCCCCACTTTCGAAGAGCTCACATCCTAATAGAAGATAAAGCATGATGGGGAATTACAAGCAGGGTGGGAGTAGTGGTGGAAAGAAGTGTTGGGAGGATCAAGTGAAATGATATTTGTAAAGCAGTTAGCATAATGCCTGGCAAGTAGTAGGTGCTTTATAAATGCATATTCCCTTACTACTCTCTTCACTTCCTCCCCCACCTTCCTTTCTAATTCCTCTCCAGTTTCAAATTAAAATGTCAAAGACAAAAGAAACAGTGGAATAACAAAACAACAGCTGCTACCTGGACAAAGCATATTCTAAGTCACATGAATTTAAGATATAAATACTAACAGTCATGTAATCTATTGTGCTAAAGGTAAAAGATTTGACCTTGGGAGTCAATGGACCTGGGTTGGAATCCTGAAGCTGTTAACTCCCTGTTAACTAAGCAAGTCGCTTAGTCTATATGAGCCACAGTTTCTTCTATAAAGTGAGGGTTGCTACCAGTTCTAAAATCTATGATTTCTATCAGCAATTTCTGGCTTCAAATATTTAGCTTATTACCTTCATAACCCTAGTCTACAATACTAAGGTGGTGTGGTCAGAGAACCAAAATTTAGAGTTCACAAAAATTCAAATCATGCAATCCTTTAAAAGTACAGAAGATATTCTAGCCATTAATTCTCCCTCCTGTTCAAATGAATTTTTCTCTTAATTACTTCTTGCATTATGTTCACAACTTTAATTACAGAATTGACTTGAAGATATTATTTATACTGTTTGCTCTGGGTACAAGTCTTGCTGCTTGCCCTGGGTGTCAAAATTCCTAGTTGTGGGCTCTATAATGAGACAACTATCAGAAACCAAAATATTAAGTTCATCTTATTAAACTACCTCCTTTGGCAGGGGTATCTCTACAGTTTTATCAAAAGGAGTCAATACTGCTTCTAATATTTAAGATTTACAATTAAGAAAGTACCAGGTCTTTGAGTAAATAATTAATTGCAATATTTTTCTTTAGACTTAATCTGTTATTAATCTGTATTTACAACTTCCATTAAATGGGAGGGCAATCAATCTGCCAAATGATTACAGGAGATTATGCTCTTAGCCATGGAGCAAGGCCATCTCTTTTCCTTGCCAGTGTTTGGCAGCTTCTAAACAAATAATGAATCAAGAGGAAAACACTAAATACTCTCGTGAAGGTTATGTCAGTGAAGGAAACATCTGAAAAAGTGTTGATTTTCCATATGCAACATGGGTTTATACACTGTGTACAAAGAACCTATCCCTTACTTAGAGTAAGAAGACAAAGGAGATATGGTGCAATTCTCAGTCAGCAGTGTAACTAAATACCCTTTAGCTTGGGTCAAAACACTTTTCTTGGCTTCTACTTCATAGTTCAATTCTGTTACTTAATGGTTCTAATTATGGCAATGTTTCCAATTTAATCCTTTTAAAACTTGTTTAACTGCATTTTTATTGATACATTTTGTTTTTACATTACCTACTTTTCTCAGTAGACACTTTTCCCCTCCCCCTCCCCAAAGGCCATCCCTTAGAACAAAGAATTAAGAGAAGAAACAGTTCAGGAAAATCAACCAACATACTGGAAAAGTTTGACATTATATGCAGTGTCCTGCAACCAGAGTCTTCCACCTTTTCAAAAACTCTTTCTCATTTCTCTTCTTTGAAGGAAAAAGCTAGGTCACTATAATTTTTTATTACTGAATTATTAAAACATTAAGTTTCTATCCAACTGATTGAGCTGTAAGCTATATTATGTTCTATATTCCTATAACAAAATGTATTCTTAGATGAGTCCTTCTTCAAATCTGTACTGTTGATCTCAAGCGTGACTGAGAAGGTTCAGTATCATAGAAGTTACAGGATGTCCATCAGATTTGCAAATGGCACAAACCTCAGAGGGCTAGCTAACATTCTGAATAACAAAGAAAAGAATCTAAAAAGATCTCAAGATAAAATTTAACAGGAATAATTCCTACACGGGTCAAAAAAAATTAACCTTGTGGATATAGGATGGGAGAGGTGTGATAAAGCAACAATCTATATGAAAAAGAACTAGGAGTTTCCGTGGTCTGCAAGTTCAATATTAGCCAACAATGCGAAATGTCAGTCAAATAAATTAATGTGATATTAGACTGCAATTTGTTGTTTGAATGTCAGTTATTCAAGTTGTGTCCAACTCTTTGTGGGCTCATTTGGGGTTTTCTTAGCAAAAATACAAGTGTGTTATGGTAATTAGGGTGGGACTTTTTTGTTTTCTCTTTTAGAATGCTAAGGTAAACAAGTACCTTTGATGAGTCTTGCCTTTCAAATGTAATGGCAAGCAAAGTGGATTTTTTGTTGTCTTTTGTGTCTTTGAGTGAATCAGGAGTCTTTGACCTGATTAAAAAACAAGAAAGCCTAGTTCATATAGCTTTAAGTTGTGATTCCCTCTGACCCTGAGAAGGTGTACAAGATCTGAAGTTGGCATTTTGTTTTGGGGCTCTCACTCACTGGAAGAGTGTCATGCATTTGACCAGACAAGACTCTGGGTGGCTGTTGTTAAGAGCCCCCGGCTTTGAAAAGCAGATGTTGGTGCTTCTCTTTTTGGTAACTATGTATGTGAAGTCTTGATTAGACAAAGCCTGTCTGATCTGTTTGTAGTTTCTGTCTGTATTTGCTCTGAAGTTCAGGGTGCTGACTTTTCTCCCTAAACTAAGGGAATAATATATGTATGTTTAATTAAACTGAGATTGTTAACCCCTTAAAGTTGCTTACCTTAGAAAAGCAAATCAAAGAACCTATGCTAGCAGCCCTCCTGTGTGCTAGTGTTATTGGCCTTACACATCCACAGCAGCTGCAAGCAACATTGTTATAAGGAGCGATTTGCCATTTTCCCCTCCAGCTCATTTTCCAGATGAGGAAACCAAGGCAAACATAGTTAAATGACTTGCCCAGGGTCACACAAGCTAGTAAGTGTCTGAAGCCAGATTTGAACTCAGAAAGAGGAATTTTCCTTACTCCAGGTCCAGTACTCTAACCACTGTGCAACCCAGCTGCCCAGCAGACCTCAATAAGAGAGGCTTAATTGTTAGAATGAGGAAAGTAAAAGCCCTAACTCATACTCTGTCTTGATCAGACCATAACTGAATATTGTGTTCAGTTCTGTTCATACTTTCTATTAAGGATGTTGACAAGCAGAAGAGGTCCAAAAAGGAGTGATGAGGTTGATGAGGAAACTGGTGATAATACCATAAGGGATAAGTTGAATGAACTGGGGATTTTTAGCCTGGAGAGCAGAAGAACTGGGGTGGGGGGGAACATGATGGTTATTTGATGCATTAGAAGAACAGTCATGTAAAAGAGGGACTAGGCTTATTCTCCTTGATTCAGAGAGTAGAAACAGAAGTAACGAGTAGTAGCTATTTCAGCATATGGAGACTTGATGTAAGACATTGTAGTAGGAAGGCCGAATTTATGATCTCAAATATAATCACGTATATATTTGAATGGTCCGAAATCGCAAGGTATGAGAGATTCTCTAAGGAGAAAACAACAAGAAATTTATTTAGGCCCCACCACAGCAAAAACTTGAA
>CM053623.1:102662333-102694303 GCA_028646595.1 Phalanger gymnotis
CCCCTCCTAAGTCACCAATCCACACCCACACAGGTTTCACACCTGACAGGGCCCTGGGCCTGGGGCTTAGCACTTAACAGCTGAAAGTACTTCCACTCAAAAGAAACAAAAGCCATGCTAACGAGACAATTTTGCTTAACAACACTGACATCTCAATTAAATTGCCTTTTATACTTAATAAATAAAGCATATAAATAAATAAGCATAAAAATAAATAAATAAATAATAAATAAAGCTAGTAAACTTGACCTTTTTTTTTTAAGCCTAGGAGATTAGAGGGACCTATACAAATATACACACTACATACACACATAGAGAGAGGGTTTATGAAAAATTAATTCAATTTATTACATATTTGATAAACTGTGGAAGGAATGAGAACTAATTGGCTAATATCATAAAGAATAACTTCATTGTAGTACAGTGCTTTAAAGATGTATCTTACTGGACAAAAAAAAAATCATCAAGGATCCATTTTCCATGTTCTTCACATGCATAAAATTCCTTAAATTAGGAATGGTATGGATTAGATAGAGGACAATTCCACTCAAGAATTATAAGTTTGGCTTCCATCTACTCCGAATTCTTTTTTTTCCCCCATCTTCTTTTCAGATCATCATGGTCCTTTAAGATCAGGGGATAGACACAAAAAGAAATCTCATTTCAGAGAAATTACTCTAAGTATAAAACACAAAACTATATTGTTTTAAAAATAAGTAATTTGCAAGAAACATTTTAATAAAAGAAATAGACTGTGATGTTGAGGTGGGAAAGCTGTAGGAATTTTTTTCCAAATTAAAATCAATAATAAGGCTGAAAATGAGAAAATGAAAAAAATACCCAAATGATAATTAAGCTAAATATCTTTTTTAATAGCAAATTTGCTGCTCAGCTGTTAAAAGTCAATATTTGCTTACACATTATAATTTTAATATTAAGACAGCACAGACGGGCTGAAAACTGGGTCATTCTGCCGCCCTTTGTCTTTGAATCTTTTACATTTCTCAAGTTCTATGTATTTATTTTCTATAAATGTTAGACACTATATGCATGGAAACAGAGTGATGGTCTGAAAAATCATCACCCTTACTTTCTTTCTGTTCCTAATTTATTTTTAATGATTTATACTGTAAAATACAGAGAATGGTTTGTTTTAATACCTAGATTCACAAAACATCTGAATCGGGAAGGATCTCAGATATCATCTATTTCATACAACATACTTGAAGAGTGGTCATCCACTCTCCACTGAAATACAATCTTAGAAAGATGCCAATTTGTCTTTTACTGTTAATTTTTTTCCTTTTTGGCAAGCTTTCCCTTCTGTTGGGTCAAAATCTTCTTCGTAATATTTACACACTGGTCTTTGCTTCGCCTTCTGGAGCTCAGCAAAACTAGTTTAATCATAGTTTGATTTAGAACTAGAAGGAATTTTATAGACCATCTAGTTCAAACTCCCCACTCCTCACCCATCTTATAGAAGAGGAAACTGCCCAAGGTCAAAGCTCTTCATGCATTGGAAGGCAGTGATCACGATCCCCATTTTCTCTTCCTGAGGTTAAATATCTTCGTTACCAACATTAAACTTTGTTCATAGAACACTGGAGCTTGAAAGAATCTTGGAATTCTAGTTCAGGGGCTTTTAACCTTCTGTGTGTGTGTCATAGACCTCTTCAGCAGTGTGGTAAAGCATTTGGACTCCTCAGAATAATATTTTTAAATTCATGAAATAAAATCCATATGACTACAATGAAAACCAACTATATTGAAATATTGTTACCTATATATGTACATACACATATACATACACACATATACATATATGTGTGTGTACATATAAATACATGTACACACATATACACATAAACATATTTATGAAAACAAGCTCCCAGCCCTGGGGCACTTTTATCTAGACTCATCTGCTTATCTAAAAACAAACACTTCTCCCTCATCCAAACAAACAAACAAAAAACCAACCCTGACATCCAGAAAGGGCAACAAGTGACTTAGCCAAGGTCATACAAACTGTGGCAAACCTAAGATTAGAACCCATGTCTACAGACTCCTGTCTCTGAGCCCTATTTTACAATGACCATTTATGCCCAATTTTTAATAGCTTGTTACCCATTTGATATGTTCATTTAGTCAGCACTTAAAAGTAGCAGAAAACGTTATTGTTGCTGTTCTAAAGTATTTATTCCAAACTTGATACCAACTAAAAGGAACAATTCCACATAAGAATAAAAAAAGGACTGCATACAAAACCATGAATCTCTACTAATATACAGCTTCTTTTTCTTTTAAACTACATAATAAATTCAACATGTAACTTTCAAAGCTATCCTGCTTGTTGTCTGTGTTTCCTTCTGGCCTGGAAGAAGCCTTGTGTAAGTATACTTTCCTACCAATGTCAAATATAGGCATATATGAAAATTAAAATTTATAAATATATTTATAAAATATATTAGTATATAATTTATAAATATGTATAAAACTAAAATTCATAAAACAGACAAAACGTATAAACTAATGGGTGATTATTTTCACTACAAAAGGTCACTATAGGATTCCAGTAAAAAGTAATTTCCCTTAGAGTATCAAAATATTTGCTTATAAAAGGCCAAATGATTGCAAAACTTTAAATTTAAAGAATAGTAGCAAGGTCTATCATAAATGAAGGAAATACCTCTCTAAAATTATAATATAAATTAATGGGAGATATTATTTGATTTATACCTAATCTTTCCAGAAACACAGATATTGATTTTTGCCTTTCTTTTTATCTCTAGTGGTTAGCTTAGCACCGTGCCGAATATAGAGTAGGTGCTTAATTAATGCTTGCTGATTTGACTTGATTAATGAATATAGAATATCACAAGAATATGGATTCAAAATTCCTTTATCTTATTTCTATTATAAGAAATATAATACAAGTTCTACAATATTCCCCAAGATTGTGTCGACATAAAAATGTCCCTCAGGCAAGATTCATATACTTGTATTACTTTCTCCCCCCTTGTTGCTGCCATTTCAACTTCCAGCACATCAGTAGACATTCAAACTCAAAACAAATTAATTGTTAGGTTGAAAAATAAACAAGAATAATGCTTTGCTAATAACTCTGAACTCATTTTTTTCTTTTATTTTATGAAAGACCAAGACTACGAGACTAGGAAAACTTTCATTAATAAAGCTACTTAAATCAGATTCAAGCAAGTGAATCTATTTGGTGACGTTGAAAATAATCCACTTAATAACTGTTGACAGCTAATATTGATATTCGGTCCTAGGCAAGCAATAAAAAGCTATTGACAAATGTTGAGTGACTTACTGTCCAAGCATTTTCCTAGAGTTATACGAGAGGAACTGCACTTCAACTTATAATTTATGTATGATTATATTATAATCACAAAGCTGATCTAAGAAGACAACAATTGGATTGAAGAATTTTTTAAAAATTCTATTTTTATTACTTTTTCTGCAACATAGCTAATGAATGGGATGGATAATTGTGAAGACTTTGCAGGGGATGTCTAATGGAGAGGTTTTGGGATTTGGCCTTGTAATTTTGGAAGGCATGCCCTTCCCCCTCTCTCTCAGATGTTAGAAGATAATGAATTTCCTGTGAGCTATTGGTTCTTTGCTCTAGGAAGGTCTCTCCTTCCCCTAGACTTTCAGATGCCACCCAGGCAGTTGAGTTCTGATAGGGAAAAACCTGAACGGACCAGATCAACCTTGGTCCTCTGTGTAGTTTTCGTGCCTAGACTGTAAGTCCACCTCCCAGCCAATGGTGAGAAGGGATAGAGGTGAGTGGGAATCTTTTTCATTAAGAGTATAAATTAGGACAGGTCCCCTTTTACCTCGCCTCCTCCATTATGGAGGTGTGCCCAAATCTTTCAAGGTTTGTGAAATAAATTTACTTTGTTCCTCCTAAGGATGTCTCTCCTATTATTTAAAAAATCTGTCCCATACACTAATACAGAAATATACTTTGCATGACTTCACACATATAATAAGTGTCATATTACTTGCCTTTAGAACAGGTAAGAGGGTCTAGAGGAAGGAAGAGAATTTGGAATTCAAAATTTTAAAATGGATGCAGAAAAATAACTTTTTTTGAATAAAAATCTACAATTAATTTCTCTGTTTTTATTATCACAGAACAATAATTTCAAAATGCACATGCCCTCACATTTCCATGATAGACATACAATCCTTTTTAAAACAAGACTAGCATCTTGCAGCATTATTGAGGGTGACAATTAGCAACAATGTATTTTAAAAAGATGACACATACTTACAAGTTCTAGACTCTTGGGTACTGAAGAGTTCCTATATACCTTATTAAGCTTTCATTCTTGTGAAAACAATCCTTCAATTATCAATCAATCCACAAACACTTAAGAGCCTACTGTGTGCTGACTGATGGGAGTACAAACACAGAGAACTAACACCTCTATCATGATGACTCCCAAAGCCACATCTTTGTCTTCATCTCCAACTTGTACTTTCAATTACTTTTTCACCTAGCCATTCTGCTGATACCTTAAAAATTCAACAGGTAAAAAGCCACGCTTGCTATCTCATTAATCTTGCTTTTCCTAATTTCGCCATTTCTGCTGACGCCACCCCACCGCCACCTGCCCTGCCACTCAGTCACTCGACTCTTCTTCTCTCTCCCATATCCTCTACCACTAAGTATTTGTTTCATGCCATCACCGACATACGTCTCACATCCATTTCTTCCCATTCATCTTCATTATTTACATCCCAATTTCAGTCCCAATCATGTCTTGCCTCCGCTGGTACGACAACATCTACCTAATTTTCCCGTCTCCAGGCTTCCTCTCTCCAATCCAGTGTTCACACTGCTACCAAAGTAATTTTCTTAATGCCTAATTCTGAACGTGCTGCCCCCATCCCCTCCTTAAAAGTCTTAATTAATTCCCTATGACTCACCAAATACAATTTGAATTTTTTTACTCCTCTGGCATTTAAGGCCACGTATAACCTGTCTTAAGTTCACCCTTCCAGCCTCATTTCGTGGCTCTCCTTTTTGTACACTATAAGTTTTGGCCAAGCTCTTTCCTGATCTTCTCCCTAACTCTTAGATGAGACCTAGAGCCTCGAAAGTGGGAATTAGCAATGGCAATAAAGCCCTAGCTAACTTATAGAAGTTACACACACACACACACACACACACACACACACATATAAAACTATCTATCTATATCTATATAAAACTACATATATAGTTACTTATAGAAATCTGAGCGACACATGGAGGCCTACTTGTCTCAAACAGATCCCGTAGCCTCGGAGGAGTAGGGCCCTTGGCCCAATGTCACATCCGCATATACTCATACAGTTACAGGTTTGGAGGATAAGGGTAGAATAATAATTAACATTAATTCTATAGTGCTTTGTACTTATCACAACCCTGGGGGGTAGATGTTATTCATTATCATTATTCATTATCCTCATGTTACAGATGAGAGAACTGAGGTTAAGTGACTTGCACAAGGTCACCCTGCTAGTAAGTGTCAGAGGCCACATTCGAACTGAGGTCTTACTGATTCAGGGCCTAGCACTCTAGCCACTGTGCCAGCTGGCTGCCCCAATTTTTGCATAGGAAATGAGAAAAGAAGAAAGATTGAACAAGCGCAAATAAGAATGATTTAGGAGGAATGATGACAGTGAAACAGGATGGCTGACCTTCAAAGAATGGAAGGTCTACTGTCTGGAAGAAGAACTAGGTTTATTCTGTGTAGTTTCCAAGAATACGAATAAGACTAGCATCAGTGACCTGAGATCACTGACAGGGAGATTTCAGTTTAGTATACTGAGGGAAGCAGCTAGGTGGCGAAGCAGATAGTATACCAGGTTTGGAGTCAGTCAGACTCATCTTCCTGAGCACAAATCTGGCTTCTGACAGTTCTGACAGTGTGACCTTGGACAAGTCATTTAACCCTGTTTGCCTTAGTTTCCTCATCTGTAAAATGATCTGGAGAAGGAAATAGCAAACCACTCCTGTATCTTTGCCAAGAAAACCCCAAATGGGGTGACAAAGAGTGAGATATGACTAAACAACAATGTCAAGGGAAAGTTTTCTAACATTTACATCTATTTGGAAACTGAAATGGACTATACTATGAGGTAAGAGAGTTCCTGGTTGAAATACTCTTTCAATTTGTAAGGGATATTCTAGGTAGCTAGGTGTCACAGTGGAGTGCTGGATGTAGAGTCAGGAAGACTTGAGTTTAAATCCCATTTCAGAAGCTCACTATCTGAGTGACCCTGTACAAGTCATTTAACCTCTGTCTGTCTTACTCATCTGTAAAATGAGGATAGTAAGAACCCCTTTCTCCTAAGGTTGTTGTGAGGTTAAAAGGATTTAATATTTGTAAAGCTCGCTGCAAAACTTGTAAATGCTAATTGAGTTGTAGGTTGGACTAGAAAATTAAGAAGTTCCCATCGAACCATAAAGGGAAAAAAAAAAACCAGCCTTGAGCCAGTCAAACTGGAAATACATTATTATAAATATGCTTTTGATAACACAGTGAAGAATGAATGGCTCAAAAATGCATGCTTGCCAACAAAATTAAAATGTTATATATCAAATCTGGGAGGTTCCTGACCTTGTTTCCTTGGTGAGATGGAGGGAATTTAGAATAAGGTATATTTACCCCTGGATACTCCCTCTTTCCCTTGACTCCCACACTTTGTTTCCTAGGCCAGATGTACCTTTTCTAGCTTGCCTTCTAATCTAGTTCACCCCAGGAGCTGTTAGCAGCCTTCTTCAGAGGTAGATAAGGTGGTAATCAGTAAATTTATTGACCTCTTTGCATAGCAGCTGCTTCCTGGAATTTCCATGAGCGAAAAGGCTCTGCCACATTAGAGTCTCAAGATACCAAAGCAATGTCATGGGAGCAGAGCAGAGATTTCTTTCTGAGGATGACTGGAAAGGCTCTTCTGATCACAGCTGGCCTTTTGCCGCTAGGTGATATAGTAGAGAAAGCACTGGCCTGAGTTCAAATCCAGCTTCAGACACTTCCTAGCTGTGTGACCCTGGGCAAGTCACTTAACTCTGTTTGTCTCAGTTTCTTCATCTGTCAAATAAGATAGGAAAGGAAATGGCAAACCATTCCAGTAACTTTACCAAGGAAACCCCACATGGTATCATGAAGAGTCAAAGTCTTGAAGAGTCAGAGACGAATGAAAACAACTGAACACCATCACCACCACACAATGATGATGAGCCATAAGCCTAGGATGGAATAGCGTAAGGAACTAAAATCTCTTCTGACTTCTAAGAGGAAATGGATATAGATGGACATAGAGGCCATATGAACTTAAGACCTGGAGTAGGTGACCTGTGGGAACCAGAAAAGCTGCACCAGTGCTGACAGGAGAAAGGCGTGGACTTCAATCCACATCTACCTATGACCTCAGTCTAAAGCAGAGTTTGAACACTTGGCAGTTTAGTTCGAGAAAGGACCTCGGTGTCTGGTATTTTATCTTGCCACATGATCTTCAGAATCTTCCTAAGACAGTTCAAAAGGAAGAGATTCTGTTTCCTGGCATGGCACTGGTAGACCGTCCAGGTTTCACAGGCATACAACAATGAGGTTATTAGCACAATGACTCTGTAGACCTTCAGAGAAGCTCTCTGCTTCAGAGAATGCGACTTTGAAATGGCTGGCCACATTGTTTTAAGGCAAAACATACACTTGCCAAAAAGACTATTTTATGGAGAACTCATATAAGGCAAGCATTCACATGGTGGTCAGAAGAAGCGACACAAAGACACTCTCAAGGTCTCTCTTAAGAACTCTGGAATTGACTGTGTGACATGGGAGACAGTGGCATAGAACCGCTCAGCATGGCATGCCCACATCAGAGAAGGTGCTGTGCTCTAAGAGCAAAGCAGAACTGAAACAGCTCAAAGGAAATGCAGGATGTGCAAATTTAGAGAATCCACCCAAATGTTTCCATGGACTATTTGTGCCTGACCTGTGGTAGGGCATTCCTAGCTCATACTGTTCTGATCAGCCATAGCTGGACATACTGAAACTTGACTCTAGCATAATGATGTCATTTTGGTCCTCTTTGAGAATGAAGGACAATAATCAACCATGATCTTGGTCAGGCTTAAAGTTAATGGGAGAAATCAAATGTTAACAAGACAGGTGGGTGTCTCTGTGGCTGAAAATGAATCCGGTATGTTGCCGTTAGGATCTGAGTGCCCCAAAAGGGTCTCTGACTTTGTGGTTGACTGAAAGTGTTCCTTGGTATGAGGGCATAAGGCTTTCTTCGAAAGGGTACAACCCAATTTCATTTCACACATTTGTTGTATGAATTAATTTTGGGGATTACTATGTTATAATAAAACAGTCATGCAGAGATGTAAGTTATTTTGGTAGACTGTCATATTTGTTTTGATTTTAGCTAAAAATTTCCCCAACGTAATGAATGTTTATTCTAGTGCTGTGGGTGCAATAAAAAATTCCCAGTTTTCAACTTGAAAACTCTGTATGTATATATGTACATGCGTGCATGAGTGTGTTTGGGTGGGTGGGTGGGTGGTTTATAGGAATGGAGCTTAGCAAATTATGCTATGACTACATCTCAAATGGCAGTATCTATTTAGATATAGCTTCTTCCCATGGAGGAGGGGTGCGGAGTCGAAATGAGCAGGAGCTGTCCATAGCTCTAGCTAATCCAAAAAGTCAGCTGGTTAAACTATTTGAGGTTAAAAGGCTATATATCTAAAAAAAAAATACTATATATCTGTCACTATATGTCAGTTCACTGAGCATCACAACTGTGAAAACTCATTTCTTGAGCTCAAATCTTCGCTTTGACCTACCTATTATCTAGTTTTTTTAACTCTTGATTTGGTCCCAGACTACTGATTCTGCCTGTTTCCTTGTATCCCATGGACTGCTTCCTGTCTCACCACGATTTATAAATAAGCCTTTAGTTTATGGCCCTTTCCAGGTAACCAAATTTGATTCCTTCACCTTCTTCCTCCAACCCCTTCCATCTATAATCTATATGCCATTGGTCCCTTTATTCTCCATGTTTGACAATTTTGTCTGATGTACCCACTCCATACACAACTCTGCCTTTGAACTTTCATGAACTCAGCCTTTCATTCCTGTGAGCTCCATGAAATAGATTCTGGTCCTCCTGTCACTAATCTTCAGAAGATACTGATCTACAGCATGGGACGCTTCTGAGTAATCACTCCAAGTTCTCACAACCAGAGTCACCCCAGCATAGGAGCAGGGAGATCAATTAATCAATAAACATTTATTAAGTGCCTACTATGTTAGGCATTGTGTTAAGCACTGAAGATACAAAACAGCAAGTCAGTCCCTGCCCTCAAGGAGATCACAATCTAATAGGTCCAGAACATCATAGTCTTAGGGATGAGAATACTCATCACTGAAGATGTATTTTAAAAATTTTTTAAATTTTAAAATTTTAAAAATTTAAAAATTTTAAATTTTAAAAATTTAAAAATTTTAAAAAGTTAACTTTTTTTTCTCATTTCAAGATAAGAAATATGATTTGTAGCTTTGGCAGGGATTTCAGAGACCCTTGGAAGAAGATACCTTCTCTCAAGTTACAGATTATAGTGCTCTTAATAAGGAAGCGAACAAAGGATTTAAGGTAGGTGATTAACATCAACCATATTCTCTGTTACTGTTTGTTTCATAACCTGGCCATGGGCATGCCTTTCCTTTTATGCTTCACATGGATAATTCTAAATTCACTGCTTGCTGATCCTTGCCTGACCCCAGCTGACTCATCCCTGAAAAAAAGGTGAATGCAATCAAGGTAACTTGATGTGGAAGAGTTCTGATATTTTGTCAGAATAACTAAAAATACAAAACCCCTTGGACACCACAAAGCAGAACACATTTTTTAAAATAAAATATAAAATATAAATTAAAATACAAGATAAAACATGTTCACTAAAAAGAACAAAACTTAATGCTACTCAATAAAGTTTCAGCAGATGATACCGTTTGGAAGTAATCAACAAATCATAAACCTAACTCCATTTCAATGTTTGCCTACTGCATTAGAAAATTTCAAGGGATAATAATGTGATGGGTTATTCTGCTTGGAAATTTACCATGATAATGTTATAATGGAAGAATTATTTAGTTCGGAGTTTGGGACTTAAACACAAAATTCCTTTTACCTGAATTTAAACTAAACAATAAACTAAGGACATGTAAGAAGAATTTTTATTCCAGTTCTCTTTCTAATTTATGTCATTGGAATTCTATGATAGAATGGAAATTGCATGGGTAAATATAAGACTGTAGTTGCAGAAACCCTACTGCTGTCCTTGTTTGAAGAATTATTTCTCAAGGAAAAAAAAAGATTTTAAAGTGATAGAAATGCCAAATAAATGACTTATTTCTACCATTGGACAAAATAGAAAGAGAAGGTGTTAAACAAAGGTACAAAAGGACATTATGATCATTGTATAGTTTTATGAGTATGCTAAATTATTTTTAAGATGTAACAGGTGCTTGAGAAATAAATGGCACTTGGGGATTTGTGGTTCAGACGGACACACATTCCCTCTCAGGACTGAGTAGGATGTGGAAGCACTTCAATCTTTGAGCTGGAAGGAGGATTTGAGTCCCACCTGTGCATGCTTAAAAGGCACGAGTGTGCACTCACACTCGTGTGCGCACGCGCACACACACATGCATACATACACACACGCAATATCCAATAAGTATATAGAAAGGAAGAAGTGAGGACTCTAAGAACTCAGTAGCAGAAACAGCCCCTATGTAGAACTTAATGAGGTAAGCTAGAAAGAATCTGTAACATGGGAGAAAGAGCTGAAAGGAGAGCTGAGCTCTGCAGATCCATTGGGTCCTGCCATCTTGGAACAGAGGACCAAAACTGAAGCTATCTGTTGTACTCAGCTCTTCGAAGACTAAGAAAAGTTTCCCCACCCTCAAAGTCTGTTCTTTCCCTAACTTCCCCTCCTCATGTCTGTTCTGTAACACAAACTATAATATAATTAGATCAATTCTTTGACCTAATGTTTCCTACGTCATTATTTTGCCCCAAACACTCAGCGGCCAGAGGGTTAGCTACAGATATACAAAACTTTAAATTAGGACAGAGAGCCCAAACTCAACATGAATGCTAATGATTTTTCCTCCCTGAGGGCTCTGACTTATTGTGACTGTGCTAATATTTTTTCACCTGGTAAAAACTATAAAATAGCAGAGAAAGTAGTTATCATGGAACAGTGGGCAATTATATTGCCCCTAGGCTAAAAGTGAGCAAGCTGTTGCAACAAGACATGACTGATTAAGTCTCCAGTCTCTGACGTGAGGAAAGAAAGCAGGGCAGGGCATAAGTTTGTCAAGACAAAGATGAGAGGCTCCACTGCCTCCTAGAAGGGAGAGGGAGTAAAAAGCATGAGTATCTACTGCATCACCACCCACTGCTGTTGCAAAGAAAAGTAATGAGTTTAAAAAAAAATCACCTTCATTTCTGCCCATAGTGGTTGATGTACAAGTAGTCAGGGTTTAAAGGCAGGTCATAGGGGGCATTTTTAGCCTTTAATACTTGTAGGTACAAAAGATCAGAAACTGTTGATTGAAGATTTAATTTGATCATTTGTCTAGGGCTTTCTCTCAATTCAATATGACAAATATTAGGTATTAGTCTTATAAAGATGAAAAATGACAGTTTCTCCAGTTTACATTCTACTAGGTAGGAAGTGACAGGAAGTGACGGTCATCCTCATTTTGTAGATGAGGGAGTCAAGCTTAGAAAAAGGTCAAGTTACACAGTTAGCAGCTAATAAGGGTCTCAGGTAGGATTCAAATTCAGGTCTTCCTAACTCCAGGTCCAGCACTCTATAATGCAAGGTTAAGAGTGACAGGGACAAAGATGAGATCCACACAAAATACTCTAATGCTATTTAAGGAAGAGGAAGATTCTTTGAATGGGGAAAACAGAACACTACCTTGAGGAAGTGGGAAACCTGAGCTAAGCCTTAGAGGCAGATGCTAGAAAGGTAAAAATGAGGAGTAAATGCATGGCCAAAATGGTGGGGGGAGAAGGCATGTGTTTGTCTTTGCCAATAATAGAATGTGGCGTGCTGAGTTCATGGAGACGAATTATAATTCATCTGGTAAGAAAGGAGAAAACATAAATGGAAGGAATAGGAAAAGAAAGCCAGAAAGGGATGTAAAGACTTGTAAAGGCCAAAGGCTTGTTAGGCAGAGGAATCTGAATTTTATCCTAGAGACAATAGTGAGCCACTCCACAAGGGAGCAACAAAGTCAGATCTGTGCCTTAGTAAGGAAGAGTATTTTATCAGCTTTGTGACGGATACATTGGAAAGGGGAAAGTCCAACTAGAGACAAAGAAACCAATTAAGGAGGCTATGGCACTACTCCAAGTGTGTGGCAATGAGGGCCTGAACTAGGGTGGAGGCAATATTGAGGAGACAGAGGTAGAGAGATTTGAGAGGCACTGTGGAAGGAGGATGAACGGGATGTGGCAATTTGATTGGCTATGAGAAGGGATGAGGAAGCAGCAAGAGGCAAACGTGACCTCAAGATTTTAAATTTGGTGATTGAGATGATGCTGGTCTCATCAACAGAAACAGCAATGTGGAAGAAAGGTAGGTTTAGGAAGGAAGAGGAGTTAAGTTTTTAACATGTTGTGAGCTTAAAGCACTCATAGGGCCTCAAAAGCCAAATAGCCAGGTGGCTAGAAATATAGTATTGGAGTTCAGGGGAATTGATGGCTAAATATATGGATCTGGGAGTTACTGGGCAAAGGTAATAACTGATTCCATAGGAGTTAATGAAATCTCATTATGTGCACATAACACAGACTCTTCAAGGGTCAGCATCCTCATCTATCAGGACAGAACAGGCTGGACTAGAAAATCCAAGTCTATTCAGCTCTAACCTTTTATGATTTTTATTACTATGCATAATGCCTTCTGAATGACAACAGACACATTGTTGAATATATCAGTGAAAACAGCAGCTTGGAAAACTTAAGTATGTAGTGATAGGATTAGTCAACTGGATGTTCTCTGAGAGTTGAGAAGAATGCCATGGCAGAGACAGAAGATGGAACAACAAAGTGCTGGGTGGCATGGTACAGGGGATAGATACCAGCACCTATGACTGTACCAACCATGGCAGTTTAGCTGGATGGGAAGCACTTATTTTCCATAGAAACACAACCCCAAACTAAGTGTTTCAATTCTATATCCCACTTCATTTAGGGATGTATCTGCAGTGCTATATAAATCCCAGAACAATAATTTATGAAATTAAGAAAGTACATAGTACATTTTAGAGACTCCTGTCCAAAAGCAAACAAAATACAAAGGTTAGAGTATAAAGAAGAGTTCATTCTCTATGGGTGTTAGATAGCCAAGGTTTTATTAAAAGTGTACAAAGGGGAGTCTGACCTGGATTCTTTTCTAATATAAAGCATTATCACATAATTTATCTATATTGTAAATATATACATGTATAAAACATCAAAGCATACACTCTCAAAATTTTATGATACAGCTGACACTTCTATAGTTACAAAATTGTAAAAGCCTTGGGGGACCATTTAGGTCAACATTCCCCTAATACATGAATTCAAATTCAGCAAAATCCTTGATAGATGAACATCCAGTATTTGTTTCAACAACAAAGATTAGACTATGAGCTCTTTGGTGGCAGGAACTAAAGTCTTATTTATATTTGTAACTGCCCTAACATTTAGCACAATGCATTGTGCACAGCAGGCATGAAAATCCTTGGGCAAATACATGAAAGAATGCATGAATTCATTACTTCATATAAGCATTCCACTTGTAGGCAGTTATAGTAGAAAGTTATTCCTTACAGTGAGCAAAAATCTAATTCCCTCTATCGTCTGTCTGCTGGCCCTGATTCAGAAGATTCATCTTCTGAGTTCAAATATGGCCTCACGCTTACTAGCTGTCACTTCACCCTGTTTGCCTCAGTTTCCTCTCTATAAAATGAGAAAAGAAGATGGCAAACCATTTTAGTATCTTTGCCAAGAAAACCCCAAATGGACTGAAACAACTGAACAACCAATGAAATCAAGAGAAAATAACAATCTCCCAACTTTAATTAAATAACATTATGTTCTTTGGATATAGTATTATTTTAAGGGAAAACTTACTTTTAGAAAAATCTATTATATCATAATTTTTCCCCCCAAATGCTATAGTTTGGTATCAATGTTAGTGTATGTGAAATTGTGTTGTATCACTTAATGGGGGTTGTGCTATTCTTTTAACATTATGAGACCTCCAAAAGACTGCTTATTTAAAAAAAATATACTCTTGACAAGGTAATTATAACATTGAGAAAAGATAGATGCTTTTAAAAAGCAGATTCCATTGCTTAAAAAGTTGTTGTTAAATATTAATATCTTATTTAATTAATTAAATACTAATATGTCAGAAGACAGTGCTGAATTGAGTCACCACAAATTTACGCTCTCCAACCTCAGATGGATTTGTATAGTAATCCTGGGATCGCTAAAGAGAGATTCTCTAATACACTCCCCACAGCAGGTGCTCCTAAACTACTCTCTCTTGAAGCTCTGGAACCCTCTCCACTCCCCTTTGCCTGTAGATGACCTTACTTACCTCCTCCTTTATGCAGATTACTACAGCTATTACAAACTCTCTCCTCCTCACCCATCTTCACCCATTCTTTCACACAGGTCACAGAGGATATGGGAGGATTCGTTGAGGCTGTCTGCCCTTGATCCCAACCACTCATATCCTTTTGGATATGTGACAATTCCTTATTCTTGTTCCTTCTCAGTCCTCATGGTCCTTTCTACTGGCACTTTCTCCTCTACCAATTATTGTGTTCATCTTCCCCTCAAAGTGAACAAAACATTTTGATTGACACTGATATCCTTTCAAAGTATTATCCTGCTTCTCTCTTCTGCCTTCCTGCTAAACTTTCTACCATTTGCTTACTCTCCACTCCTCTCTAAGTCCCCTTCAATCCCTTTATGCTACTGAAGTTGCTATTATCAAGGTTAATGACCTTATTATTATCATTATTAATTATTACTAATGACCTCTTAATTTTCAAATTATAGTTCTCATTCTCCTTGACCATTCTGAATTTGATATTAAAATATTTTCCTTCTTGATACTTTCTCCTGTCTAGGCTTCTTTGACACTGCCCTCTCTTGGGTTTCCTAACTGTGTAACTGCCTCTGCTCAGTGTCTTGGTTCATAGTCTGCCTTTGGCGCCTTGACTGTTGCTATCTCCCATGAATTTGTCCTCATCCTCTCTCTACACTTTCATTTGGCAGTCCCAATGATTTCCATGGCTTCAGTTTTCATCTCTAGGCAGTTGACTCCCAAATATATATCTCCAATCTGTTCCCTCTGCTCCAGTCCCACACTTCTAATTAGCTGTTGAAGCTTTCTACATAGATGTTCTGTGTTAATTAAAGTTCACAGGACCATAGGATGACAGATTTAGAGCTGAAGGGACCTTAGGAAAGGTCTCATAGAACGGTGGATAGAACACTACATATGAAATCAGGAAAACTTGAGTTTAAATCTTGACTCAGACACTTACTATTTAAAAGTCATCCTATTCATTAATCCTTTAACCTCTCTTGGTTTCTTATCAATAAAAGTAGAGGGTTGGGACTTGATGGTCTCTTAAAGACGGTATGAAATTATTGAAAGGTAAATGGTTTCCTCATTTTCAAAGTTTTCTAGGTGACTCTGTTTGCATCTTTTCCTCAACCCAATCACACTCTAACTTGTAAACATATATAAATATGTTCTTCCTTGAAGACTAGACTCAACTGAAATGTAGAGACTATGGCTTTTTAATATTCATATCACCATATTGCCGCAGAATCAAAACTTCAGAATTGTGATGCTGGAGGAGACTTTGGAGTGTCCCTTGGACAGCTGGGAGGTCATATCAGTCAATACTTCAAGAAATTAAGTCAGGCTATCCACTGGCAGGTCACATACTACAGATGAAGTTTAAATGCTTTGGCTACATAATGAGAAGATGGGACTCGTTGGAAAAGACCCTGATGTCAGGACAGGAAGGCAGCAGAGGAGATGGATAGTGTCATGGAAACAATAAGCATAAATTTAGACAGACTTTGAGAGACAGTGGAGCACAGAAGGGCCTGGTGTGCTATGGTCCTCGGGGTCACAAAAAGTCGGACATGACTGAAAAACTGAACAACAGCAATCATGAGAGCCTAGCCTGGTGCTTTGTACATAGTACACACTTAATGATTTTTTTTATAAAAATAGTATTGAGGACTTTCTGAATGAAAGTCTGAGGCTTAGTATCCAAAAAAATGACTACAAATTGAATATTCCTAAAAGTGGATCATATCTCTGCCCTTTGACTTTTATTTAAACTGGAAAGATATCTTTCCAAAGGGAAAATGCTGCCCTTATTTAAAACATCTTGCAATTCAAAAGATAGTCCCATCTCCTGTGGACCACTCAGAGTCTGGCATAGCAGTATCCTTCTACCAGGATCCATAACACCTCTTATGGCATGAATTTCTCTTGCATACACAAATACCAACAAAATAATCAACTCATCATGGAGCAGAGAAAGGACACTGACAATACACAATGCTACAAGACTGTGGGAGGTTTGGACCTATGGTCTAGCAGTGAGACAAGATATCAACCCAGATTGCTGTAATTTACTTATTTTTAAAGTCATGCCAGACTAACTCTATTCCCTTTTTTGGAAGGGTTGCTAGAGTAGCAGACCAGGGAAAGCCATAGCTAAAGTTTACATAAATTGTAATGAGGAATTCAACAAGGTCTCTCATGGCTATTCCGGAGGGGCTAAGGTGGGGAGGAAGGAGGGGAATAGAGATGTGGACTTGGTCAACAGTAAAATCAGTTGGGTTTGGAAATTAGTTGAGTGGCTATACCCAAGGAATAGTTATTAATAGCTTCATATCCAAACACCCCAGAGATCTCTACTTGCCTCTGTGCTATTCAGCATTTTTATAACTTTATATATATTTTTATAAAGGCATACATGGCATGCTTATCAATTTTATAGATGGCATGAAGCTAAGAGAAATTGCTAAACATAATGGATGCAAGGGTCAGGCTTTAAATATGGAATTCAATCTAATAAGCTGAAATTGTATAGGGATAGCTCTAAAGTTTTACAATTGGGTTCACGAAAGCAACTTCATGAGTGAAGGATGGGAAAATGTGACTAGACAGAAAGTGATCTGAAGGTCTGGAAGGTTTACAAAGATTGTAAGCTCAATACTGTGATTCAACAGTGTCATTATGGCAGCCAAGAAAGCTAGTGCAATCTTAAACTGCATTAGTGAGGCAAAGTATCCAGGGGCAGGAAGGTATAGTTCTGCTGTTCTCTGTGCTTATCAAGTGTTTGAAATATCACTTTCAGTTCTGAATAAAACCTATATTCTACAAAGATCACTGATAAGCTAGAGAGGCTATAGGAAGCTTAACCAGGATGGTGAAAGTTCTCAAGTTCATCGGGTGAAGGAACAGAAAAGGTTTAGCCTGAAAAAGAGAAGACTTAGGGGAGATGTCATAATTGTCTCCAAGTATCCGAAGGCAGTCACGTGGAAGAGGGAGCAGACTTGTTCTTCTCGGTCCCAGAAGGCAAAACTAGGTGCGGTTGGATAGAAATTGCAAAGAGGCGTGAGGCAAGTCTAGGCTTGATGTCAGGAAAAAAATTCATTAGAGAGCTAATCAAATATGCAGTCATCTGCCTAAGGAGATACTGGGCTCCCTTTCGCTAGGGCTTGGGCAAAGGCTAGATAACCATTTGTTGGCTATGCTATAGAACAGTTTCTTATTCAAGGACAGACTGGATTGACTGATCCCTAACAACTTTGAGATTCTGTGGTTCTGTGATCTCGAGGCCTCCGAGCTGCTAATGCTACCTACAGTTTTCATTCTATCCCTGGCTATGACAATAACTAACTCAGTTCATCATCTGTAAAAAAGAAGGCAGGACTAGATCATTCTTAAGCACCCCTGAAAGACACTGTAGTTGAGTGGTAGGCTTGGAGCCAGGAAATGGAATTCTAATCATTTCCCAACACTTACAAGTCAGTGTGACAATAGGTAAGTCATTCTGAGACTCGATGGCCTTCATCTGTAAAGCGGAGATACTAACACTTTAACGACCTTCTCCATTGAGAAGAAAGTGCCTTGTTTCATTAATGTGAGTTATAGTTATTATTCTGATTTCATAAAAGCATCTTGTCATTATTTGAGCAATTTCCCCAAGAGAAGGCTGAAGGTTATTTTGTATACAGTGGTAGAATGACTGAGGTGAGGTATGCATATATACTCCAACTACAGAGTCCACTTGATAAGCCCCTAGTGACTCAACTGAATCTATCTTAACAAACAACCATTCTTTGCCTTCCAGGAAATTATACATATCACCAACCTGATATTAACATTATCATCATCGTTAACATCTCCACTAAAATCCTGTTCTGATGCTGCATCATGGTATGGAACAGATGTTGTTTCTAGGTTATGAAAGTGGAGTTAATCAAGTCTTAGAGAACTAAACAGGCTTCAACTATAGACTCGATGGTAATATGTATGTGTCACCTGGTCCCAGCCTAAGTTCAGAGATGGTCAGCACCAGGTTTGACTGACTGGTAGCATTTTCAACTGAGAGCAACAGTTAGAGGCTAAGTGACAGAGGAAGCAAGGTTTGCACGAGTGAGAGGGGTACCCACGCAGATGTCCGGAGGGAGCTAGGTGATAGAGTGAATAGAGCATTGGGTCAGGAATGAACCTGAATTTAAATCTAGCCTCAGACACTTTAGCTGTGTGACCCTGGGCAAGTCATTTAACTTTTGTCTGCCTCATTTACTTCAACTATAAAGCTGGGATCATGACAGCACCTATTGCTATTATGGTTGTTGTGATGAACAGTTCTCTTTATTTTCCATAAATGGTTCTGATTGGTTTGGAGTCTAGGAACATCATACCTTCCCCCAAAGAAGGTGTTCATCTGAAATTTCATTACCACACAGATTAAGTCAACTTTGGATATTTCTCAGTTCCCTCAGTTGGAGGGCTGGAGGGCAGAGCAATAAATTCCTCCCAAAGCCTTCCTTTACTGAAGGCTTAGAATTCTGCAGATAACTCCATTTTCCATCAGTGGTTCTGCTTGGTTTTAAATCCATGAACACCACGAGCAGGGTACCCCTTGGTGCCCTGCCCCCTTTTCAGCTTCCTTTTGTGTGTTATCTTCCTCCATTAGATTGTAAGCTCCTTGAAGTGACAATTTCTTTTTCTTATTTATATCCCCAGTGCTTTGCACAGTACTTCGAACACAGTTGGTTTTCAATAAATGCTTTATTCCATTCCCTTATAATCATCATCATCAGGTATTATTATCAAATGAGGATCCACTGTATCTTTTCCTCCTTGTCCACAGAGGAGGTCCAGCTAACAGCAAGTCTCTTTTTCATCTAGGTAGAGATTTAAATGAAGAGGAGGCTCACTGAAGAGGACAGTTCTACCTCTTACAATTTCTACACATAAAAAAAGGAAAATGAAGGTACACTCAGAGTGAGAATCATAGTCAACATTTAGACCTTTTTATATCCTGAGGACATTTTCCATACTCTTAAAACGCACTGCTGAGTTCTTTCTTTCAAAAAAGAATATAAGAGAATCAGAATATTTCACTCATGTTATAAAAAAAAATCAGTAATTTCTAAGGTTGGTATTTATTAGCTCAAATTTACTGTTCAGATTTTTGTCGCAGGCTAAGTCACACAGAGAAAGATATGCCTATTTTTGGACATCTGTTTTCCTATTATAAATAGCTTTAATATTCAGTATGCTACCAACACAGGTTGAATTTATTTTCCAAGGTATCGATGAACAGATGTTCTAATTAAATAATAATGGAGGTAAAAACTTTTTATCATAATATTTCTCATTCTGATGCATCAAGGAAAAGAGTTCATTCAAATAAATGCCCATTTTATAAATAGTTCTTGAAGGAATAATAATCTTTATTATCATTCGGTCATTTCTGTCATGTCCGACTCTTCATGACCCCATTCGGGGTTTTCTTAACAAGGATGCCGGAGTGGTTTATCATTTCCTTCTCCAGCTAATTTTTACCAATGAGAGAACTGAGGCAAACAGGGTTGAGTGGCTTGCCCAGGATCACAGACATAATAACTATCTGAGGCCAGATTTGAACTCAGGAAGATTCATCTTCCTGACTCTGGGCTTGGCACTCTATCTACTGTGCCACCTAGCTGCCCTCAATAATAATAACAATAATAATAATAATTAGCATTTATATAGAACTTTAAGGTTTGTGAAGTACTTTACAAATATTAGCTTTCTTTATCCTCACAACAATTCTGGGAGGTAGGTTCTAATATTATCCTCATTTTAGGGACAAAGAAACTGAGGCAGAAAAAGATTAATTCAGAGTCAGGCCTTCCTGATTTCAGGTCCAACACTATCCACTGTGCCTCCTATTTTTACTTTGTTGAATCAGATAGGATGTCATAGATAACTAGAGCCAAAAGTAAACTATTCTGTGATAGGAAGAAGGGATTCTTTTTAAATTGCAGAAAGATATTTTCTGTGAATGTGCATGGTAGAGGCAGAGAATTTGTCCACTTCAGCAATCACCTTTCTTATTGGTTACGAAGACTTATTGCTGTAAAGCCCTAGCTAGAAGGGAAGATAAGGCTCCAATGAAAATTAATTTTTAAAATGGCCATCTCTCAAACCGGTCAATAAATAGCAATTACTTGAAGTCCACGGGTCATTAGGTAAGGCTTAGAAACCTTTCCTTTGTATAGATGTCTATCTAGAAGCTGTATTTCTTGAAATAACCTATAACTATTATGTGGAAATGCTTATCTTCTAATGGGAATTGGGCAACAACAAACAAACACCAAGTAACATTTTTAGGGGCATGTCATGAAGAGAGTAAGAGGAAAGGACTTAGAAAATAACAACTGTTAGGGAGTTCGCGTTTATTCCAACCTGAGGATACCACAACTAGACTCCACTAAGGAGTGTATTTATGCGTGAAAAGTCACTGGACTGCATACACTTCCTCTATAAAATTCTTATCCAGCCTTCTCTTTGTACCTTTATTTTTCTCTCTCATATCTTATGGATAACTGCAAGAACGGTCAAACTTCATTCATCACTGGTCTAAAAGCCAGAGTGCTGTTAGAAAAATATGAGTTTCTAGTAGAAATCCAGCTCTAGTGAGTAGAGATGTAATTTGTATTCATGGATGTCAAACAATAACTCCTGCGGAGTTAATATATTAATATTTTATTAGTAAGTGAAATATCGCCATAAGATATATTACTTAATGCAAGCTGGGTAAGTAACCAGGAAACTGAATGAAAAATGTAGTGGCTGTTTTAACATTAAAAATACTTAGCACTACCTTAAAAACTCAAAATTTAAAAAGTTTTGAAAAGTATATTTAAGTTACACAAATCAGCTAAAAAGATCTTTCAAGAAAAAAACAATTCAGGTTATCTAGGAAAACGAGCATTTACCGCTTGAAAATGTATATGATACTGGATAAAATACTGTATAAGATTCTAAGCGTTGAGTAGTATGCAGTTGAAACAGATGATCTCCTAACTCTGCAAAAGGTAGAGTGGGTTTGAACCTAGTTTTATTTCTGGCCACATCTAGATGTGAAAAGCAGGAGCTTGGAACAAAAGATTTGAGGTAGAAAAAAATAGCCTGTAGGCTCCACCAAGACATTCCTCATCCCATCTATTATTTTATAGGACAGGCTAAGAGGATTTAGGAGAGTTGAAGAAAATTGTAGAGTTTCTGACCCACATAGCTCTTCTGATTGGTGTCAAAGAGGATTTTCTAATTCTAAGTCAGATAGTCTTAGGACACAGACCACACTCTTGTTAGCAGGAAAAAGTTTGGGTTCAAATGTTGGCCTGGCTCATCCATTTGCCAAAAGAGCTTAGCACCTAGTTCTCTATTCTTGTAAAGAGAAAGCCACTCTTCTGTATTCTGATGACTGAACGTGAGTAGGCCTGTCATTCTCACTAAAAAAGCCTTTCCTCTATACACTTAAAAAAAAGTCAAATACAATCTTATGGAGAAAGCTCAGCTGAAGACCAGAGCTAAGGTCCAGTGGATAGCAGCCTTGAAAACAATTTAGTGGGAATCAAAAGAAGCAGAGAATTGCAGAAATGCCACATTCAGGGAGAGAAGGGCCAGGAGAAACTAGCCAGTGGGAATGATGACACCACAAGCCAGCAAGAGTTTTTCAGTGTCAGATGTATGAGTTGTCCCTCAATGCATTTGCCTTTGTCACAGGTGCTCTCTACGTGTTTGCCCATGCGTGTGTTAGCCATATCTATTTCCTCCATGGTGCCCTTCACTCCACCATGCCATGTGGGATCCCTAACTCTTTCCAAAAATTGTGACTGTATTTGGGGCAGGGCAGGACCCAGTTTTATGGTAGAAATTTAACTTTTGTTATTATGCTACTTCATTAAATGCAGTTGCTTTAAACCAACTGTGTCTTTTGCCTGATTAGTAAAAGTAAAAATATTGCCTGGGACATTGAGTAGTTGTGGATGCACTGAGGACCTTGAAGCCAAGCTAACTTTCTGAGAGCCTACATGAAATAAGAAGTGCTTCAAGGTACAACGAAACTAAGATTGGAACTAATATGTTGCACTGGTAAGCAAGAGATGGGAAATAATTAAAGTAATCAGAGTTAGGACACAAATCTTTCCTTGGGGACCTTTAAGGACAGAAATGTTGTTCTGGGCAAAACTTGCTTGGTACCAACCCCATTCCTATGACATTCTTGTGGAAATACTTTTAGGACAAGATTTGGGTCTAATTAGGCCAATCCCTTGGCTAAACTCTTTTAGGGGCAACAAGATCCCATATTTAGCTGTGAAGATTCTGAATAATATTTACTTTTATTGGTAATTTTCCAATTTACTATCTTCTAATGGGCTCCTTTATGGATTTATACAATTCAGTTTTCAATTTGACAGTTACCAAAGTCCTGTGTGCAAAACATGTCCTGAAGAAGACATATAATTAATTACATTGCATAATTTATGATCTAGTCTGGGATGTAACTACAAAATAAGAAAGAAAATGTTAAACAGATAAAAGAGATACCAGTAAGAGGAGGGATATTAGGGAAGGTTTTGTGGAAGAATGGAAATTGGGAGATAGGTTACAACAGATGGGTAGAATTTTGACATGTAGAATTGGGAGGAACTGACTATCCCTTAAAATCACATTTTTGAGAAAGCTACATACCCAGGCCACTGTCATGTTCTTTCTTCCTAAGTAACAATAATAAAAAGTAGCAAATACTTTTCCTTCTAAGAACTTAAAGTGCTTTTTTCCATATTTTGTTGTCTTCGTTAAGAAAACTGTCTAGTGAGGCATCAAAATCAGCAGCAAAACCAGAACTGAACATTTCTGGGGTGCTCGATCCTCACTTGAGTATTCTGTTCACTAGCCTCCCCCAGCCTCTATTATCGTCTTTCTTCTTTATGTGCTCAAATGACCCTTCAGCAATCTGATTTTGAAAAAGAAGATAAGAGATGGGAAGGCTCTTAAAGCCTTTGCAGTAAGATAATGGAATCACTTGGAGAACATTTAGAAAACTAAATTGTCCTTACACGTTCCATTGATTTACGGCTGATTTAGTATTTGTTGTTTTCAAGACTATTCTACTCGAGAGTTCATGGAAGCCTATTTCTCTTAATGATTGATTTGGTCTTGGGTTCTTAAGCTGTATATGAAAATATAGCTTGCGCATCTACCTTGGATAAATGAGAATGAATTTATTATACTGAATGGATGATAAATCAGGGTTCGCCTACCTCGTGATAAATATACAGCTCTTCTGCACTCCAGAAGCTGTAGCTGGATGTCTATTCTAATGTTGTCCCTCCCAATTTGCTTTTTTCCTGTTTCTTGAGTCTGATAGACATCTGCAAATTAGCGATCTTCGACAGATTCTTGTGACAGATGCGGTGGTTTGATTATACTAGCAGTAAAGGAATAAATGAAGCTTTATCCTCTCATCAAAGGATTTGAGAAACTTTAATTGCCTAGTCAAGTGTTCAGAAGGAGATAATGTATAGATTGGACAATGTTCACAACCCCCTCTTACTGCTCAGGAGTCTATTTGCAGTCTTTAAGTGATTAATGGATATTTAGATTTGACAAGTTAGGCTATCTATCCGACAGCTCTGCTTGTTGTAATTATTAAACATCAGGAGCCTGGAAAATGGTGTGAATTTATCCATTTAAATAGGATCAAATAAATATCACTCCTTGGATCTCTGTGGTTTCCAGTCTATCTAGCCGTCTTGCAGAGACAGTCATGTATAATTAAATAAAGGCCAAATGCGTGAGAAACCTCTGAATCATATATCAGGGCTTCATTTTCTACTCAATTTACTTTCAGAAATGTTGATGGCATTAAACACGTCAATATGACTTCGGAACACAAGTCTTCTTTCTGGTGTTTAACAATGAATAGACAATCTACTGAGAAACGAAGAAGGTATTATTGACCTAAACATGAAGATTTCTAGGAAGTGGGAGAACTGAGCAGAAACTACAAACAAATTTGGGGGTTTTTTGGGGTTTTTTTTTGTTGCTTCTCACTGGATGGAGAAAGGGAGCAGGAGAGACAGAATTTGGATCTAAAACTAAAATACAACTGAATTCAGATAATTTTTAAAAATCAAGGTTCTCTCTCTCTCTCTCTCTCTCTCTTTCTCTCTCTTTCTCCCTTTCCTTATAGAACAGGGGTCCTTCACCTTTTTTGTATCATAGACTCCTTTAGCATTCTAGTGATGCCTCAGAACATGTTTCTAAATATATCCAAAAAAAATCCACATTAATCAATGGAAAATAATTGAAATAAAAATGTATTTTTCCATTCCTAATTCACTAACTCCTTGAAATCTATGTAGAGTTTTCCTTAACAGAAAATACACACACACACAGACACTCACTTTCTTTCTCTATGTGTGTGTATTTCTGAAGGTATGCTAATAGAGATAGCTACATGGCACAGTGGATAGAGTATCTGACCTAGAGTCAGGAAAACCTGAGTTCAGATACAGCCTCAGACACTAGCAAGCTGTGTAACCCTAGGCAAGTCACTCAACCCCCTTCTGCTCCAGTTTCTTCAACAGTTAAAAAAAAAGGAATAATAAGAACCTATTTCACAGGGTTGTTGCAAGGATCAAAATGCCTGGCACATAGTAGGTGGTTAATAAATGCTTATTCCCTTTCCTTCCTTAACATCCTGCTGTCCTGGCCTACCACATGATCTGTACAGCAAATAGAAAAACTAAATCTATGTCTAATAGAAATACGGACTAGAAATAGTTTTGTAGGATGAATTGTCTTTATTTTAAAAGAGAATGAATTCACATCAGATTGAATTCAATTCTATCACCCACAGAGAGAAGGCTCTAATAAATCCATAGAAGAACACTGGAGGTAGAAAGGTTGAGGGATGTCTATGCCTATGAATACAAGTCTAGGTGTTTCGCTTTCTTCAGGCATATGTTTGAGGACATACCCAGGCAGTGACTTGCCTGGATGCCTCTCCTCTTTTTCAATACTCCTTTAAAAGTGGCATAGAAAAAATGATGAAACTGGCGGTAACTCAGGCCATATGGCTGTGGGAGATTGAGTTTCTATGAGCTGATCATTAGCCCGGATTGAAAAGAGAATGTGATTCAGGAACATGTCTGTTGCAAAGGTGAAAAAAAGCAAGCAGAAATATACTTTGCCTGTCTTCAAAAGGATTAATTTTAATCTTAATTAATCTTACTTTTTAGATCAAGTTCTTGTGAGGCTATTCCTGGGACGGTGTGATTATCACACATTTCCACTACAATTAATAACAATTTTTCAACTAATCTGCATAAAACCTATGCATGAATTAGGTTTCGTTTAGTCCCATACAATGTGGACACAGTCTGTAGGAAGACACAAAGATCACAGGAGACACAATTTCATGGAGTTTGCACTCTACCAGGTAGCTGGCAAATGTGATTTATTTTTTCCTACTACATTAAAAAATACAGCAAGGTGTGTGGGGGGGTAACTTTCTATCAGTAACTTTCTATCTATTATTCAGTCCATGGGCTTGCTCCACTTCAATACCCATATAAAGCTTCTTAACAAAGAAAACAATGGCTTAACAAGTTTGCTAATGACTAAGTAAGCCTCTAAACCTACAGACAATAAAGAGGGAACTTTAGCTATTAAGAGTCCATTACAAAGTGAATTTTTTTCAGAGTGAAATTTCTCTACACAACCAAAGGGATGCCCGACAATTTTGCTAATATAAAAACTAATTAAAATCAATCCTATGTTTGTAAAGGCAGAAAATACCTGGAACCACTGGGCTTTGAACATTTCTGATTGCAAAATGTAGACCATCAGCTTTGTTATGTCCAATGGTTATAACAAAAGTTTTCTATTTGTAACAGCTATAACAAAAGAACCAGACGCAACCACCATCTTAATGATTCAATTTCTGAAAAAAATCCCTCTTAAGTATTTATTATTATTATTATTATTATTAAAGAGTGGCTATGATGCTATGATGATAACAATTCCTAAGATGTTAATGTGGTACAGTAGATGGAAGGAGCACCTGCCATAAGGTCAGAAGATCTGCGTTCAAATTTTACCCCTGCTGCTTACTATCTGTGTGGTCTTGGACAAGTCATTTCACTTCCCTGGGCTTCAATTTCCAAATCTGTAAGTTGGGGAGGATGAGGATTAGATGACATTTGCAGTCCATTCCTTCTCAAGAGCTATGATCCCATGGGTCAGCATATCTCCAGATGTTTTGTTTTGGGTTTTTTGTTTTGTTTTTTTTAAGAGGAAACTGGTGTGTTTGAAAATTTTTGTTGGTATATCCCAGTATGTTTGAGTTGGAAGGGACTTTAAATATAACCTACCACAAGCCCCTCATTCTATAGATAAAGTCTACAATCCACTGTCGGAAGTCCAAAGAAAGGTGGCAACTCATCACCTTGGTCTTGATAGAAAAAGTGTCAACAATCTTGAGAGGCAAATGTGAATGGAGGAAGAGTTTGCTGAATTTAACTACAAGGGAAAGAGATAATCTATTTTCTGTTAGGCAGCCGGTGGCACAATGGCTAGAGCTGTGAAGACCCAAGTTCAAATCTGGCCTCAGAGGCTTCCTAGCTATGTGACCCTGGGCAAGTCATTTAACTTCCGTTTGCCTGTTTCCTCAACTGCAAAATAGATATACTAACAGCATCTACTTCCCAAGGATGTTGTGAGGATCAAATGAGGTAATATTTGTAAAGCACTTAGTACAGAGCTTGGTACATAGTAGGAGCTATATAAAGTTTTTCTTTTTTTCTCTCTCCCACCCCCATTTTCTATGCCTATCACTATAATGTAGAAGCTGATTTTTTAAAAGTGTTAATGAAGAATCAAAGTAGAGTCAGGATGCTGACAACCTAGCGTGAATCATTTAATGAGGTCATAGAAAGAACTTTAGTGTTAGGCTTAAATATTGAGATTAAAAAAAAATACTTATAGAGTTTTCAAGACCCACCAAGTACAAGGTACTCCCAAAAGTCTTGGGGCAGGTTTAAGGCTTAATGGCTTCACAACGCCCTTAGGACTTAGGAATGACTTGTATTAGGTGGAGAAGTGTTCCTGTCCTTTCATTCAGAACATTTCCAATTTCCAGCTTGTTCCCACTGGTTATAATTTTAGCAAGTGCATCCGTTCAACTGTTCTTTCTACTGCGCTATATTCAGCGTGTGGCCCACACAAAACTATAAGTGACTGTTGCTTGAATTAGCCTCTGTACTGTCTGTATGTAGAATATGGTAACAGGTCAAAAGGGGCAGCTTCAGAATTGTAACCAGCCAAGAAAATCAGGGCTTTACCCTAGGGTGCTGAATTTAGAGTAAAGGGGAGGGAGGGGAAGGAACAAGCATTTTTATAGCTCCAAGGATTCCAGGGATATGTTAAGAACCTTACAGATACATCTTATTTGATACAATAATCCTGCAATGCGGGAACTATTATTATCCCCGTTTATAATTGGGGAAACTGAGGCAAACCTAGGTTACATGACTTGTTCAAGGTCTCACAGCTTGTAAGTATTTGAGGCTGGATTTCAATTCAGTATGTTCAGAATACCTACAGTTTGTTAATATTATAGAAATAATAGGGCTTAGCATCTAGGTAACAAGAATACTTTATTTAAATAGGATGCTACTAGATGCTTTCTTAGCACCATATGGAGCTTTTACAAAAACTGACCATGTACTAGGGCACAAAGATGTTACAAACAAATGTAAAAAAGCAAAAAAAGTTAATGCATCCTTTACAAACTATAATGCAATAAAAATAGTAATTGGTAAAGTACATGGTATCCCTAAAGTTTGGACACACAGGAAAATTGATGGCAACGTGGAGCTATTGCAACAAGATCACGTGAATCTTGCAAAGCACATCAACCTCTGCATCACAAATGATGGAAATAATACTAAAGATGTTATTTGTTAATATTCCAATTAAATAAAATGTGGTTGAAAATTTCATTCATTTCATTTCTTGAAAACATGCATTTTTGCCTATGTGTCCAGACTTTAGGAACATCCTGTATATACAGAATATATGATAAATAGACAGTTTTAGGGGAGAGGGCATGAGTAGCTGGCAGGGTAAGTCTTGAAAAAAAATAAGGAATTCTTAAAGAGAAGAAGGAATATATTCCAGGTATGAGGGAACAGCTAGGGCAGCTAAGTGGCACAATGGATAGGGTTCTGGGCCTAGAGTCAGGAAACTCATCTTTCTGAGTTCAAATCTGGCCTCAGACACTTACTAGCTGTGTGACTTTGGGCAAGTCACTTCATCCTATTTGTCCCAGTTCCTTCATCTGTAAAATGAGCTGGAAAAAATGGCAAACTACTCCAGGATCTTTGCCAAGAAAATCCCAAAAGGAGTCATGAAGAGTCGGACACAACTGAATAACAACATGGGGGTGGCTAATGAAAAGAGATAGATAGGAGATGGATATGTTTAGTGTGGGAAACATGCAGTGAAAGGAAGTAATGCATGATGAGACTGGAAAAGTTCATTTGGGGCCAACTTGTGAAGGGCTTTAAATGACAAATAGAAGAGATTATATTTTATACTAGAGGCATAATTGAGGAAGAGAGTGACACCATCAAACTCATGCTTAAGAAAGATTACTTTGGCCACTGCCTAGAAGGTGGACTGAAGTGGGGAGAGACTTGAGGCAAGAAAAGCAATTAGGAGGCTATTGTAATAGTGCGAGTGAGACATGATGAGGTCCTGAACTAAGGTGGTAGCTTTGTGAGTTATCAAGAAGCAGACATGAGAAATATTATAGAGGGAGAAAATGGCCTATTTGGCAACTGACTGTGCCACTGAGGTGATTAGCATATAGCAGTTACATGCTTATTCAACTGAACTGAAATATAGAAGGTGTTTTGCTACCTTAAAATATTTTGTAACCTAGCTCATTATTAAATTTAGTCAGTCATACTATAGGATTATATTTGATTTTCAAGGCATAATGAATTATTTAAAATGTCTGAAACATCACAAGTGAAGAGAAGTGAACTAATCCCATCTTCCTACAAAATAATTCTAAAAGACAACTAGGCAAAACAAAAACAAAACCACATTTCAACATGAATCATAAAATGTAGAGATGTTATCAAATACATAATTAGAAAATAGCTAGATTTTTTTGTCATAAGAAACACTGAATTTTGAAAATCAAGTATTTGTTGTAAGTGAAAAATATGACAGGGCTAGCACCTTCACAGGCAAATTACATAATACTGTTTCATTCCTAGAGATCATAGGGATGATGAGAAATTTCAAGAAATATTTTCTTTCTTTTTTTCTTGGCATCAAGTCACATAACCTAGGTTTGCCTCAGTTTCCCCAATTATAAATGGGGATAATAATAGTTCCTGCATTGCAGGATTATTGTGAGTATCAAATAAGATGTATCTGTAAGGTTCTTAACACATCCCTGGAATCCTTGGAGCTATAAAAATACTTGTTCCCTTCCCCTCCCTCCCCTTTACTCTAAATTCAGCACCCTAGGGTAAAGCCCTGATTTTCTTGTTACAATTCTGAAGCTGCCCCTTTTGACCTGTTACCATATTCTACACACAGACAGTACAGAGGCTAATTCAAGCAACAGTCACTTATAGTTTTGTGTGGGCCACACTCTGAATATAGCACAGTAGAAAGAGCAGTTGAATGGATCAGAGAATATTGGGCTCGCTTCTGAATCTATTATCATTCAATTCACCTTTGGTTGATAAAACTTTTTATTTGGCAAAGTCCCAGATAACAAAGTTTTGATTGTAATCTATTCCATTAAATATGCACATTCATTCCTTACGTTTTAGAATACAATATGTCAAGTTACCTGAAATGTTTTATTATTCCTCATAGTTCCACAAAGCTGCAAGTCTTGGCCTTAAAGAGAAAACTCTATTGAAGGAAAGTGAGGGGATAATAAGGTAGTCTGGAAATCCCAGGGCTCAAAATCAGCACCAAAGGGGATTACTGTTCTGTAATCTCTGCTTCTTAGCTTCTTGAACTAAGAAATTTAACATATTAGAAAATAGCCTAAGCATTTTTTGCTCTCAGTATAATAAATTTCTGGTATTTCCACTTTATATCAATGACATCTTCTTTATCTATCCCTTCTCTCTACTCACTTGGCTACCACCCCAGTTCAGGCCTTCATCTCAAGACCTGTAATACTGTAACAGCCTCATAACTGTTCTACCCATTTCCCATGTCAACCTTCTCTAACCCACCCCTAACAAAGCCGACAAAATAATCTATCTAAAGGCACTTGACTATGCCACCTTCTCACTCAAAAACTCAGAATGGCCCCTACTTGCCTCTAAGACACTACTACTCAGCCTGGTATTTAAGGCTCTCTGCCATCTGCCTCCAATTTACCTTCTAGGCCTTCTGTATTTTTTAAAGTATTTTTTTTGTTTTTATGAACTTGAAAAACCAACAAGCAAAAACATTTCCATACACAAAGAACAGAAAAGGAGTTCTATGAAAAAAATCATGAATTTCTATTAGTTACAGCTTGTTTTTAATTACATGCTAAATGAAACATTCTTTCCAAAGTTGTCTTGCTTTTCTGTGTCTCCTTCTGAATTTCCTTCTGTTTTCTCCTCTGAAAAAAAAATGCTTCAGTGATGTTCTTTTCTTTCTTTTTTTCTTGGCATCACTATTCCTACCTTCCAAAAATAACTTTTTTTAAAAAAATCCTTCTAACAAATAAGCTTATTAATGCAAAATAAACCCACAGATTTTCTATTTTCAAAAATATCCACATTCCATGTCCATTTCTCTACTGTCAAGAGGTAGGAAACATACTTTGTCAGTCCTCTGCTGTCATTGTTGGTCATTGTATTGTCAAGAAGTCTTAAATCTTTGATAGTTTACAATATTGTACTCTATAGCCACTAAGTAAGCCAGGAGAAATGGCATGCTCAGTGGGGATCCCACTGAAAGTGACCCCAACCTCTAGCTCCTTTGTGGGGTACCTTCCACTCAGCCAGGTAGAAATGACAAACTTTAGTCACATGGCAGCTAAACCACATCATCGGTTTAAGTAAGCCTGATCTTGGTCCTTGAGTCCCTGGCTTTCTCTTCTCATCTGTTTATTTTCCTGAACTTTGGAAGCAAGTTTGTGAATTTAAGAGGTCTGAAGGGCTCAGGTTCTTCAGTTGGAGCTGACTAGAAGCAAGAGGAGATTTTGCACTGAAGACCACAAGCA
>CM053623.1:102694803-102716785 GCA_028646595.1 Phalanger gymnotis
GTCACATGGCAGCTAAACCACATCATCGGTTTAAGTAAGCCTGATCTTGGTCCTTGAGTCCCTGGCTTTCTCTTCTCATCTGTTTATTTTCCTGAACTTTGGAAGCAAGTTTGTGAATTTAAGAGGTCTGAAGGGCTCAGGTTCTTCAGTTGGAGCTGACTAGAAGCAAGAGGAGATTTTGCACTGAAGACCACAAGCAAGAAGATGAGTGCTAATCCCTGGTTTGGTTTGACAGAAGTTGTGAACCTGGAGGGGATTGTTTGAATAGTTTAGAACCAAGATGAAATATGAAATGCCATTTCAGCAGTCCTACAAACTGTTTCATGTTTTGATAGTTTTCTATGTCCAACTCCTATGAGAGAATAACAGAAATCAGAAGTTAGCCTATCCTGTCTGTTCTGAGTCTTTGTTAATGTTCCCTTGTGAGTCTCTTGTATTAAACATTTCTTCAGAGTGGAAGAAATAATTACCTAATTTAAATTTTACATCTAGTGCCTTTGTACTTCCTACTCCTGATACGGGGAGACCTTAGATATGAGTCAAATGTAAGCTTTAAGTGACAGACACCTAAGACCATGAGTTTTCTATCTGCAATGGTAGAGGGAGATGCCACACTGGGAATTCACACATATGCATTTAAACTTCCTCTCTGAAAAAATGCTCATCAGCTTTTAGTAGGAAATTGGTATGATGGGTACGGTTTCCATTTATTTTAAAGTTTAGTGAAAGACATGTTAAATAATTGGAGGGGGGAAGCAGGGACCACATTCCTAAAATATTATTTTCTATATTCTATGTAATATTAAGATAATTATATATTATATATAATATTAAGATAATTCCATATAATATTAAGTTGCAGAAGGGGCCTTAGAGATTATTTGGTGAGAGGCAAAACTGCTTTGGACTTGGATCCATAAAGCTATGACCTCCAACCCTGCCTTCACCATCAACTAGCTGTGGGACCAAGGCAAGTCATTTTATTTTTTTTCTGAGTTTCAGTCTCCTCATCTGTAAAAATAAGAATCATAATAACAGCAGTACCTACCTTATGGTGTGATCCTCTCATAAATAAAGCACTTTGTAAATCCTTAAAGTGTTATGTAAGTGTGAGTTATTATTTTTTCATTTTATAGATGAAAAATTTAAAAAACTAAAAACAACCCTGAGGCCCAGAGAGACTGAGTTGTCCAAAGTCACTGAGCTGAGCGGTTTATGACAGTTTAAGCAGTTTGTATTTTAAAATAAAGGTCATTTAGCAAGCCTTAGCTTTGTCCCTGTTTGACTCTAGAATACCCAAAGACCTTGCTAGAAGGAAAGAAGCACAGAACATCTCATTTCAAGGTCTATGCCTATGTGAATAGCTGAAAGATAAGTAACTTTTAACAAAATTAGAGAAACATTGAGTTGTTATGCAGGCAAAGTTTAAGATTAATAGATAATTATCATTATTATATAATATATTGTGTACAATATAATTATATATAATTCAACTGTATGATATAATAAATATATATAATTAAGAAATAATTGATCGATAATCAATTTTTAGATTGTAAACTCTGTAAGGGCGAGGATTATGTTTTATTTCATGCTTATATCTCTCCATCACCTGGAATAGTTCTACGAACACCAGAGACATTTAATAAAGCTTGCAATGTGTTTGTTTGTTTTTTTTTTAAATGGAAACGTTCAAAAAGAAAGAAGTTCCTAGGGAAGGAAATGTATTCTTGGTGCTGAGATCCGTAACTTACAAATCCAATCTTTTATCACAAGTATGCCAAATTCATCTTACTCATTTCAATCCTATAATCACCATGAACCTACTTATTATCACTTTTAAAACCGGCTGTCTAGCCCAGTCATTTCTGAGCATAATTATAGCATACATCCCAAAGAGAAAAGTTTTTTTTCTTTTAACCTATAAAAATGAACAAGAATGGTGCCACCTAGATCCTCCTCCCTTTCCACCCTGCATTTCCCCATCCATCTAATCCCCCATAGAGATTTACATTGTTACTGCACACACTGTAATTATATAGTAACCTACTGTAAAACATTCCGTAGTAGGTGTCTATGTGTTACAATGATGTTTGGATATAATCATGTTCAAAAATGGCTTGGATTAGATTCATCAGCCCTCTCTGAGACAGATGCTGTGCTGCAGTTATTAATTATAATTAATGGAGTGCTGAAAGAGTGCCCTTGCATTACAAGGCACTAATTCAGAGAATGTTAGAGGGAGAAGGCAGCTTAGGGATCAAGCTTCAGAAAGGGTTAGGTGAACCTCCAAGGCACTTGTGAGTTTTTCACTGATGCAACTTGTCAAAGGCTGCACAGGGAAGCAGGTAGTAAAGCTATGTCTAGACTTTCCACGTCTTCCGGCCCAGCCTTTCTTGCTCCAGTTGGGGTCCTTGCTTAAAAGTTTGCCAACTAATTCATCACACTGAAAACAGATTCAAATTCAAGAAGGAATCCAAAGCTAGGCTTCAAAACCATACAATTAGACAATGTAAAATGAGAGGCAGAGTGAAAATAAACAGCTCAAATGAGCACTGGTTGAGTCCTCATTACTTGAGTTATTTCATAGCTCGTGTCATTTGCTATTTTGCATATGAAGGAAAGAACCTGGGCAAATCTCTTAATTTCGGAGCCTCAATTTTCTCATCTGCAAAATGAGGGAGGTAGACAGGAGGATTTCTAAATTTCCTTCCAGTGCCAAAATTTTGCAGCTTCATTACTTTTTTTTTTTACTGATTTCATTGATATAAAGAACTTCCAATGAAGAAACTCTGTACATGTGTAGACTAGCATCAGCTTTCAAATTTATAATCTTAAAAGAGTTGCCTGGGATCCTACATGGTTAAGTGAATTTCCCCAAGTTATACAGCCAATCTGTCAGAGACAGGATTTGAAGCAAAGTGGGTTTTTTATCCACATGCATACCACACACACACACACACACACACACACACGTATGTGTTTGTATGTACATACACAGACACACATATGTAAATATATATACACATACAGACATATATGTACACATATACATGCACACATACATATATAGATATCTTTTGTTTTTACATTATTTTCACCACCAAATATATCCCTCTTCTTCCCCTACCCAGCAAGCCACTCATGAAACATATTACACAAAAGAAAGAAAACAAAGAATAGTTCAGTAAAACTAATAATCAGTCTGAAAGTGTGTACAACAGTCCCCCACCTCTGCAGAGAAAGGAGGTAACATTTTTATGCTACTTTGACTATTTTATTACTCATCTAAAGATAGCATGATGTTGCCCTCAGACAATATCCCAAGGAATCCATTACACATTATGCATTTCTGGTTATTATGACTCATGGAAGCCATATTTTTGTTTTGTTTTGTTTTTTTACATTCCAGAAAATGGCAGTTAAAATGATGAAGAGGTTGAAGTGGCCTCTATGTGGGGACAGAATAAAATATATCAAAGTTTTACTTTGGAAAAAAGGTTAAAAACATACAATTAAAATCTATAAAATATGAACAAATATAGATAAAAAGAACACAAATTTGCCAACCAAATGCTAGGAATAAGAGTAGGAGAATCCTTTTAACCTTAAAGGAGAAATTTTAAAAATAACATAAAAGCAAATATTATTTTATAAAGCTAGTAGAACATGTTATGATCAAGATATTTCCTCAATTATAAAATAAGTGGTTTGGACCAATTATGTCTAAAGTCCCTTCAAATTCTTTAACGTTTTGTGATACCATGAACTTATGTAAATGCACAGTCAAATGCTTTGTCTTAAGAAATGTTTCTTGCAGACCTATTAAGAATTAATGACATCTCTGGCCCTAAATCATTCATTATATTTAAAATTAGACTGGCTTAGGATCTCTGGACTCAAACATGCAGTTATTTCATCAAGTTATTTCACCAAGAAATTCTTCCACATTATGCCCATGTAACTCCCACTAATTTGAGGTCTATAAAGTAAGAAATGAAAGATGGAGCAATGAAAAATTTCTCCATGGCCCCAACATTAATAATGATAAAAAAATCAAATTACATAGGGGAAAATAAAGAAGTTTAAGAAGTAAGAGGGCACCTGAAAAACAAATGATCTATGTCACGCTATTTTAAATTTGAATTAACGCTTTATGTACCACATGGATTACAACTCTAGATACATAAATTAAGACCGGATTGTTGTTCATCCTTCATTTTCAAAGAGGATCACTGACATCATGGGGTGATGTCTCGACTTACGGGTGAATTGGATTAAAGTGAAGCAGAGTTGCACAGAGTCATCAGCCTCACTCTCTCTTCCAGAGTCATCCTAAGTCCAGCGGTAAGACAAAAATCAGGATGACTGGTGATGGTCCAGGACACAGTGGATGACCTTGGCGTCTTTGATGCCTGGCCAAGCTCTAAGTGCCCTACAATGCCTGCTTCAGCCGCCTTCATGGCCACTGGAACAAATTGTTCTTATCTGCCAATTTCACAGGGGGATGTCTTCAATGCTCCCCCTAATTCACTGACAGATCTGAGGCCTTTCAGTTACCCTCAACCTGGTTCGACCTGTCTAGATGGTTTTACCAGTGTGTAGCCACTGGGTTGGAGTCGCAAGGGAGAGTTGGTTGAAAATGGATACCAAAGGTGGATGAGCAGCCCAGAAAAAGGCCTGGCAGCCCTCATACCAAAGGCACTAGTTCTCCTAAACATCCCATACATCCCTAAGACTAGATTAATGAGCTCGAAAATGCTGTGAGCTGGTTTGTAAGTTTCACTAATTAGTAACTGAAAACCATTCAAACTCCTCAAGTTAGCACACACAACCTGGGCTCATCTCACATATACAACATTGTCATGAGCTATTGCCTAAGTGAAACCCTCTAGTCCAGCACAACATTCCCTCATCTCAACTCCAAGGCTTGGTTTTATTATCTTTTCTGGAAATGCCCCTCTCCCTTCCTATTCAACAAGGCAAATACTGACATTAGGTGTCAAGTGGGGAAGTAGGTAGAGGGATTACAGACATTAACCTGGGGGACAATAAACCGACAGGTAGGTATAGCTGGGTGTGTAAAGCCCTGGGCATCCCTTCTGATGCTGATTTGCACTGTGATGCTATTCTGTTCCATTCTATAAGGCTAAACCACAGCATTTTCCCTTCATCAATCTCTTCCTGTATTTGAGAGGAATTCTCATATAGTCCATAAGAGTGGACTGAGGGTCAAGAAGACTGTGAGAATCCTATCTCAGATACTTATTAGGGGGCAGCTAGCGAGTGCTGGGCCTCGAGTCAGAAAGATATGGGTTCAAATCCAGCCTTAGACACTAACTGGCTGTGTGACCCTGGACAAATCACTTAGCCTCTGTTTGCCTCAGTTTTCTCATCTATATAATAGGGATAATAATAACACCTACCTCCCAGAGTTGTGAGGATCAAATGAGATAATTATAAAGTGCCATTTACATAACATTATAAAAATGTTACTTACTATTATTATTAAAATGAAGGGTTTGAACTCTATGATCTCCAAGGTCCTTTCTAGCTCTAAATCCATGATCCTGATCTTGATTCCTGTTTACTGTGCCTTTACAGATCTGTGCTTTTGATCTCAGACTGATAAGCTGACTTTACTTTATAAAATACATTTTTATGCCTTTTGTCTTTACATCAGTCATTTCACGCTCACTCCAGCCACTACAACATTCTTTGGGCTCCCCTCCCCTTAAAAAGGAAGCAAGATTCACAGTGACCGTAACTGTCAATGAATACAGTACACTGCCTTTGTGGGCTCCTACCTCTCTTCCCTGACCCTAAGTTCTAACTGTGCTTTTTTTGCTCAATAGTCTATATCAATAGTTTAACATCCCTACAGCATTTCCCAGTTCCAACAAACCCAGACACAGGAATTCAGTGGAAAGCATTTCCCCTAATACAAGTGTGTTCCATAAATATTTGTTAATTCAATTTTAAAAGGTCAGCTACATTATTTAGTCTCATTTATTTAAGAAATTTTTTATATCCGAAATTCAATCTAACCAATGACAATAAATTGCAATATCAAAATCCCACATTCAATATATATATATATATGTATATGATAACATAAGACAAGGATTTTTAAAAATGGCTATACTTATTATAGAATATATTGTACATACCTGTATAGGACCAACCAATCTCTTCCACCAGTTTTCGTTGTTGTCTGTAGTATCCATAAGCCCAATCTATAACAAGAAAAAAAATACTCTAGAACTGGTTCTATACACCACATGGGTCACAGCTCCATATGGTAGAAAATACTACAAAATACAGGTCCCAAATTATGAAAAAAAAACCCTTATTTGCACAGTCACCCCCCTTTCCTCCAACTATGTTCCCCAAAACCACCATTGCTACCAGAGATTTGCCTGTTCATTCCATAAGAGATTTTATGAGAATAATTGGAATCTCTAGAGTAAGCAAGAGCTCTTAACCTTTTTCTATGACATGGACCCTTTGGCGGTCTGGTGAAACCCATGGACCAGTCTTCAAAACAATGAGAATCTCCTTCTCTTCTTTTTCTTTCTTCTTCTTCCCATTAATAGGACAATGTGGAATTGTGGAAAAGTAATGGGTTTTGGGATAGAATTGTGGAAAAAGTAACAGGTGTGGGGTCAGGAGATCTGGTTTCTGGCTTTGACCCTGCTACTAATTAATTGTGTGGTCTTGGGGAAGTCACTTAATTTCTTGGAGTTAATTTCTCCATCTGTAAAATAAAAGGGGCTACATTAGATAAAATCTAGATGAAGGTTTCTTAGTGCTCTAAAAGTGTATGACTCTGTGATGGTCCATGTGAAATTCAACTTTGGCATTTATGAGGATGGGTAGTGTTGTACTAAAATCAGAAACTAACTTTGAGAAATAATTATTCGGTCTAATGCCGGGGCAAAGACCTTGTTCTCAAGGAGCTTATAATTTAATTAGGGAAGAAGGAAAAAAGATCAATATGTAAATAAGGATGATATAGGGAACAATGTGACAAGTGTAAAGGAGAGCTCCATTGGAAGTGCTATAAGAAATTTGAGTAAATGGGAGGGATAGGATGGAGGGAAATAGTCTTTCACAACATGACTGTTAGGGATGTATAACCTATATTGAATTGTTTGCCTTCTCAATGAGAGTGGGTTGGGAGGGAAGAAGGGAGAGAATTAGGAACCCAAAGTTTTAAAAACACATGTTAATAATTGTTTTTACATGAAACCGGGAAATAAGATATACAGGCAATGGGGTATAGAAATCTATCCTTCCCTACCGGAAAATAGAAGAGAAGTGGACAAGAGAAGAGGGGTGTTATAGAAGGGAGGGCAGATTCGGGGAAGGGGGTAATCAGAATGCACGCCTTCCTGGGGTGGGAGGAGGGGAGAGATAGGGAGAAAATTTGGAACTCAAAATCTTTTGGAAGTGAATGTGGAAAACTAAAAATAAATTAATAAAAAGACAAGAAATTTGAGTAGAAAGAGATCATTTCCATCTGTCTATGCATCTAGAGGTCGGAGGGAAGACGGCAGGGAATGAGGCAGTGAAAATCTTATGGATACTGGTAGAGATGAAAAAAACAAAACATTAAAAAACACAGAAGAAAGCCAATGAAAGTTCAGAAGGGGATATGAACAGGGTAGATTTGTTACTACTATATTAAATTTAATATAATCTTTAAAATACAAACATAAAAGTTTGCAGCTTCACGAGCAATTCTTTTTCTTCTTTGTACATCAAAAGGTTCATGTTTGCTGATGATTGTGATGAGTGTTAAGTAAAGGTAAAAAATAAATTTTAAAAAAGGAAAAAGTAAAGCTTCATGGAGAAGGTAGCATCTGAATTTGGCCTTAAAGGACAATAGGGACTTCATTAAGCAGAGATGGGGAATGGTAAAAGGTAGGAGAAAGACATTCATATCAGACAGGGAGAGATGTGTGTAGGATGAAAAGGAAGGGCAGAAAGTATAGTATAGTTTAAATGCAATATAGAATATTTGAAGGTGAGGAGGATGACAAGAGGCTGAACAGGGAGGTTGCATATTAATTGTGAAAGGGCTCGAACACCAGAGTCACTGGTTTAAACTTCATCCAGAAGCTAATAGGGAATCAATAAAGGTTTATGTGTAGTTGAGTTTCACGTACATAGTGTGCATTACCAGGGCAACAGCGTGGAGGAGTAGAAGGGGAACGGGATAGAGCTAAACTGGAGGCAGAAGGAGCAATTAAAAAGATGAGTACAATAGTCTAGGAGGGAGGACATGAGGGCCTAAAAGAGTGCCATTGTAGTGGGAGTGGAGGGAGGAACCTAAATGAAAGATATTGCAGTGATAGAAATGACAAGACTTGGAAATTAATGGAATGTATGGGGTAAGGGAGAAGCAAAGATTAAATATGATTTCAAGGTTAAAGTTTGATTGACTGGAGGAGTGTTAGTGAAAAAGAGAAGCTATTTCTTCAGAAAGGGGAAAGGCAGATGGGGAGTGGGAGGAGAGAGATGGGGAGGAGAGAGAGAGAGAGACAGAGAGAGAGAGAGAGAGAGAGCTGTCTACTGAAATGTTACACACGTTGAATCTGAAATTAGTAGGATTTCCAATTGGGGAGATCAAGAAGGTTGTTAGAACTCTGGAAAAAGTCTGAAGGCACCGATATAAATTTGGGAGTCATCTTCATATAAGCTATTACTGAAGTCATGATAAATAATGAGTGCAATCAGGGAAAGCATGTAAAGAAAAAAGAACACGTAGAGAGAGGGGGAAAAAAGAACCAAACATGGGAAAGAACCCAGGGAAACAGCTATTTTTAAGAACCAGGAGAAAGAAGAGCCAGTGAGAAAGAATGAGAAGGTACCGTCAGGGAAGTAGTAGGAGAACCACAGACATACAGTATCATCGAAGACAAAGGATAAGAACTTATCAAGAAGGAAGTAGTTCACGGTGTCAAAGGCCACAAAGGTCAAGGAAGATGAAGCCAGAGAAAACAGATCTGGACAAAGGATGTTCCTAAATAATGAGTAGTTCTTGAAAGAAGAAATACAAATTATTAATAATCATTTGAAAATTTGTTCAAACTTCCTGTCAGAAAAATGGAAATTAAAGCAACTCCAAGATGCTAATTAATACTCATTAAATTGGCAGATAATTAAAATGATAAACTCCAACACTGACAGGGATGTGGCAATATAGGCACACTATTCCACTGTTAGTCAAGATGTGAACTGATATAATTTTGAAAAGCAAATTGGAATTACGCAGTTAGAATTATATAAGTTTTTAGACCCTTTGACCAGTGGTCAAAGGACCAGCACTCCTAGGACTATATCATTAGAATATTATTTAAAGGAAAAATGTCTATCTGTACAAAAATATTCATAGAAGTTTTGTTTGTAATAACAGAAAGTTGGAAACGGTTTATTGTCAAAACAAATATCTGAATATAAATGGAATATTACTGCACTACAAATATAAAGACGTGAAAGAAATATGGAGAGATTTATATGAAATGATACAGAGTGAAGAAACCAGAATCAAAATAATAGATAGACTGCTTACTAGGTAAATAATAAAAAGACAGTAAGAACATCTTGGGGGATCCGGGGAGGTGATTTCATGGGCATAGAAAAAATTCTCCAAGGAAACGCATTCTAAAAATACAGATTGGCAACTGTTCTGAAGTTTGTGGTCTTAGAGAGTTGATTGTTTTGGGCACTGAGTTAAGTGATTTGCCCTGTGTCACACACTAATTGTTAGGGCTGGAATGAAAACTCAGGTCTTCTTGACTCTGAAGCCAGCCTTTCTCTACTATGACAAGTGGCCTCTGCTAATAACAATAACAACCCCACAAAAATACACAGTAGAGAAAATAAATAGGGCATTTTTGTTATTATTTTGTTAAAGTTAACATGCATTTAAAAACCCCAACCTGTAAGTAGTGGAGTTTACTATTTTATGTATATAATTTTCTACTTTTATTTGTGTATCTGAAAGTTTTATTTTTATTGATGGCAAGTTTGGAAAAGGGATGATGATGATGATGCATCACTTTGAGGACTGCAAAGCGCTTTGCGTCTTTTCATTTGATCCTTACAACAATCATGAGGTAGGCTTTATTATTATCCCCATTTTTCAGATAAGGAGACTGAGAGCAGTTGAGTAATTTGCCTGCAATCATACAGCTGTCTGATGCAAGATCTGAACTCACATCTTCCTGATTCCAGGTACTGTGCTCTATTCAATATCCCAATTAGCAGCCTTAGGCTGGACTTGTGATTTCACCCATAGAAGGATATCCCCTGGAGAGAAAACTCAATCTGGCAGGATCCCTAACAAATTACAGTCTTAGATAGTTGCCTAAAGCACTGAGAGTCTAAGTGAATTGTCCAGAGCCATATAGTCAGCAAGTGTCAGGTGGGATTTAAACTCAAGCCATCCCAGTTGGAAGCCAGTTCTCCATCGTCATCCCATGTTGCCTCAAAAGTTTAGAATAATTTCAGAAAAGTTGAGAAATACTGAAAAATAACTGGATTTGAGGTGTGGTGGAAAAGGGCACTGGCTCTGGAGTATATGGACCTGGATTCAAAAAACTGTTGGGATGCTTACTACCTATGTGACCATCAGACTCCTCATCTCTAAAATGATGGAGTTGGAAGAGTTGCTCTATGCTTCAGCTCCAAATCTTTGACACTATGATTGGCTAGCGAATCAGAGAGGGAAGTCAGACTGCAGTACTAAGTGCATGGTTGTGAATTAGAAATTACTATTAATACAGAATGCCCTCCAGCAATTTGGCATTGCAATTTGGGAGAGACAGCATGATAGCTTAAGGCCAGCAACAGACTCTGGGGAAGATTGATTAACTTATTTTAGGACCAGGGACACAGAAGACACCAGAACATGTCTGAAGTTTGAGGGAAAAGACAGCGGAGAGGGATTTATTAAAAGTTCATAAGAGATGGGATGTTTGTCTAAACAAGGAATTAAGAAGCGAACTTAAACTCTTTTTAGCAAGAAAGGAATACGTTTTCTTCTGACTAAAGAGAGGGAGGAAGAGGACACTGGATAAAGGTGCTGAGGTGATTAGAGGAATAAATGGAGGGGAGCTGAAAGATTCAGATCACTTTTGTTCTCTGCTGAGAATGAAGGAACAGTTGCTCTGAAAATGGGAAAAATCAATAAGACATAAATACAAACATTGTTTCCCAATCCCAGGGCAGGATATTTTACCAAGACATTCTTAGTAACAAAACCCAATGTCCACAGTCATTAAAGTGGTTCCCCTTGTTTTGTACAAGAAGCTGATCACAGACAACTAAGACCTGGATTGACACGTGTGTGTGTGTGTGTGTGTGTGTGTGTGTGTGTGTGTGTGTGTGTGTGTGTGTGTGTGTGTGTGTGTGTGTGTGTCTGTGTGTAATTTAAACTGGTCACTAGATAAATGTTGGAAGGACAGAGGAAAATGTTCAAATTTTTGAAATTACTTTTGAAAATAACCATCATTTATTCCCACATTTTGAAGAGATTTTCTTTTAGTAGATCCTTTTTGCTGATTTTACATAAATGAGTACATGTAACAGGAATAATTGAAAGTCAGCTCCTGCTTCAGCTATGCAGAGAGTAAGACCTTCAAAGCCGGATGGCAAATGCTGACAGAGTTCAGCTTTACAAGGCATTTGACAATGAGCATTTGTTCTTTTTCTTTTAATTACTTTTATTAAGAAAGCGTTTAAAATACAGAAATCCCAGGTGTTAGTTGCTGTCTTCGCTTTCTTCCTTTATGTATTGTTCTCTTAATTGTTACTTCAGACAATCCACTGGGCATTCATATGTTAATTATATAGGTCCTGGGCGTGAGAGAGTACCCTCACTTTTAAAATTCTTCTTAGAGGTCTGATAGATGAGTAGTGATAGCTTCAATGAACAAGAAAAAAAGAAGCAAGATTCACTTTTTTGTTGTATTATATACTTTGAAACCAGCAAATCTCACATAAGCAGGAAGGAACCATTAAAATGTATGCACATTTGAAAACCACCCATTCACCAAATACAAAATTCACAATTTTATTTTCTGCAACAACAATAAAAAACCCCATGTGCCAAATGTTCTTTTGTTTTTTTTTTCAAGATAAAATTATGGCTTTTTCTTCTTTTAATTAGATTTTTCCCCATTTAAAATAATTAATTTCTGAGGTAATTAAGCAACATTTCAGAAAACAGCCATAAATTTAACACACAGCTACCTGGGAAGGATATAATCCTATGTCATGATGTCCCAGACAGTTCTCCTGTATTTTTTAATGCTACTACTCCAAAAAAGGAGCAATATTTGCATAAAGTTATTCCTTCTAATTTCATGAAAATAAAGATAGATTTATTTTTGACTTAATATGAAGTTCCTAAAATCATCTTTCAGGCTGTTGTTACATAGCAAATACAATATTTTTAAATGTTTTAGAATTCTACGTGATGAATATTACCAACTTTAACTCCTTAAAAATTAAAATTATCCAATTAAAATTGCATTATAATTGTATAATTCTCAAGTCGAATATTTTATTTCAGAACAAGCGTGCACAACGTGTGACAGTATCCTGATATTAATTAACTACAAAGATGTTCCTAAATAAAATTCTGTTGTTTCTTTAGCTTTGGCTGTTGATTGTACGTGGCCTTGGAATTCTTTCCACAATCTCTTCACATAATTATGAGAAACTCATTCGGATTATAACGAGGTCCTATTTAACAAACTCCAGTTCAACTAGGCATTGTTTGTATTTTTCTTGGACCCCCATTATTGCAGCAAAGTCAAAACATTATTTTTTTGTGTAATTGAAAATGTTCTCCACGATTGGTTAACAACCTCAAAATAATGCATATTGCTAAGATATAGTAATAATAGTAATATAGTAATAACTCTTTCTTTTTTAGCCTTATGCTTTTTGTAAAATATTTATTCAAAATTGTTACTAGTCTAAGTTAACAAGCTTCCCAAGGTCATTCTCCAAGTCCATAGAAAGCCTGCAAGTAAAACTCAGGTTTCCCCAGATGAATTCTTGGGCCATGGCCTATCCATCAGGACATGCAGTTAGTTTCTCTGCTAAGCCCTGCAGTTGGTATGAACCACATCATTTTTGGCATGGGCATAATAAGCTCTAAAGGAAAGAAAGACTACTGTTCTTGCTTTTCAGAAAATGGAATGTTTTGTGAAAATTCAAGTAATAAACAAGTATTTCTAGAAACAATAAACCATATTTCAGCTCTTTCATTTAATGGAAATAATATTTATGTTCTAGAAAACAAAATGCATGAAAGATGCAAATAAGCAGCAAAATTAAACATCTGAACAGTTTGTTTGCTTAGAAACAACAACATACAGATTGGGTGCTGGTTTTAGTAAAAAAAATCATATGATTATATACTTCTAAAGAGATATTCTATCTGTCTCCTAACCAGAAGCACACACAAAGCCTCTGCTTCATCCTGCTCAACGATGCAGTTTCTTTATCCCTCCCTGTGGATCTGGTATTGCTTGAAGACTTCTCCAAAAAATGGTTACTATTATTCTCAGTTCTTCTAAGATGGAGAAATAGATCCTCAGAGCTATGAAATGTTTAATAGAGAATAACCTCTAAGATATGTTTAAATTCTATATCTAGTCAATTCAACAAGCATTTATTAAACACTTACTGTGTGCTAGGCACGAAGCACAGGGGACACACACAGGCAATAACATGGTCCCTACTCACATTCTAACGGGGTACACAGCGTGTATAAATAACGATGTACATAGAAGCTTGTATGTAAGGAGGATTTTGTTATCCTTTTCAGAGTTCAGTTTCTCAGGATCCATGGCTGTGGAGATGTCTAGTTTCCAGGTATTAGATAATAACTCCCAGAATAGCCTCAAAGATCCTAGATAGTAATTCCTAAAATCATAGTGATAGACAGTTCTACTGTAACTGTGCAGTGAAATGTGGGGGGGGATGACAACTGATATTTACTACATTTGTACAGAATGTTTTTATTACTAAAGTTAACCTGTGCGCTAAATGTTTGCAAGATGCCTTCTTTGTCCATGGGGAACCCATGAGGAAATCCACAGGTGTGCCAGTTCCACTGAGGCTTGAGGGGATTTGCGGAGTGCATCTGTCTCAAATGACCCCATGAAATATGGGGGTAGTTGCCTTCTCTTCTCGCCAGCCCCTATGAGAAGGGTGATTAGAGAATGCTGTAGGAGCTGATGCTCCCATTATCAGCAACCTTCTGAGAAGACTAGACTAGAATAAAGTAAGAATATTAACCCCTCAGAAGCTGTCTTCCTGTCTGACCAAGCTGGTCAGACAGGTTAGCTGGTTAGAGGCTGGAGTCCAAAAACTCCAGTGCCTCAGGTGTGTTATCTGTGAAATAAAGCTGTATACACTGGGGGCAATGTCAAAGGGAAGGCACTGGGGTGGAGCAGGAGCATGGGGAGCCTGGAAAAGGCTTCTTTGCCAAGTAATAGGATTTGAGCTGAGTCATCAAACTGAATTTTATAAAATGGCCAATCTACCCTCCTCCTTTCCCTGCACTACTCTGTCTCTAGAACTGACTCCAGGTGTCTGAGTTAATCTTTGGGGTCCCCCAGGATCGTAGCTGTTGCTTGGGCATTACAGATGCCTATGATATGCCTCCCTGTGATAAATCATCTCCAAGTGTAACCCCCATGGGTGTGAGGCCATGAACGAGTCTACTCAGAGTATTATATTGTATCAGAATTTCCCTAATGCCCAGATAACATCTGATAGGTTCAGAAGACTGATCCTCTGGTATGTAAAGAAATTAGGAAGGAGCTTTCAGGCACTGGGTTCCTAACAGCTTCTGGAGAGAGAGGGTATCATAAAGATAGGAGCAACTGTTTTACAGACAGAACTTCATAGGTAAAATGTGGAAATTCCTTTAACAATGCTAACACATGAAGACTTAACCAATCAATAAACATTAAGTATCTACTAAGTGCTGGGCACTTATACAAAAAGGGGCAAAACACAGTTCTTTGTCCTCAAGAAGCTTACAGTCTAATGTGGGAGACAAGACCCAAACAAATACAGATAAAGCAGGCTCTACAATGGATAAGTAGAAAATACTTAACAAAGGTAAGGCCCTAGCATTAAGAGGTATTGGGGGCTTTCAGTAGAAGATGGGATTTGATCACTTAAGGTAACTCACAGTTGGGCATTAATCTAAACTTTAAAAAACATATGGTACAAAGTCATCATCAGTTGTGAGATATGAATGGTAGAGGCAGTCTATTTCTCCTCTGTTTCAAAAAATACCATGATGGTATAATATAAGCCCCCAAATTGTCTTTTACCTTCCTGGGTTTGTTTCTTGATGATTCCTTAACATTTGTAGTATTATTATAATTATTAATCTATATGATGAATACAATGAGATTACTAACGTGGCACAGCAGGATTACTGTTGTTTTGGGGGGGGGAGCCTCAGACACTTACTAGCTGCGTGACCCTGGGCAAGTCACTTAACCTTGTTTGCTTCAGTTTCTTCATCTGTAAAATGAGCTGGAGAAGGAAATGGCAAGCCACTCCAGTATCTTTGCCAAGAAAATTCCAAAGAATTGGACAAGATTGAAAAAGGACTCAACAACAACCGTAACCAAGTAAGAAAACTCTTCTACTGATGCAGAACAGTAACTATTGTGCCAATTATGGCATTAGAGACCTGCCTAAGGCATGGAAGGGTTAAGTGACTTGGCCAAGGTGACAGAGTTATTAGCACGTTTCATAGGGAGGATTTGAAAAGGGTGCCTGATTCCAAAGCTAGCCATGCTGCCTTTCATATACAAATAAATATTCGAAACAGTATACATTGTGTGGTAGTGAAAATAAATTATTCACTAGTATTAGTTAATGTGGGGTTTCGATAGCTACAAAGGAAAGAATGGAGCATTTTGCCCTCCCCCCCCAATTCTCGAACAAGAGAACCTCACAAAATAATGAAATTGAGAACTGCTATTTTTCAGCTGCCTTAGGCACAGTTATCAGCTAAAATTATTCACTATAATACCATTTATCAGACAGCTACTTTATGTAAAGTACTGTGATAGGTGCTAGGGAAGATACAAAGATAATCATAATGTCCTTTCTGTCCATGTGAAACTCAACCAGTATATATACTCCTAATACAAAAAACTTAAACCAAAGAATTATGGCCATATACTTAGATATTATTTCAAGCTATTACAGAATGGGAGAGTTTTGTAAAACCTTAATTGGTTACAAAAAGCTTATTTTGAAATGGAATTTAATGATTAAACTACTGAAATGAAAATGCTTTAAAAACTAGAATCAACTTAAAGGAAAGGAATATTTATATTGAAACCAATTAATGAGATCAGATCTATCCCTAATTCTCACTAGTGATTAATTCAGAAAACTAAGCTTAGAGAAGAGCCATTTTCTAAAGGCCAGGCTCTCTTCCCCCAATGCTCTATGAGTGACATTAATTTAATAATAAAATATGATATAATTTAATAAATTAAAGTTTCTTTCTAGGATACTTAGTACAGTGCCTGGCTCATAGTTGGCACCTAATAAATGTTGATGGATTGATGGATCAATAGGATTAAGATAAGAAGATTTAGAAATAGGTCTTTGTTTAAACAGGTCATTTTCTACCTAGAAAGTATAGCATAAGGAGGACTAGAAAAAAACAAAGTTCATAGTTCATGATGAAATCTAGATGAATGTAGCATTTTGTAAAAGCTGCTTTGATCTCTCACCAAAAGCAAATAAGCAAAAAAGACCCAAACCACCCTTCTTGGCAAGGCTTTGATAAGGGAACAACATGGGTTTATTTACACGTATCATAGATGATATCGGCAAAATTTTTTCATGAGTAAAACGTGTGTGCAGCTGCCTACATGCGCATGTGGAGGAACACAGATTTTCCCATCCCTGCTGTTTTCTTTCTCCAACATGTTAACTGCTCTTTGTCCTGGTAGTTTTTGGTTTTTTTGCATATCTTAAGTTACTTGAGTTGATTTGTGTGGGAATCTTATAAGGTGGCAAGTTGGTCTTCCAAATGTATCCTGACCTAATTCAAGAAGAATATTGATCATTCTATGGTCAAAGTCTTTCTTTCACAGGCGTCTATACTAAAAGAAAGATAGAGATTCACGCTCCGCTGAAAAAAAGATTCACAGACATGACTTATAGTGCTTCTGGTTCTTAAAAAAGGAGATGTAGCTCTGCAAATATGAGCATCTTTTCCACGGGAAATTTGCAATTTACTATGTTGATATGCTATCAGTGGTAACTTCCACGGCAAGCATTACCCATGCCCAGTTCACACGATCCTAAGTAAAAGTAAATGATAGAAACTCAAACTTTGTGGCTACTGGAAGTTTACTACAGTAGTAAATAAATGTTGTAAGTACATATAGCATATATATTTTTGTAATAAGAACCATACTATGCAATATGCATGAGGTAGGATTTGGCATTTTTGGCATATGTGAGATGATGATGGCTCCCCAGCTATTTCTGGCCATGTAGTAATCCAACATTGAAAGGACTTGGCATTTTAGTCTGACATATTGAGTCCCGGGTGGTCCCTTGATCCTCCCCTTACCCTGAGACAGCATCGGAGAACAGGTTAGATGTTTCATCAGTTAAAAAGTAGAGATGGCTTCCACCTTCCTTATTTGTTTAACTTTCCCACAGGTGTAACAACAATGCTACTTGCCACTACTGTGGCTGTGTAAGGCCGGTAACACCAGCACATAGGAGGGCTGTTAGCACAGGTTCTTCGATCTGCTTTTCTAAGGAAGGCAACTTTAAGGGGTTAACAATCTTACTTTAATTAAACATACATGTATCACTCACTTTGTTCAGGAGAAAAAGCCAGCACACTCTGACCTTTAGAGGAAATACAAACAGAAACTACAAGCAGAGTTATAAACAGAGAAAAATAACACAAATTAACAGACAGGCTTCTATCTGTCTGGCCACAGTAACACAGACACAGTTACCAGAGAAAGAAGTGCCAGCATCTGGTTTTTCACAGCTGGGGAGCTCCTTAATGGCTACTCAGAGTCTCCACATCAACACTCTTCCAATGAGTGAGCCCCAAACAAAATGCTAACCTCAGAGTATATATACATTTATTCAGGGTCAGAGCCCTTTGCACCTCTCCAGCGTTTCATACTTCTCGTGACCTAACTAGCAAAAGGATGTGGGCCTTCCTGCAAACAAAGGCAAGACTTAATCGAAGGCATTTGACTGCCTTAGTGCTAAGAAGCACTCCAAAACAAAAGACAACAAAAATTCCCACTTTGCTTGCCATTACAATGGGCTAAGTGATACTCTCTGTCTCTAGACTACAAGGAACTTGGAATTGAGTCGTCTAGACCCCTGGATGCATATTTTCTTTTGTGGATATGTCCAGGGTTGGAAGCAACCTTGTGAGTTCAAGAAGTCTGGAGGTCCTGGGTCCAAGGAATGGGGCTAACGGGTGTCATGGAAAGTTTCCAAATCAGAGATTATGAGAACACATGGATTTTATAGCAAGCAGCATTGCAAAGTGTAAAATGCCTAATCAACAGTCCTATACACTTTTATGTTCTGATGAGATCTAAATATAAGCCTCCCTTGACATTACAACAGTAGTTATAGATAAATTACCGAATCATGTTTTAAGTCATTGTCACCAAGCAATCTTTCAGCATTTTTTATATGTAGAAAATAAATACCTGTCCTATATGTAATTTATATTTTACACCAAGTACCTTTCTACTCACTCCTTTGACAAGACCTTAGACATAAGCTACAAGCTAAGTTATTGTTAATTTTCCCCCAAGGAATCAGGGAGGAAGGTTTAATGTGCCAAGGAGTATGAGAAAGAGAGCCTAGTTCCCTCTTATTAGAGTGAGGCTCCCTCAGGACAGAATTAGGACTGAATAATATAGATGATTCCATAGCAAAGGGACCCTTTAGGGAGAGACTGTAGGTTCAGTGCCATATTCTCTTGATTCCAGCAGTGGCTTCTTTTTGTGAATTTTTTTGCTTGTTGTTGTTCTGTTAAACTATTTATTTTTAGTTTTAGTTTACAACACTCAGTTCCTCAAATTTTTGAGTTTCAAATTTTCTCCCCCTCTCCCCTCCACCATCCAAGAGAGCATGTAATCCAATATAGATTCTACACATACCTTTACACTAAACATATTTTCATAATAGTCAAGTTGTAAAGAAGAATTACAGCCAATGGAATGAACCATGAGAAAGAAGAAACAAAACAGAAACAAAAACAAACAAAAAAAGGGAGCAAATAGTTTGCTTCAATCTGCATTCCGACTCTGTAATTCTTTCTCTGGATGTGAATCGCATTTTATATCATGAGTCTTTTGGAGTTGTCTTAGAACCTTGCACTGCTGAGAAGCCAAGTCTATCAAAGTTAGTCATCAGAGATACCCTGTGACTGTAACTGTGTATAATGTTCTCCTGGTTCTGCTCCCCTCACTCAGCATCAGATCATATAAATCTTCCCAGGTTATTAGGAAGTCCATCTGCTCCTCATTTCTCATAGCATAATAGTATTGCATTAAGTTCATATGCCACAACTTGTTTAACCATTCCTCAACTGATGGGCATCCCTTTGATTTCTAATTCTTTGCCACCACGAGAAGAGCTGCTGAACATACGGGTCATTTTCCCACTTGTGTGATCTCTTTGGGATACAGTCCTAGAAGTGGTACTGCTGGGTCAAAGGGTATGCACATTTTTATAGCCCTTTGGGCACAGTTCCAAATTGTTCTCCAGAAAGGCTGGATCAGTTCTTAACTCCAGCAACAACGCATTAGTGTTCCAATTTTCCCACATCCTCTCCAGCATTTATGATTTTCCTGTTTTGTCATGTTAGCCCATCTGACAGGTGAGATGTGGTACATAAAAGCTGTTTTGATTTGAATTTCTCTAATCAATAGTGATTTAGAGCATTTTTATATGACTATAGATATCTTTAATTTCTTCCTCTGAAAGCTGCCCATTCATATCCTTTGACTATTTATCAATTGGGGAATGACTTGTATTCTTATAAATTTGACTCAGTTCTCTGTATATTTTAGAAATGAGGCTTTTATTAGAGATACTGGTTGTAAAAATTCTTTCCTAGCTTTCTGCTTCTCTCCTAATCTTGGTTGCGTTGTCTTTGTACAAAAACTTTTCAATTTAATGTAATAAAAATTATTCATTTTGCATTTCATAACACTCTTTATCTCGTTTGGTCATAAATTCTTCCCTTCATAAATCTGACAGGTAAACTATTCATTGTTTTCCCAGATTGCTTACAGTATCAGCCTTTGTATCTAAATCATGAACCAATTTTGACTTTATTTTGGGATATGGTGTGAGATACTGGTCTATGTCCAGTTCCAGCAGTGGCTTCTTAATGTTAGACTTTGAATAATACTGTGATTCTTTCAATCACCAATATTTGATCTCTAATGCCCACAACAGATTTTTAAAAAATCAGGATAAAATATCTGATTATATTTGAAAGAGAAATCAGAGATGAGTAAACAGAAACAAAAGTGAGTAAGAAAGCATTAGAGAATAAAAGAAAATCAAAGTAGATAGTAAAAACAAATGGGAAAAAAGGAGAGAGGTGAAAGAGTAAGAAACAGTGTTGGAAGAAACTAGGGAAAAGAAATAATACTATCATAATCCTCTGAACAATAAACTGGAATGCATTTAAATTGCTGCTCTGAAGACTCATGCTACTGATTCTACAGATATTAAAACAGAGACAAAAACATTTTGGGTACTGGTTAGATAAAAGCTTGGAGCACAATTGCCCACTCTCATTTTGTATTTCAGAAGAAAAAAAAATAACCCTACCATTCAGTGACCCAAAGAAAAGTAAACATAGGAGTCAAATGAAATAATAATAGTAATATTCGGATTAGACTTGGAAAATGATAGCCACGTCCACATGTTAAGCAGGACGATGGTTTTAATTATTTAGACATTCAAAGACATATTTCCAGAAAAAAAGATCACTCATCGAACTGCATCAATCAAGATGGCCAAAATGACTAAGTCACCTAGAACCTTTTACCTCTGGGTAGACATAGGTAGCATTACTGTTCTTCATAGTTTTTTTGTCTAGGTAATGAAGTCCAAGCTTAACTATTCATTTGTTCTAGACATAAAAATCTGGCACTCAGATATGTTAACATCATGTTCAAAAATATTTATGACATATTTTTAATTTGTTATTAAGTGTGCCAAATAATGTGTAGTTTGATCAAAGTTATAAAGATGTTCTTGACTTCCTTCCAGTGTGTGCAAGCTGTAAACCCACTGGCCTCATATAGATTTTATGACCTAGATAAAAGAACAAGCTATTATTTCTAAGAAAAGCATGAAATGTAACAAACTGGTCTTTCTCCATATGTCTATTGCTCTGTTATTCTTTTTTTTTTACATTAGAATGATTTGAAATTTTTTATTTAAAATTTTTTTAAAAATTTAAAAAATTAGTTAATATGCATTTATATTCTCTCCCATTCTCACTACTGGGGAAAAAGAGAGAAACAAAGCCTTTGTACCAAATATACACAGTCAAAACAAATTTCCACGATTGCCATGTCCAAAAATATGTCTCATTCTACATCTCGGAGTCTGTCTTCTTTCTGCCAGAAGTTGGGTAAGCATACTTTTCCATTGGTCCTTTGGAATTGAGATTAATCACTTCACTGATCAAAGTTCTTAGATCTTTAAAAGTTGTTTTTCTTTACGATGTTTTTGTATAAGTTGTTCTGTTTTTACTCATGTCACTGCATCAGTTCATACAAGTCTTGAGTTTCTCTAAAACAACCCCTTTTCTCATTTCTTTTTTTTAATAGTTCTTTTTTTTAATTTTAATTTATTTTTGACATGTTTGGTTGTCAGCATTGATTTTCAC
>CM053623.1:102717285-102735853 GCA_028646595.1 Phalanger gymnotis
CTGCTGCCCCAGGGGCAGTGGCCGAACCGCAAACTCAGTCCCGCAGCTTTTCCCACTAACCTTCTCTGATGTCTTTGCTCTTTGTGGGTTGAGAGGTCTGGTGGATGCCACAGCTCAGTACTTCAGGATGCCGGGGCACTCTCCGCTCGTCTCCTGGTCTGGTAGGTCCGCGTCTGGTCTGTTCGCGCCAGGCGCGCTGGGCTCAGCTCCGCTCCCCTCAGCTGGGGGCTGGGAGCTCCGTGTGGGACAGACCTTACCCAGAGACCATCCAGGCTGTCCTGGGCTGGAGCCCTGCTTCCCTCTGCCACTTTGTGGGTTCTGCAGCTCTAGAATTGCTTCAGAGCCATTTTTTATAGGTTTTTGGAGGGACTTGGTGGGGAGCTCACGCCAGTCGCTGCTTCCCAGCCGCCATCTTGGCTCCGCCTCCCCTGCTCTGTTATTCTTAACTTGTACCATTTACTATAATACAGTACAGTACCATTTATGAATTTTATTAGCACCTGATTCCATCTGTCATTGCCCATTAAAACTGCCTAAACTTAAATATATCACCATGAACCCTTCACTATTGATTATTTTCCCGATTGAAACTGATAAAAATATTGGTTAAAAAACAAAACAAAACAGGAATTGTAGTAGTTCTTTTTATTACCACTTATAAAAGTTGCCAATTAATTGTTCTTTTTACTTATTTTAAATCAATCATCCTTGTTCTTGAAACAGTTTTTGTGACTTACTACAACAAATTTAACTTCATTAAACCTGTTTCTACAACGATATGATGGAGACACATATTTACTTTGTTAAGGATACTGCCAATAAAGCATATAATATATGTTAAAATACATTCACCTCTTAGGTGGAAAGGAACCCACACAGTAACTCAGATAATTGTATTAAATTCATTTAGAATGTTGCATTAAAGTTCACCTTTCCACAATGAAACAAAATCCCAAAGAGTAATATGGAATGTTAGTAATGGATGAAGACAGTATAGTGCCCTGGAAAGGCGGCTTGATTTGAAGTCAGAGGGCCTGGGTTTGAATCCCCATCTCTATTAATTATTATTTGTGTTACCCTGAGTAAGTCACTTTGATTCTTTAAGCCTCATATTCCTCCACTGTAAGATAAGAAATTGGATTAGATATCTTCTGAGATCCTTCCCAAATCCATGACCCTATTTTGATTGTTAAGTCACAGAATGGCAGTGATGATTCATTTGACTGTTTTAAATTTTGTTGATACTGAGCTAGTGTCATACTTGAAGACATAAGCTATAGTGATGCTATAATCAACCTATATAACCATTCACACTATTTCAGTGAAAATGGAAAGCTAGAAACTTATTTTAAATTTACTAAATGAGTGTGCTATACACTCTCACTAATAGAAACCAATTCTCACTGTCGCAATATAAAATATAAAATGTTTAAATGTTCATTTCCATTAATAAGCCTTTTCTTCAGTCCCAGCTACATTCCTCTAGCTCTGCATGTGATTTCCTCTTTCGTAGCTTTTATTAATCTATGATTATCAATCTTTCATCAATCTGCGATTACTGATTATTAACTGACAATTTTAAACCATTCTGCTGATTAAAAAAGTTATGAATTCCCTACTCTTAAATTTTAAGAAGTCACTAAAACAACAATCTTTAGCCTTTAGTAAAGGTAGCCTAAAGTAACTGAAGGCTGATTTATATAAATGTCTTTTTTTTTACACCTTCTAACCATGGGCATCCCTCAACAGTCCTCCTTGGGCCCTTTTCTCCCCCTATACATTCTTGCTTGGTGATCTCCTCAGCTCTAATGAATTCAATTATTATATCTATGCGGATGATTTTTCCATTTTATTTTTATATAAATATGTCTTGCTTACATTACCCTGTAATTTTCTTCATGTACATAAATTTCTCATAACTCTTTGCTTTCACTCTGACAATAAAATATCAGATGAAATTTATTATTCCATTTCTACCACACCTAGATACCATTGCTATACAATTTCACTTACATAACAAGCAGTAGTACACTGAGAAAACAGGATTTGGAGTCAAAGACCTGCATTCAAATTCTTCCCTTCGCCATTTAACTTCCGTGAGTTCAGACAAGTCACTTAATCTCTGAGCCTCAGTTTCTTTATCTGTAAAATAAGGGTTTGGATTGGCTATGTCTAAGGTCTCCTCTAGCTTTACAACCAGGATTTCATCTTTTCTTTAAAGGGGAACTTAGATCAGCCATCATTAAAAAAAAAACATATATGTGTACATATTATACAATTGGGTGTTTACAGTGGATACATTGTTGTTGTCTGTCCTACGTTCTCAAAGAGGACCATGACATCGTGAAGATGATACCGTGACTTGCAAGTGAGCTGGATTTAAGTGAGGGAGGGCTTTGCAAGGTCAGCAGCCTCACTTTCTCCTCCAGAGCCATCTGGGTCCAGTGCCCAGATACAGATCAAGACGACTGGAGATGGCTCCCAGTGGTTACATTAGAAACCATCCAAACACCAAGAGAAAATCCGTAGTTAACTGTGGTCGTCCAGGAATGGGTAGATTTAGTTAATAGCATTTCATGGTTAAGTAAAAGATTTTTTAAAAATTTATTCTTATGCTTCACTCTTCCCACATGCTTCTCTTACTTCTTCCTGTCCACTGACCCTGCTCTTCTCTCCTCACCTTGGCTTCCTCCATTCCCTATGTTTAGAAGCCCCGTGATACTTACGAATCAAAAAGCCTAGCTATTTTCAGCCAATTCTGTCACAAATGATGTCAATCCTTTAAACTTCAGTTCTTCTGATTGTGGAATAAGCCAATCATATTCCTTTTTAAAAATATGGCTTTTCTTTATAACACGAGCTTTCACTATAACCTCTGTCTGAGACTTCTGAGTTTCCCATGGTGCTGGTTATTTAAGGGTTCATGCTGCCTGATGCAAAAAAGTTTGGCTGGAACAGTAGGCTAAGACATTCCTGTTCTATGCAAAGATACTGGCCTTGGAGACTCTATCCAAGTAAAGTTACATTTTAAATAAAAATCCAAGTAACTTGTGCAGGGGTTATAATTTATGGAGTTTATAATGATTAGCTCAAATGAAACATCTGCTTTTTCTCTACAAGTTTACAGCTTTGTGAGAAAGTCAAAAGACATAACACAAATTAACAGATTGTTTAAGTCTGGATTGGAACCAGAATCCTACTGACTTTTTGCTCTCAGGTGAACACACCACAGCCTCCTTAAAACAATTAACAGTCTTGCAGTATTCTGCATGGTAACTTCCAAATTTTGCCCACAGTATCTCCTTAGTAGAATCTTTCAAAGTTGAGCTGTAGCTAAATGAAGGAACCATATCACCAGAGCTAAAACGAAGGTGACAATCTGTAACAACTAAAATGCGCTTTTACACTAAGAAAAATTCATTCTTTAGAATCACAATCGACCATGGGAATTGATATCATATATAATGTGTAACAATATGATTTTGCCTATTAAAATATGCACCTTACATGATTTACATGACTTCCTCCCCAACATTTTGGTGACTACATGTTTCCCCATCCCTCAAATCTATCTTTTGACACCAGTTCCATAAGTAGCAACCATTATTTTGGGTAGAAAGCGTTTTATTGATAGTATTCGTCATATTGTCCTGCTCACCTTGCACCTGGCACAGTGATTGGCACATAAGTGCTTCATCAATACTTGCTCATTGATTGCTACCCAATGGATGCTTCATGATAAATATGGCCATGAAGACTAGATCTTGGGGGGAGAGGAATGGAGAAAGAAGGGAAGCATAGTGCTTAAGTGAATGTTCTATTGGTCCTTTACAATTCCATAATAAATATCAAAACAGTGGACAAATTCAACAAAGCAATAATTAGTAAATAGTTATAATGTTATAAGTCCAGGAACACAAAAACTGACTTTTTATTTAAACGAAAGCCACACTATTTTAATTGCCTCTGAGTAAAATGGAACCACAAACTCCTTAAGGACAGAGATGGTTTCATTCTCTTACTTGTATTAGGGCAGCTAGATGGCAGTGGATAGAGCCTGGAATCAGGAAGACTCCTCTTCTAGAGTTCAAATCTGGCCTCAGGCACTCAATAGCTCTGTGACATCGTTTCACTTTGTTTGCCTCAGTTCCTCATCTATAAAATGGGCTGGAGTAAGAAAGGGCAAACCACTCCAGCATCTTTGCCAAGAAAACCTCAAATGGGGTCAATAAAAAGTCAGACACAACTGAAATGACTCAGCAATATTTTGTTTTCCAAGAGCTTAACATAGTGCTTGATGCGTAGTAGGTGTTTAATAAAGGTTTAACTGAATGGGCCAGTGTTTTTTAAATGGAGTGCTACTGTCTAATTATATATTTTACATTTCCTAGATTCTGCTTATTACTTTACGATGTCAGTATCTTCATATAAGAATCTCATTGAGAAAAAAGGACGTCCTCCTGAATAGATAATTACTTCTAAACGGGTAGTACTATACACCTAGTGGTCTTTATTTATTTACACATTAGTCTATGTTATCTCTCTATTATAACAAGTGATTTATGGCATGATACAAGAGTGTTTCCTCCATATGCTAATAAGGCCAAGTAGCTGGCCAGCTTGCTTACCTGTGTCTATTGCCATGGCTTTTTAATCTTTTTATGGGGGCGGGGGGTGTTCGACCTTTGTGTGAATTGAAAAAAAAATGTCATTATCAAATAAAGAGAGACAAGAATGTTTGATGATCATTCCAAGAAGAAAAAAAATTCCTAATATACGAAACTATCTATTTACTTGATTGATACCAATTTTACTAAGACCTATATTTTAGCCTACTGAAAAGACTTAAACCAATAGATAATCAGTGAAGAAAACTATTACTACCACTTTATTTTAACTGACTTTAATAGTTGAATTCAATTAGGGCAATGGCCACAAAACAGTGAATTTTATAAGTATATCAAGGACCACTTGATATTTTGCGCCTCGTACTGCAGAAGCTTTTGGACAACTCCAGCAAGATCCTACCTACCCAGAGGTCAAACTTTCAGCAACCTCAGCTACCTAGAATACTGCCATGAATCCAGAAGTCAATATCAAAGATTTCTTAGCAATAAAGAAAATACCCATAATAAAGTCCATGTAACTAATGTAATAGAAAAGGCCTGGGGCACCATGAGCATGACCCCAAGCCAGAGAGAAGACTCCCTTTGAGAGGTCTTAGCATCATCTACTTCCAAATATGCTCACAGAATGACCTCTGTCACCCCAAAGGAGAGGAGTTGGATGGCCCTCATTGTAAGTTTTCCCAGAGATTCTTGGATTCTTTTATGCAGGAATTTCTAGTCTCTTTGAGCCCAGTAAAACCTCTGTCTTGAAATCCCAGGAACTTCTTTCTCTGAGTTGGAAGGAAATGGAAGGAGAACTCAATGAACTGGCAGTAAGCCAATTTAGCAGCAGGGTTGATGGGTTATCACTGTTTGCCTCATTCACATATGCTTCTTAGTGTATTTTTTAAAAAATATTTTTAACTTTTTATTCTGATGTTAATAAATACCAACTAAAAGGAGCATTTCCATATACACCACAGGAAAGAAAAAAAGACTGTATACAAACCTGTGAATCTATTACGTAGAGCTTGCTTTTCTTTTTAAATATTATAATAAATGCAACATGTAAATTTTTAAAGCTGAAAACAAAGCCTATAGAGTTTCTCTAAGTCCCTCATTCATTTATTCATTCATTCAACAAATATTTACCCAAACAGTATAAACATTGTAAATAGTGAAGATTAGGAGGCATGTTCATTATAAGAACCCTAAGGAGGGTAGAGCAAATAGTTACATAAATATTTTTCAAATGTTGGATGAATGAATAAATAAATGAGGGACTTAGAGAAACTCCACTGACATCTTTTTTTTAATTTTACATTTGATGTTGGCCAGCCAAAGGAATGTTTCAAGAATTAAGTCAAAGAAAGTAAAGACGAGGAATGGGGCCATTGGATTTCACAGAAATGTCTAAGCTGGAAGGAACACTGGAGATGATCTATTCCAGACCTTTCTACAGAGAAGGTAACTGAAACCGTGGAAGTCAATGCTGTGCCTAAGGCTGCAAAACCAATTGGTAGTAAGAGTAACTAGAACTCAGATCTCATTCTCAGCTGGTAGCTCTTAACAATATACCATGCTAACAGTCTAAAATTTCCCCCCTACAGATATGAAGCAACATGGTAACTAATAGATCACTGGTGGCTTTGAGGGGTTATATCATATTTTTTTGCATCTCCAGTATCTTCATGTAAATTTATTCTTTCCTGTCTGCCATCAAAAAACCATAAATCTACACTAAAAAAATCCTTCCTTCAGCCTTGACACCTCTAAAAATATGGCCCAATCTCTCTTCTTTACTTTACTGCCAAACTTCTAGCTACAGTATCTTTATCATCCACTCATCTTTAACCTGGTTATGATATAATTTATGGAGCAAAGGGCTGGGATTAGCAAGGTGAACATAGGAGGACAAGCTGACAGAATGGTCTATAGGGCTACTGGGGGTATCACCAGAATGGAATCCATGGTGTCAAAATACTTTCACCAACAAATGTGTATAAAGTAAAAGTGTTTTAAAAAGTGAAGCATGATATACTAATTTCACTAAGAAGCAACAACAGATGTCAAAGAGAAAGAAGAATTGTCTAAGATGAGAGGACCTAAGGAAATGAGCACTACAGTATATTGTCATTTAGTACAGATGCAAAGAGTCCAACACCCTTCATTTGTTTCCAGGCGTTATCACTGTGTATCAGTGATTAATTAAATAATTAATGTTTATTACGATGGCTCTAGGGCAAGAAGAAAAAGTTAAATCATACTAAACAGAAATTGATGGGATAAAGGAGAACAATGTTTAATGAATTTAAAAAAAATTTCTATAAAATATATTTAAAAGAAAGTATGGGACTTAGTAAACGGGTAAATTTTAATAACCTAAAAATCTCATGGGCAGCTAGGTGGTGCAGTGGAAAGAATGCCAGGCCTCAAATCAGGAAGACTTACCCTCTTGAGTTCAAATCTGGCCTCAGACACTTACTAGCTGCGTGAACCCTAGGCAAGTCACTTAATCCTGCTTGCCTCGGTTTCCTTATCTGGAAAATGAGCTGGAGAAGGAAATTGCAAACCACTCCTGTATCTTTGACAAGAAAACCCCAACCGGGGTCATGAATAGTCAGACGTGACTAAAACGACTGAACAGCGTCACGTCAAAAACCACCTATTTGTGGTATAACTGATGATAAGGGATAAATGAAATATTATGCTGTTGTGCTATATAAAATCAACACGTACAGAGTATCCCAAAAATCTTACTGCAGTTTTGGGACTTTGGGGGCAAAAAAGCTTAATGTTATTGCTAATAATAATAATAGTAACTTGTATTCATAACACACTTTGAGTTTCATAAAGTGTTTTATATATATAAAATATTTGTATATTTTATATATATAAAATATTTATATATAAAATTTCATTTCATCCTCTCAACAACCCTGTGAAGTTGTTGCTATCATTAGTCCCATTTTAGAGATGAAGAAACTAAGGGTAAGAGATTAAGTTACTTGCCCATGGTCACACAACTAGTTAAGTGTGAGGTAGTCCTAAGTCCAAGTGCTCTTATTCACTAACACTATAAGTAAATAGTAGTAATCATAGTGTTAATTAACATGTAAATTTATATTACCAAGGGAAATTAAGTTTAACAGGAACCTTTGTATTTTTAAGTTTTAAAAGTCTCCTAAGTCATGATCATCCACATCTGTCCTGTTTTAACCTGGTTGAACCTAATGTTTGCTGCACAATAAAGCTGACAATTAACAAAGTATGGTGAAGTTAAAATGTACTTTTATTATAAGAACCCTATGAGGCTGGTAGAACAAATATGATTATCTCTGTTTTGTAAATGAGGAAACCAAAGTTCAGAAGGGACAAGGGATCTATTCACCATCACAGAGCTAGTAGCAAAGCTGAGAAAGCCATATGAGATGCTAAGTACATTTGTTCCACTTCCCCACCATGACTTGGGGTTTATTTAATTTAAAATAACATAACTATATTGGAGTTTTACTGTAAAGCTATCTATTAAGTATAAGGCACTGAAGTCTCATGTGTGATGTCTTTTAGTGTTTTGTTTTGTTTTTTGGTAATGAAGTAACAAAAAAAAGGCATGCAAAACAGATGCAACACAGGATGCTCTATAGCAAGGATCTGATGTACTTTCTTGCAGAAAATTTCAAAGACAAAAACATCATTAACTTTTTTTCCATACTCTCCAACCTAAATTCTTTCATGCTTAAGTTTTATTCAATAGGATTTCTGTTGACCAGCAAGAGCCCTTGCAGAGGGGGAAAAATTAATAGATGATTTCCAGTTTTAAAGAACACAATTCTTTGAATTCAAGGCATGTCTTTACTACTTTCCATAAAAACAATTGATTCTTTTCATGGCTTAAGGCCATTGTAACTTCTTCCTCACATCTAAGAGATTGCCATGGACACACATTCAGTCTCCTTTTATTCTCCCTAGGTCTCTAGAAGTTTACATTAGTGTACAGAGAGAGATGGTAGTTTAGGCTTCTTTTAGGCAAGAAGCTTAGTAGGAAACTAAAACAATACACTCTCTTGTATGTGAAAATCCAGTTTACCATTTATAATAGAAAGAATGCTGGCAAACTGATTTCTACACAAGTAGGCAAAATACTGCTCTATCATTCAGATAATGTCAAGTATACTATATGAAAGATTTATTACGGAAAGGAAAACTTATTTCCTCTAGGTGGGGCAAGCTAGATGTGACTCAACAGACTTGGTTCTCCTGTTAGTTCAGACCGAATATAAGATGCTATGGAGAATTGTATTATTCTCCAATGAACAAATTTTGTGGACAAACGATCTGGATAATTCATGCCAAAATGAATGGTCACTCTCTCCCCTCCCACCTCCCTTGTTCCCTAACACAAAGGACCTTGCAACCAGGGGTAGAATTTTTAAAACAATTTTAAAATTATCTGAAGAGTTGTCTCAATTTTCCATTTTACTTTGCCTGTGAAAATAATATGGAGTTCCTTTTATTTCTATCTGTTTAACAACATTAATACTGTTGTAGCAGCTACTGAACCATGGAAGAGGAGGAAATTTCCTCACTGCTTACTCCTAAAAGGGATACTGCATATTTTGTATCTTACAACTCCATAATTTCTAGTGTTTTTCACCCTATATTTTGTCTGCAAAGAAAACAAAAGTGAATCACTATTGGGATAATGAAATGCAAGAGCTGTTTAATTATCTGTCACGTAAAAAGCTAGTTATTCGTAAGAATGGCATGAAGCCCACTCTACCCTCTCTCCTTATTAGTTGGGATTCTAGAGTGGGATAATGTAAGGTGGCTTCATCTGGAATGAAGAGAATCTGGACTCTAGCCTTGGCTCTGAGGCTTACTAGATATGTGACCACAGACAAGTCACTTTAAATTTCTGAGCCTTCATTTCCTCAATGGTTAATACTGGTGGCACTTGTGCCAGTCATTGAAAAGAAATGCAGAAGGATGAATTTAATGTGCTGATACCTCCTTCTATTCAACTAATACTAGAATTCCTCTGACAAACCATACCGTGATACTTAAAGCAACAACAGCAACAACACACACACAACTGCCTGTAGTATCTACCACATGGCATTTGCTATATATATATACTTCAAGATTATGCTTTAAAATATGAATTTTATTTGCTTTTGAGAATTAAAAGTAGTTTATTATAAATACATCAGGGAGAGATCAGCCAAAATATAAATTTTAAATATAATCTGAAAACTCTTCCTTTTTCGGAAAAATTCATCAAAATAACTAAAATTAATTTTTCCTCAACAAATTTTTCACAGTTTTATCTGCAAAATAAATGTAACATGATACAATTTCTGGGCATTAAAAGTAATTATGAACATTGACTGCCTAATGAAAATTAAAGTAATTCATTTCAATCCACTAGCAACAGGAACCACTAAACCTCAAATGCTTCCTTTCTGTATTTCTATTTATGCAACATTCTCATGTCTTACAAACTCCAAGTGTAAAAATTTGAGATGTTTATAATCCTAGGTAGAATACAAAGAGGGATGTGGTAACAAGTAGGAAGAATCTGGGAGACTTAGATCTGCCTAGTCCCAGATCTGCCATTAACTGCACAACCCTAGAAATGTCACTTGATCTTTCTTCCTCATCTGTAAAATGATGAAGCTGAACCAGACCATCTCTAAGGCCCCTCCAGCATTATATGTCTGTGATTTGTCTCTTTCCTTTTGTTATACGTTTCTTTTTTATTCCCAGTACCTCCTTTCTTAGCGCTAGATGCAGGTGAAAAAGACAAAAGGAATGATTCTGGAACATTCAAACGTTCACCATTACTCCCCTACTCAATGAACATTTCCCCACCTGGCCACTAATTGAGGTTTTGGAGTGGACATTGGAAGAAAGAAGGATGGGAAAAGGGAGGGAAGGAGTGAGGAAGGAGACTAATAATGGCAGAGATGCTCTTTGTACCTGTTTAGAATTTGTAAGGAGAATTGAGGATGGAGTATGACACCCCTTTTTATGCTCCCCACTTCAAACGCTAATCCTTCAGTGTCTACTACTATGTTCTACTGAAAATGAATGTTTTCTGAATGACATGCTAAGTTGGCACACTTGCCAAAAGGAAATTCTTTAAAGGATGTCCCTTGATAACATTCACAAAAAAAATAGTTGTTTGGGGATTAATTTTTCTTTTTTATTAACTCAAGTGAAAACACTTAGAATAGGTGTTGTTCACAGTATGGACAATTTCCATAATTTATAATTATAGCTTAAACAAAGTGTTTGTGAGACTAGAAAGAAGTTTGTTTCTTTAAATTAAACTGGCAGGCCACAATATAATTACTATGTGTAATTACACACACAGTAGAGTGTTTTCAAACATCAATAGAATGTTTTTGAATGCACAGTTAAAATAGAGAATTTGGTTAATTACCTACAATCCATGTTTATTTTAGCTAAGTATGTATTGCTACAGACACATATGGTTTCCCTTCACCGTAAGAAATGTAGATATTAGCAAAATGTATTTTCCTAAAACCGTTAGCAATAAGAATTGAAAACAATTATTTTGGTGAAACAATAACATTAGTTTCAGTATAGCAATCTTTATGATGAGACTCAGCCTAACAGATGGATAGAGGACCAACCAAAAAGACCTGGGTTCAAATCCTAATACATAATAGCTGTTCAACCTTGACTAAGCCCCTTAACCTCTTGTTGGCTCAGGCAACTCTCTATGACTAACTTATGAATGAGTCATTGAGGGAGGTTCCATGCTAGCAGTTCCCTACACTGATAAATCACAACTCCAGACCAATATTGTGTGTATATATATATACATATACACATATATATGTACACATATAAGCAGTTATATTTATATTTATAATCATATCTTATTCAGTTGTTTTTCAGTCATGTCTGACTCTTCGTCTGACCCCTTTCTGGGGTTTTCTTGGCAAAGATACTGGAATGGTTTGCCATCTCCTTCTCCAGCTCGTTTTACAGATGAGGAAACTGAGGCCAACAGGGTTAAGTGATTTGCCCAAGATCACACAGCTAATAAGTGTCTGAGACTGGATTTGAATTCAGGAAGATGTCTTCCTGACTCTATGGTACCACCTAGCTGCCCTATTCTCATATATGCATACTCACAAATGCATTATATGTTATTCACTTAAATAAACATTGTCTAAGACATAGTACCAGGCACTGGGAGAGATGTAAAGATATCATGATTCTTGCTTTCAGTTTGCAATCTAATGTTGAATATATTCTTTATAATTAGACTAGGTGGCAAAATTGGATTTGGAGTCAGATAGACCTGAGTTCAAATCCAGCTTCAGATACTACTAGCTGTGTGACCCAGGTAAATCACTTAACTTTTGTCTGGCTCAATTTACTTATTTGTAAAATAGGGATAATAATAGCATCTACTTCCCAGACTTGCGTTGTGAGAATAAAATAAAATAATATTTGTAAACTGCTTAGCAAAGTACCTGGTATATAGTAGGTACTTAATAAGTGATTGTTTCCTTCCTTCCTATAATTAATCTAAGATCTTGCCCTCTAGAATTTCCTTCTCTGACCACAATCTCATGTCTTTCTACCCCTCCCATTCCCTTTCTCTTTCCTCCAAATCTAATCTTTATCCTCATCATGACCTCAATCATTCATGAGCTTAATCACTTCCTAAAATCTATTACCCATGTCCTATCTCCTTTCTTACTTGTTCACCTCAATTCAACAAATATTTACTGTCTACTAAATGCACAATGCTTTGCTAAAGACGTGATGATAAAAAAATGACAATCGTAGCCTTCGAAGAATTTAGTTTATTTGGAAGATGAGAAGTAAACAAATCCTAAGTGAAATTAGAATGAAAAAAAATATCTAGGAGATGTAATAGTAATGCAATACTGAAAAGACTTCTAGATTAGAAGGGAGAGATGTCCTCTAGCTAAGAGAAAAAAAGAGAAGGCCTCATTAAGAGGTAGCACTTTACTTAAAATAAGTGAAGAGTTCCAAAAGGCTAAGGTAGCCTCTTGTGGTAGGAGTTGCATCCAGACATGCAGACATAAAGGACAAGATTGGGGAACAGCAAATGATTCATTCAGTTTGGCTAGAATGTAGATTTCATGGAGGTAAGTAATATAAAATATAAAATAAAATATAAAAATTTCATGGAGGTAATAAAAAAATATTAAAAAAATAAAAATCACTTAAAAGACCATGGAAGGTCATAAGAGTAAGGCCTGGCCTGATGTTTAGCAATCTCAAGAATGGAATCTTCCCTGACTCTCATCTTTCACTTCTCTGACCATTTGAAAATTGCCAGATCTGACTAAATCTTAGCTGGGTGCAGTGGAGAAAATGCTGAGTCTGGAGTCAGAAAGTTTCACCTTCCTGAGTTCAAATCTGGCTTTAGGCACCTGAGCAAGTCACTTAACCCCATCTGCCTCAATATTTTCATCTGTAAAATGAACTGGGAAAGGAAATGACAAACCCTCTAGTATCTTTGCCATGAAAACCCCAAATGGGGTCATGAAGAGTTAGTCATGACTGAACAACAGCAGCATTTTAGAAACAAAGAACGTTTTTCTTACTGAGAGCTTAAATTCTTGGGTCACAAATCTAGTAAGTGTCTGGGGTTATATTTGAACTTAGGAAAACGAGTCTTCCTGATTCCCGGCCCAGCACTCCATGTGATACCTAGCTGCCCCATCTCCATTTAGATGACTCTAAAATCTTTATCTCCAGCTCCAACATCTCCTGAGAATTCCAGTTCCATATTTCCAAATGCTTATTGATATCTCCTTCACTCATTCCTCATCCTCTTTTTATACCTCTTATTCCCCAAGGCCTGTCCTCGGCCCTATATTCCCTCCTTGGCAATTGAAATCCCTTTTATACTTTTAAGTACCATGTCCTATCTACATAGACGACTCTTAAAGCTGTATTTTGAGGTCTGACCTTTCTTCTGAGTTATAGAGACTGATATCTCCAACCATCTACATGATGTATCCATCTACCTGGTAGTCTCAAAGGAGGCTAAAACTAACCAGGTACATTCCAAGCTCTTCTTCTAACCCCGGCTCTTCCTCTGACTTCATTATGTAACATATTATTTACTAATAATACTGCATGTTATTGGCAAAAACTCTGAGAACCTCACATGAATAGCTCTATGTAAGTATTACTATTGAACTAGGGCTCCACTCTCCACTCAGTTACTACAGGATCTAATTTATATTTACTTTATTCATATATTTATATTTATAAATTTATAAATAAACATACTTATTTTTATAAATATATATCATATATTTACTTTAAAATATATGTATGCAGATATATATGTGTGTGTATACATATATACATATGCATATATATGTAAATGGTCTGACAAAACTTTCATTTACATTTAATTCTATCTACTGAAATTTTCCATTTCAGTCATACTGGCTCCTCTAACTTCCTTAAATATATTATATGCATTCATACTTTAGTGGTTCTTGCTCATGCATTTCCCTTCCGCTTTAACTCGGGGTTATCCCTGGGTGGCCTAGTCCTTTGCAACTCCTCCCTGTTCCGAACACACCTAGCACTTACTCAAAACATTCATTTGACACTTAGCCTCAACTACCTCAAATTTTAAATATTTTTTTCTTTTTTATTTTTCTTTTTGGAGGCGGGAAAGCAGGACAATTGGGGTTAAGTGACTTGCCCAAGGTCACACAGCTAGTAAGTGTGTCAAGTGTCTGAGGCCACATTTGAACTCAGATCTTCCTGACTCCATGTTCGGTGCTCTACTCACTGTGCCACTCAGCTGCCAGAATTTTAAATATTTTTAATATGTCCACATTATCTCCCCGAGGAGACTGTAAGACCTACAGCACAGAAACCATGCCTTATACCTCTTTTAGCTGCACTACCTGACACACTGCCCTACTATAGTAAGTACTCAATAAGTACTTGGTTTTGATGGTGATGGCACAGTCTTTAACTCATAAACAAATACATGTCTACGAGTTGAAGATCTCAGAACTGGAAAGAGCCTAATAGATCTAAGCCAACTCATACCTATAAAGGAATACTCTTAATTCTTCTTCTCTCCCACTGAAACTAATAACTAGCTTCCACTAGAAGACCTCCAGTCATGAGCACCTCCATACCTCAAAAGAAAGCACATTCCACTATTGAAGAGCTCTCATCATTAGGAAGTTTTACCTCTAAAGAGTAATTTCAATATCTTTATTATTTAAAGTTGGTGATTTTCTTTGCAAAAATAACTCTAAAACAGTATAAAATATTCCCATCAAGCTGCAAGCCATCTAAAAACTATCTTTAAAATTCCAAATGCCAAGTGTACACGGCTCCAGATATAGCCTGAATACCCAAGTTCTATATCTAAATTAATCCAGTTCAATTCAACAAATGTTTTAGTGCCTAATTACATGCAAGACACTTGGTTGTTAAAAGGACAGAAGATAAGCAGAAACTGTGATCAATTCGTGCTCTCACACTCAGAGTTATAAATGATCTCCTTAGTTACCATCACAAATAGCAGAAAGCAAAGAACAAGAAATCTAGTACACAGATGATGTCAAACCAGTAAATTGCTCAATTTACAATAGTGAGAATCTACTCCTAAGTCCCATGACCCTCTTCACAACTTTTCCTCAAAACCTAGGGAAAAAAATGGAAACCCCTCAACCTCCAAAAACAATGCCAAGTCCATCCCCAAGAAGACACGTAGAGTCTACACCTCGGGGTTCTTTAATAAATAAATAAAAATCAAATTTATTCACTTCATGAAATTTCAATTTGATGATCCCCCTATATCTAATACTCTTACGCTACTTCCTAGATTGCTACACGGAAGACTACGTGATTAAATACTGCAGCCAGTGGATATAGCACTGGAGTTATGGTCTGGCAGACTACCTCAGACACTTACCAGTTCTGTGACCCTGGACAAATCATTTAACCTCTGTCTGACTCAGTTTCCTTATTTGTAAGATGGAAATAATAGTAGCCTCTACCTTCCAGGGTTATTGTGGGGATAAAACAAGATAATGTTTGTAACATACTTCACAAATCTCTAAGCATTAGTTAAGTGGCAGGAGTAGCTGTAGTAATAAAATATTTTCATCTTTCCCTCCAACTTAAAATATTTCAAAAGCTACAATGTACTTGGATAAATGGACCACTATTATAATCATAAGAATTCTTACATGAGATCAATACAGTGTCTAAATGTTAAGAAGCAATGTGTTACAAGGGAAATTTTTTGGAATTAAAAAATTCTTTTGGAAACCACATTTGTAATTAAATGACCTGAACTCAATTTCCAGTGTTGTGTAATCTTGTGTTAATCTGCATTCTTTTTTAATTAAAAAAAAATCAACCTGTGATCTCATTGGTGTAGGGAGCTTCCAAGAAGGTAAGTCTTCTCATCAGTATACATCGTGAACTTTTCTGCAAATCAGAGTCTCATAGAACTGTCCTACTATACCCCAAATCTGCTGAGGACCAATGTTCTTATGATCTTCTAGGTGCTAACTAGAATAGTACCAGGAAACTGAACCACACTAGTTAGAGACATAATTTTGCTGGATTTAAAAATGAGAGGCATTTAATGAAATGCATCAGTTTTGTGGCCTATAGGGGAAATACTTAGCTCCAAAACAAATGTAATTTGCCTTTGGGGCAGACAGACAAATACAATATAAATTAAGAATTATCAAGTACTTTGGCTAACAAGTAGAAATTCTGCTCTCGGTACATAGTTGCAAATCTTTCAAATATTACTTCTTTATAATGAAAATAAAATTTGTAAAAAATAATTCTAAAAATACAAATTACAATTTTTGTGTGTAAGGGTGAAAGAAGACTGGAAATGGATTATTTATTGCTTGATACCTATCCTATGCCCAATGGGATCTGCCACGCAGTCACCTCAAAAAAGTGGATAACTAATGGAAAGAGAGAGAAAGAAGAGCTGAGCCAAACAATTTTTCTCAACCCAAACAGAAATGGGAGAACTTTGGTCCATCAGGAAGGCAGGCAGACAGGTGTACAAACCAAAAGCTGCTGCTATTGTCCTTCAAGGAGGAAGAAGGAAGAAAGGAAGGGAGGGAGGGAGGAAGGAAGGAGGGAAGCAAGGGAGGGAAGGAGGGAGGAAGGAAGGAAGGAAGGAAGGAAGGAAAGAAGGAAAAAAGGAAGGAAGGAAGGAAGGAAGGAAGGAAGGAAGAAAGAAAGAAAGAAAGAAAGAAAGAAAGAAAGAAAGGAAGGAAGGAAGAAAGAAAGAAAGAAAGAAAGAAAGAAAGAAAGAAAGAAAGAAAGAAAGAAAGAAAGAAAGAAAGAAAGAAAGAAAGAAAGAAAGGAGGGAGGGAGGGAGGGAGGGAGGGAGGGAGGGAGGGAGGGAGGGAGGGAGGAAGGAAGGAAGGAAGGAAGGAAGGAAGGAAGGAAGGAAGGAAGGAAGGAAGGAAGGAAGGAAGGAGAAAGAAAGGAAAGAAGGAAGCAAGCATAGCCAGAAAGTGTTCACACTCTGTCCTATAATAAGCAAAGAAGCAAGAATGATCGAGGACAGAGAAGCTGAGAGGGAAAAGAACGAGCGAAGGTGAATCTAGACTTGTGCGTCAAAGCCCTACTCTACAAAACATCCCTAACTCTGTGAAACAGCCGTACTCAGTTCTATTCTCTTGAGAGCAAAGGTAATAACATAGCTTCTACCTTGCCAGGTCTACAGTATAGCCAACTTCCATTCATTATCACTGGGTCTCAGTTTCCTCGCTTGTAAAATGATGGAGTTAATAAGTGATCTTTAAAATATTTTCTAGGTCTAACATTCTATGATTCTCAAGTACACCAATCTATCATAATCGGATAATATGTTGGAGGGATATCAACATCAACTAAATGTTGCCTAAGAGCCAGTATTAATACTGAAAGTATGAAGATATAAGACTTTTACTTTTTAGGCTGGATACACATGGTAGATTAACTACGGACACTTTGTTAAAACATTGTCTCTTCCGAAGTGAGATAAAAGTCCTTTGAAAATTTCATCATGAGTTTAAATTTAGAAATTGAAAATTAATGTAATCTGAGTTATTAAGAATATTACCTAAAGGACTATGCCACTGAGATGTCTATTAGAATTAGAGAGTTTTTGTTTTTGTTTTCAGGGGGGAAGGCAGGGCAATTAGGGTTAAGTGACTTGCCCAAGGTCACACAGCTAGTAAATGTGTCAAGGGTCTGAGGTCAGATTTGAACTCAGGTCCTCCTGACTCCAGGGCCTGTACTTCTACTCACTGCGCCACCTAGCTGCCCCAGAATTAGAATCTTTTAAGGTTAAAAAGGACCTAGTTTAATTAGGAGGCAGTATGGTATAGTGAAAGGAGAGTTGGATTTATAGTCTGAAGATCTGGGTATAAATCCTGACATCACTTAGAGTCTATGTGACAGTGGGCAAGCTCCTCTGCCTCTTAGATTTGGGTTTTTTAATTTGTAAAATAAGGTGTCAGACCTGTAAGTTTCCTCCTAACCCTAAATCTAAGATTCTGTGGTCCTATGAACTCAAACCAAAAGCATGAATTCCCTCTATAACTTCTCTGACAATTACTTATATATTCTAGCTTCTGTTTGACTATATGCAGTGAAAGAATTCACCATTTACTACGAAAGCATGCTCATTTTTAGATAGCTCAAATAGTTAAGATTTCTTACTTCTGCTGAACAAGTCTTTTCATGTGACACTTCGAAACACTCCCCACTTGTCCTATTAAGAACAAGCCTAATCCTTCCTTCACATAATGGTCTTTCAAATAACAATGTCTTCCCAAGTCATCTCTTCTTTTTTTTTAATTTATTTTTAATATGTTTAGTTTTCAGCATTGATTTTCACATGCGTTTGAATTACAGATTTTCTCCCCATTTCC
>CM053623.1:102736353-102789314 GCA_028646595.1 Phalanger gymnotis
AGAACCCCCTACCCGGACTGGGCTTAAATCTTCAGCAGGCTCTTCACTCCTGCTCTGATCAGCCACTTTATTCCTCCCACCAGGTGGGCCTGGGGCCAGAAGCAGCTGCAGCTGAATTTCTAAAGCTGCCCCACCTCCGTTTCCCCAGGGGTGGTAGCCGAACCTCAAACTCCGTCTCATCCTGCAGCTTTTCCCACTAACCTTCTCTGTTGTCTTTGCTGTTTGTGGGTTGTGAGGTCTGGTACATGCCACAGCTCAGTAATTCAGGATGCTAGGGCACTCTCCGCTCCACTCCTGGTCTCGTCGGTCCGCAGTCTGCCGCGCCGCGCCTCGCGCGCTGGGCTCTGCTTGGCTGCGCTCCGCTCCCCTCAGCTGGGAGCTGGGAGTTCCGTGTGGGACAGACCTTTCCCCAAGACCATCCAGGCTGTCCTGGGCTGGAGCCCTGCTTCCCTCTGCCACTTTGTGGGTTCTGCAGTTCTAGAATTGGTTCAGAGCCATTTTTTTATAGGTTTTTGGAGGGACTTGGTGGGGAGTTCACGCCATTTACTGCTTTCCAGTTGCCATCTTGGCTCCACCCCCCAAGTCATCTCTTCTTGAGGCTAACCATACCCATTTACTTAAACCGATATACATATATCCTGATGATTCAACTTAAATTTCTTTGCCCCAAATTACCAATGATCTCTTAATTGACAAATCTAGCAGCCTTTTTTCAATTCTAATACTTTTTGAGCTCTCTGCAACCTCTAACGTTACTGATCATTCTCTTCACGATTCTCTCTTCTCTCTAGGTTTTCAAGAAACTGCATTCCTTTGGTTCTCCTCTGTCAGCCCAATCCTTCTCAGTCTTCTCAGGTGGATCTTCAACCAGGTCAAATCCACTAAGCAAGGCTCTGTCTTAGACTCTATTCTCTTCTCTGTCTACACTGTTTCTCTTGGTGACCTCTAGCTCTCAGGGATTCAATGATCACCTCTATGCAGATGTTTCTTATATCTATTTATCCAACCCTTACCTCTCTCTTGACCTCCAGATTCACATTTCCAGTGGGCATCTCAGACCGGATATACTGCAGACTCATTATCTTTCCTTCTAAACCTTCCCCTCTTCCTAATTTTCCACTGTTGAGAGTTCTCCTAGGCACTCAGGTACATGACCTAGGTGTCATGTAAGACCCCTCACTCTCTCCCCCACTCACATCCAATCTCTTGCAAAGTCCTGCCAATTGTACCTTTGCAACATCTCATATAAATGCCTCCATCTCTTTACAGATACTGCTACCACCCTGATTCAGGCCTTTCATCACCTCACACCTGGACTACTACAATAACCTGGTATTTGATCTCCCTGACTCAAATTCTCACTCCCATTCAGCCATCATTCATCTAATAAAGTGATCTTCTTAAAGTGAAGGTCTGACCATGATATCCCCCAATTTATTAAACTCTATTTCCCTCTGGGATCAAATAAAAAAAAATTCTCTTTTGCTTTTAAAGTCCTTCATTACCTGGCCCCTTCCTACCTTTCCAATCTTCTTACACTTTATTCTCTTCTGCGTACTTTGTGATCCAGAGACTGTGGCCTTCTTCTCATTCTTTGCACACAATGCTCCATATCCCACCTCTGGGCATTTTCCTTGGCTGTCCTCCATTAATGGAATGCTCTCCCTCCTCATATCTGATTCCTGGCTTCCTTTAAGTCTTAGTTAATATCCTACCTACTGAAAGAAGCCTTTCTGGGTCCCACACAGTGCTAATGCCTTCCCTCTGCTATTACTTCCAATTTGCTATATATAGTATATGTAGTGTGTATGTATATGTGTGTGTCTATATGCATCTTGTTTGCACACAGATCTTTGCATGTTGTCTCTCATATTAAAAAATACAAATTTTTGAGGGCAGGGAGTGTTTCTCCCTTTATTCATATCCATAGTACTTAGCATAGTTAATAAATGCTTGCTGATTTTAATGACTGATATCCCTTTTTAAGAGTCACTCTCATATGTGCCACTCTTTCGGGGATTCGCTTTAGCTTGAGGTTGTCCTTACCCAAAATGGTACACTGTATCCTAGATAGGATTTGACCAAGCAGAATACAATGGACTTAACACCCTGCTTATCCTGGAAGCCATGCATGCCTCTCCTAAAGCTCCCTAAAATCAAATCAAACTAGCTCTTTTTTTTGGCTGCCGTATCACACCACTGGCTTATTTTCAGCCAGCAGACTATTAAGACTCTCTGATCATATGAACTGCTTTCTAGCCACTTCATTCCCATCTTCTGCTTTTGAGGTTGATTTTTATTTAGAAAAACCCAAACATAGGTCTTTGTATCTTCTCTGTAAAATTCCACCTTATCAGATTCACTTCACTGTCCTAACTCAGTGAGATTTCTTTAAAGCCACACAACATATTAGCCATTATCTTTGAATGACTAAAATTTCCCTGTTTCTTTGGATAATTCATATTATGGTACCTCTCGCTCTTCAAGTTTAAAGACTAGAATATAGAAATTATTATGTAAGTTTCAGATGTCTACTTGTTCTTTTAGCAGAATCATTTGGATTCAGTATCTTCTCTTCTTTATGGTAGTTTCAAAGACATTTGCTAGGATGACATGTTCCGATTATAATAATAAACTCTGCTGAAAATCTTAAGACTATCTTAACTCGAAAGCTCTTAAGCTCTAGCCATCTCCCATAAAGCAGATATTGTGCTTTTAAAATCCCCATGAATAAAGTTTTAATATCCCTTATTAAAGGCATAAGTCTCTTAATTCCTTCTAATTAGAATGGAAGGAATAACTTCTGAAGCTTTAGTCATACTGTTGAACTCAGAGGTACTTCCAGACTAGCAAGTAGTTTTGGCTCCATCCATTAGACTGACATAAGGGCCGTACTAAACTGCTTGCTGAAAGCAGGATCCTTGATGTTAAAATTGTAAAATTTCATAGATATTACTGGAGAAACAATCCTCAACCAGACAGATTTTGGATATTGTTTATTGTTGAGTCATTTTTCGGACGTGTCTGACTCCTCATGATCCCTGTAGAGGATTTCTTGATGGTCTGACACTTCCTTTTCCACCTCATTTGACAGATGAGGAAATTAAGGCAAAGAGGGTTAAGTGACTTGGCCAGGGTCACGCAGCTAGTAAGCGTCTGAGGCCTATTTGAACTCACAAAGATGAGTCTTCTTGATTCCAGGCCCAGCACTCTATCCATTGTGCCACCTAGCTGCCCTGTTGTTGAATATACCAATTCTTATACACTACCACGTTAGAAGGTCATTAAAAATGATGTGCCTGAAGTGGCATTACACATGATAAATAAGAGAATTTGCTGGTGATGGCCAAACGACAACAAAAAATTTTCTATCCAGGTTATTGCCTCAGCATATTAAGCAGAGATATTTTAAAGTAAACTGTACGGGGTCAAGTTCACATTTTGCTCTTAAAAAACTGATTTTTTTTTTACCACCTTCTGTTCCAGATTTCTTATTTCTTTGTTGTGAGAATCAAATGTGATAATGTATGTAAATCAATGTGTAAACCTTAAAACACAATGTACAGCACTATGTAATTGTTATTATTTTGATTAATTTGAAGCCCTTAAAATTGTATAACAACTAAAATACAAATAATAACTGATATTGCCTGTTTCAACTAATTTAAAACTAAGAACCTCAAAGAATAAAAACAAATTTTCTATTATTGTGTGTGTATATATTTGTGTGTTGTGTGTGAGACAGAGACAGAAGATACGCATATATACCGGCTATATCCAAAAGTGTGCTTCGTTTTGCAAATTTAGTCTATCACTTCTCTTCCAGGAAATGAGCAGCATTCTTCAATATCTGTGTTCTAGAAGTATAGTTGATAATTGCACTGATCAGAGTTCTTAACTCTTTCCAAATTATTTGCCTTTATAATATTGTTGTTATATTATAAACTGTTCTGCTGCTTCTGATCAATTTACTGTGCATCAGTTCCAGGCAATAACCTGGATAGACAAATTGTTGTCATTTTGCCACATGTCAAAAAAATGTCCTTTCCTTCAAGGCCTAGCTGAGGTGTCATCTGCTCCATGAAATCTTCCCAGATTTCTCCTCACCAAGAAGAAATCACTCCCTCTCCTAAATCTTCCATGTCAACTTCTTGACCTCTGCTATTCACTCATAACATTCTAACATTAATTATAGTTATTTGCTTGTATTTCATTCTCAATAGACTTTAAGCACCTTGACTACTGCCGACCTTCTGACTATTCTTGTTTTAGATTATACATAGAATCATAGAGAACCTTATCAATTTTCATCACAGGGCTTAGGATAGTGCTTTGTATGTAATACCTTTTAAGTGATGTGTTGATTGCTAGGAAAACAATGGCCACGGCCTCTTTAAAAAATTTAGTGAAACTCTTCTTAAGACTGCTTTCTCCCCATCAAAAAATTCTCTTCCATTTAAATTCCCACCAATAGAACCCTCTCTCACAACAAAGAGTAGATCTAAGCAAAACAAATTCACTCATTGGACATGTCTAGCAAAGCCTGCCTCACTCTACACCCACAACCTAGCACTTCTCCACTGAGGGGGGAGGAATGCATCCTGGTTTGTACACAAATTTCACGAATAGTCACTACACTGATTCAAGTTCTAATGTCCTTCAATATTGTTTTCTTTTATGTTTCTGTAGTTGTTATACTCTTCTTCTTACTTTGCTCTGTGTCAGTTCAGCTAAGTCTTCCCAAATTTCCCTGAATTCTTCATATTTACTGTTTCTGTGTAATAATAATTCATTAAATATACAAACCACAATTAGTTTAGCCATTCCTCAAGCGATGTATAATAAATATTTTCATAACCCTAAATTAGGTGACCTAAAGTATCTGAAGAGAGAGTATGGCAAAGAAGAGAAAATAATGGATATGTAATTGAAAGGCTATCCTTGCTACTGTCATGTTACTTGGTACTTCAGAATTTACACTCTCTCTGAACTTTGTTCCTTTGCATTAAATGAGGTTAATAATACACTGAAAACTCTCAGAGTTATTTGAGAAGGCAGAGATAATTTATGTAAAAGCATTTTATTCAATATATGTAATCATAACATGCTATGTAAACATAAAGTGTTTTTGTTAAAATTCCTCAAAGAGCAAAAAAAAAAGTGAGGTGACTCAGAAGCCTTCAGGCATTATGATCCAGGAGCACTGTCCCCATAGGTCCTACCACTTAGCAAAATATAATTTTGTTTTATTAGTGCTAGGCTAAGTTTAGTTCTAAATTGAGTTTTACCTTACCCACTGAACTCTACCTTAAATTACCACTATTTTTAGCTCATTTCTCTCACTTTGAAGTATCCATTATAACCATAAGAATTAGATTACTGAAGCTAGTATTGTTTTCACCTGAATCCTGGATGAGAGGAGTCTCAAAATTGCTGCTTCTTGTGACTAATTTTAATTTTAGAGGAGGAAAGTCCTTTCTTTCAGAGTCTAAAGGACTGGCAAGTTTTACATATCAGGACAAAGGCAAACAATCTAAAGGCTATCTGATATAGCAAATTTAGGCACCAATTTTTTTTTTTACTTAATGTCCTTAATGACTCCCAAGTCTTACATAACTACAAGGTGTGGATAAAGGGCTGAATAACCTGCCTGCTTATTCTTTTCTGAAGCCATGCATCCAGAGTAGGTATCAGCTTTCCCGCTAACAGAGGATGATTAATCATCTGCTTTCCTATGCAAGTCGTTTACTTTTTCCTTGTTTGACCTTCATTCAAACTGGAGACCCTAGCTTCATATTCTGGCATGAGTTTTGCTAAGTCCTTTTCTGAAGGGGTTTAACCTAGGTTGTGTTTTGACCTGTGTGCCTACTTGATTCACTTATACATACTATTCTAGTTACTGACCTTGATCTTGATATGGGTTTTTAATCCCTGACCCTCAGGTTTCTGCTTCAGAGTTCATTTTCTGTGCCTAAGGATCACACACACTGAAGAGATTTTCCCATCCACCAATTTCATATTATAATATGTAATGAGATTTCGGTGTCAGGTCTAGGGACTAGAATTCAGGGACAAGCCAGGACACTGCAATCAGCATTACTGGGCTAGGTTGCTACTGGGCATTAGCGACATGAACAATATAAGACCACCAAGTCACAGATACAGGATTATAAGAAACCATTTCTAGATTTTACATTCAGAAAATCTGATAAACAAGTCCAGAAGCCAGATATAGTCACTGAATTCCTATATTAGCCAAGTGAAAACTAAACTAGGGAAAATTCTTAACTCAAAAAAAATCCACAGGTAGTCTTAACATAAAGGGATGTGAACAATAATATTTTTTAATTGAAGATATTTTCAGAGTCAGAGATTTGCAGACAGAGATGTTAAAAGGTATGAATTAAAAGAACTACAGGAAATATATGTAGTCTAAAAATCAGACCAAGAATCCCTAGGGCTGATGTTTAAAAAGAACTCCAACATCTGAATTGAGGGATGTCTAGCCATGGCTAAAAAAAAAAAATCTATTTGTATTAAAACATGAAGTGAAATTCCCTACAGATTTTCAGTGAAGACAAAGAAAATAGCAATGTGTTAACTGCTGGTTCTGGAAATTTTAGTTGGTCGGGTCAGAAAAATAAAAACAATTACAACTAATATAGGTCTGGTAATCTGAAGTCAAGAGATTGATATAGATTAGAAGAAGAAATCTCTAGCGTGACGCTTTTTAAAAAATTCTATAAAAACCAGCAACTTATTTTAGAAAGACAGAAAATGCATACTTAAAATATTGCTTCAGTTAAAGCCAGTTAATTTTTTTCCCCTTTTTGACAAGGTAGAGAATGACCAATTACTATACTCTGTAACAAAGTCATCCCAAAGTAGATGTCATTAAACTGATGCAGGAATTGAAAGAACTTTTAGAAGTGGGATGCCGAAACGCTAAACCTTGTTCTGCCAATGGGGGTGGTGGGATGGGGGAGAAGGCAAGAAGAATGAATGCAACAGGGAATAGAATATTTCCTGGCACATAGTTCAATACAGACGTTGTTGTTGTTATTATTATTATTAGGCAAGAGACAGTATGATGACTTCTCTGACTCAAAAATGCTTCTCAAGTATTACCAATTTGCATTAGCAAGCTCCCCTTTAAAAAATTTAAATATATATGTGTGTATACACATACATGTATGTATATTTACATATATACACACATACACATATATATGCACTCACATACACATATATACATACATTTATGTATGTATACGTATATATATACATATACATATATATATACATATACACACACACTGTAGTAGCAATTTAGATTTGATGATGTTTCCCACACATTAATAGGCCACGTAACCTGCTTATGTCACAGGAAGCCTAAGTCACGTGTGGTGGGAGCAGCTTCCTGACAGGAAAAGGAAGTTATGGCACAGGAAATGGAGAGAGAGAGAGAGAGAGAGAGAGAGAGAGAGAGAGAGAGAGAGCGCGAGCACAGTTACAGCTGCTAATGGCCGCCCTCGTGATGGTTAGAGTTGAACAGACTGACTTAGCTGTACTGTGAGTTTGTTTTTGGGAAGGGGGTCAGAGAGGTTTTGGGATGGCGAGGCTCCGTGCTGTGATATTATGTATCGAATGCTTTACTGCTGTGATAGATTGGGTGGATGGCTTATGAGATATGGTTCTCTGGTGTCTGAATAAATGGTTTACTTCTCCCTTCTATGTGGAGAGTCTCATATACTTTCTGATACCATTTTGACAATTATCATCTACACTGTTATTACTGCCTTACACACACACACACACACACACACACACACACACACACACACACACACAGTCTTAAGGAGTTAACTAACTCTACCTATCACTCACACCTTATAGGGGCTCACTTTTAAGAGGATAATGAGTCTGCAGATAAATCAGAAAGGTGTCATCGCCCTGAGGGTATGAGAGTTCTGCATGGGGAAGGAAAGAAGTAAAAACAGGTACCTCTGGACCTAACTTCCCTTGGAAGTAGAGTCATTCTAGGAAAAGCACATCATTGAGGCCTTTGGAAATCTAGACAACCACATCAGAGAACTAGATGGTTTAAGAAATGGGAAATAAAAGTATCAGGAGGTAGGAAATAGATGTATCAAAGGAAGGGAGAGAGAACCAGAGACAATCTCAACCTACTCACAGTTTTACCAAGATTTCTGGTGTCTTCAATATCTAGAATGCTGACCAATGCCAATCCTCATGCCCTCCAGACTGGTATTCTTACTATGTTGTTAATATCTTTCAATCTTTCCTCATCAGAACAGCAAGTTTGCCAATTAGTCATCTTGTCTCTTCAATACAAATTCACTTTTAATTTTTTAAAACATATACAACATATTAGGCTCATAAAAATATAGCTATGGTTGTAATAACACTTACTTTTATGTTAGAAGGATTGGATGGGGGCAGCTAAGTGGTGCAGTGGATATAGCACTGGAGTCAGGGGACCTGAGTTCAAATCCAGCCTCAGACCCTCACTATCCATGTGACTCTAGGTAAGTCACTTAACCCCAACTGTGCCACTCCGTCCTTCCCCCCAAAAATAAGGATTGGATTACTTCTGAGTTCTCTCCCAGCTCTAAATGGCCATCTAAACATGTAATGGCCTACCCTGGTGTGTAGCACAGTGCCATTCACTGAAGGTCTTCAAGAAGAAGCTTAATAACCACTACCCAGATAATTTCTATGGGAAATTACTATTTAAGCTTAGTTGGACTAGAATGAAGATGGCCTCTGAGGTTCTTTCCAACTCTGTGCTTCAGATCAGAGAGAGAATTTGAACCCAGAGGTCCTTTGTCTTTAGATACAGTGTTCTTCCTACTATATTCTACTGCCAGTAATGGAAGTAAGAGTATAAGAAAGATATCCCTAAAGCTTTAAATTGAATTTCTGGATTATTACACATAATTGTATTATTAAGCCCTATGTTTATAATTTAAGTAAAATTCTTGCATTTATATCTATATTAATATAAGGTGTCATAAACATTTTCAATTCTGTTTAAAATGGAATAAGTAAATCACATAAGCAGGGATGTTAATGATAATTAGTCATTGTTGTCATTTGTCCTTCATTTTGGAAGAGGCCCAATGACATTGTGGGGTGAGGTCTTGACTTTCTCAAGAATTAGATTTAAGTGACATAGTGTTGCACACAGTCATCAGCCTCACTCTCTCTTCCAGGGTCATCAAAGTCCAGCACCAGGACAAAAGTCAGGACAACTGACAATGGCCTGGGATGAAATGAAAACCTTGGAGTCCTTGATGACTGACCAAGTTCTAGGTGTTCCACAGCACCTGTTCTAGCCACCTTCATGGCCTGGAAGAAATTCTCATCTGCCCATTCCTCCAGGGCAAGGCTTCAACATAGTTGGCGTAGACATTCCCTAATTCACCTGTGGGTTTGAGGCCTGTCAGTTACTCTCAACCAGGTTTAGCCTGTCGGCCAACATGGTGCATGGGGGTGTAGCCACTGTGTATGCCATAGCTCAGCTAAATAATGTCTTTCCTTTAGGAAGCAGAGAGTGCCTGTAAGATCATTGAATAGATGGAGCAGGTTTGTTTTCTACAAGCTGTTTGCAAGTTGACCTAGCTCCCTTTGAAGAAAATTCCTTTGAAGAAAGAGTTTTTCTCTTAGAATGTTTCTTCTAAAACTCTGCCACATTCTTTTTCTTGTAAACAGTATTTTGTTTATTCCTAGAAGCTCTCTTCTACCCTCCCTCTCCCCCTTTCTCCCCATCACTCACACCCTTCGCTTAAAGGTTGTACCTTCTGTGGTTGAATTTTATGCAACATTTATAACTTCAGTACATCATTTCTACTTGGCTCTGCCCTCATTTAAATGAGATTATTTAGGTTTGGATTAAATCTTTGATTAAGGATGTTTCCAAAGCAAGAGGAAATTATTACACCACATCACTGAAAATGTTACCGCTGATGAAATCTGATTGCTCTGTGCCCTCAGGATTTTTATGGGGTAGATACTTGCAAACTTATTACAGCTCTCCTTTACACAAAATTAATGCCACCCTCCTTAACTCAAGAAAGAAAGAAAGAAGGAAAGAAAGAAAGAAACTACTATAACCCAAATCATAGTTCTTGGTTATTTCCTGAACCTTATACGATTTAATTCTTCTATATGAAACAATGTTTCTTCAGAAGCAAGTCAGTGTTAATGTACTTGGCTTTGGTAAGACAGTGTTAGCCTTTGTGATTTTGATCATTCACACACATTTGTAAGTCACCCCTGATCCAGATTTCATAGCATACTCCAGGATGTGATTTTCACTAAACATCTGTGTGACAGTAATTATTTTCCTCAGATGGGCTTTTAAAAAAATGTATTTGTTAAATTTGTAATGATTCTATCTCCTCCCTCAGGGCATATTAAAACCCCTTTAAAAAACAATTAAACATTCCAAAATAGTTTCTGAATTTTGTATCATGAAATAAATGTTAAAAAAAGTCATTCCCTATCAATCTGTTTGGATACATTAAGCGAAAATTAACGATTGTTGGTTAGGAAAACTTTTATATCTTTTAGTACATGCTGTTTCCATTTCTAACCACCATAGGCCTGTTTGCATGATAGTTGTATTATTAGATCAAAGGATTAGAACTGGAAGCAGTCTCTTACATCATTTAATATAAAGGCCATATGAAAAGGAAGGAAAGATGTCTATTATGTGCCAGAGCCTATACTAAGTACTTTATAAATATCATCTCTTTTGAACCTCACAACAACCCTGTGTAGTAGGTGCTAATATTATTGCCATTTTATAGTGGAGGAAACTGAGGCAAACAGAGGTTAAGTGACCTGTCCAGGGTCACACAGCTAGAAATTGTCTGAGGCCACATTTGAACTTAAGCCTTCCTGACTCTAGCCCAAGTACTCTATCCATTGAGCAATCTGGCTGTTTTTATCAATATCTAAATATACAGAGGTCAATTGTTATTAAGATTCAATATGATACTATAGAAAGAACACAGAATCTGGGTAAGGCCACCAGAGTTCAAAGCCTACCTGTTTTTATAATAATTAAGTAAATCAACTAATCCAGGGGTGGGGAACCTGCAGCCTCCAGGCCACATGTGGCCTTCTAGGCCCTTGGATGCAGCCTTTTGACTGAGTCCAAGTTTAACAGAGCAAATCCTGGAATTTGTTAAGGGAATTTGTTTGGTGAAATTTAGATTCAGTTAAAGGGCCCCACTTGAGGACTTGTTAAGGGAATTTGTTTGGTGAAATTTAGATTCAGTTAAAGGGCCCCACTTGAGGACCTAGAGGGCTACATGTGGCTCAAGGCCATAGGTTCCCCACCCCTGACTCTCTCTGTTACTATAAAATGAAAGTTTGGGGGTTTTGTTGTTGTTTGCTCTAAATCTAGGATTCTACAAAGTAGCTAAACAAAGATTTAAACCTAGGTCCTCTAACTTGAAATCCTGCATTTATTAACATCCAATTTAGAACTATACCCAAGTAGCCAAATTTTATATATACAATTCTATATATGAAAATTTGACTTGAATTTTGAAATAAGATTTTTTTTCAGAATTACTTTGTTTCCAATGTTCTATTAAAACTAAAGCATTCTGAAGAATCAAAATTAAATTCATTTCATCTCATTAATTCTATTAGCCAAGAATATGTGCCTTTTTATATGACGAGGTGATTAAAAATCCACATTGCTTTTTTTCATAGCTTTTTAAAATGTACTCCAAAGTCAAGATCAAGCACTTAATTTGACTTCTCATACGGACTGTGGGCATCACAGCCACCAATATCGATTATGAGATTTCACTGGAGTCGTCCCTGTGAAATAAAAATTGGGTGGGGAACAAAGGACATCAAAATTATAGTTGTAGTGAAAGTCATTCATCCTTTTCATGTTTCAGTTTCTTTATCAGTAAAATGGCATGGATGTCTGTCCTCAATTTTTTACTGATATATTCTAATTAGCTACTTCCCATAATCTGAGTCGAGATATCTAAAATACTCACTGTATGACCCCACAGAAGTAACTGCACTTCACCTTGAAAACCCTACCACCCCTTAAAATGTTTCACACATATTAAGTGCTTAGTAGAAGATTGTGTGAGCTGAAAAAAGCAAATTTCCTCATAACTTACCAACAGATTTTATGCCACCAAATTAAGCATCACTGAATGATAAAACTTGGTCAGAAATTCTTGTTTATTAATATTCGGGCTAGGCTATGAAATATTTGATAGACTATATAACTTCTGTTTGGCTTTTAAAGTCCTTCATACCCTGACCCCTTCCTAGCTTTATACCTTACTCTATCTCCCCACCTTCCACCACATACACTCTCTGATCCACACCTCCTTGCTGAATCTCACCTGAGTCACTGCATAAATTCTGGACATTTTCACTGACTATTCCCCATGTCTAGAATTCTCTTTTCCCATCTCTGCCTCCTGGTTTCCCTGAATTCCTTTAAGTCTCGGCTAAAGTCCTATCTTCAGCAAGAAACTTTTCCAAGTCCTTTTTAATCTTAGTACCTTCCTTCTGAGATTATCTCCAATTTATCCTGTAATATATCCTGTTCGTACATAGTTATTTTCATGTTTTTTCTCCATCAGACTGTGATATCCTTAAGAATAAAGATTTGAAAAAAAAGCTTTCTTTGTATCTCTGACACACAGTAGGTGCTTATAAATGCTTGCTGACTAACCACAGTAAGGGTCACACAGTCTGTGTGTGGGACAGGTGAGGACTGACTCTGGGACTTCCTGCTTGAAGGTCGGCAGTTCATCCATTGTGCCAGGTTCTCTCTCCTTTGTCGCCTCTATGCAATTATCAAGTCTTGTTGGTTCTTCCTTTTATGGGACTCTGGTTTCCCCCTTTCCCATCCATTTCCACTACTATAGCCTTTGTCCAGGCTCTTACAGTGTCATATCTAGAAGACCCAATTACTCTGTTACTACCTTTGTTCATGTTATCTTCCTTGCCTAGTATGTCCTTCCCACTCTCTTCTGCCAGCATAAAACCTACTTTTCCTTCAAAATCCAACCCAATTTCTCGCCTTCTCCTGAATGATTTCCCCAACTATTCCAAGCCACACTGGCTTCTCTTTTCTCTGAACCTCTACATTTAGTTCATAAGTAAAGACACCCTCACATTAGCAAAACTTTGTCCAGTTTTGTTGCAATTTTCAAATAAATGTTTTTTTCACCAAAAATTTAATAAGCATGAAACAGGACTAGAAAGATATATCAGAGCCAGAATGTAGTGGTCTTCGATGGCTAAGAAGTTGACATTTTATTTAGTAAGCAAGGTAGGAACACCTGAAGATTTTCTAGCAGGGTACAACAAAGTCAGACCTGGGTGCCTGGAAAGTTACACCTTACAAAGAACTGATTGGAGAAGTCAGAGAATTGAGTTGGGAAGACTGATCAGAAAAATACATGAATAAACCAGGAAATAAGTGATGAAGACTTCAACGAAGGTGGTTGAAGTGTGTGATTTTTGAGAAGGGGACAGATGCAAAAGGTAGATCAATAGTACCAGTGAGGGGCTGCCATATAATTTCAAGGTTTCCAGTCTGGGTAACTGGGAGAATGTGAGGTCATCAAGAGAAGTGGTGAAATATTGATGAAGAAGAGATTTTAGAGTGAAGAGTATTTAAAAAATACATGTGCCCTAGTACCTGGAATAGTTCTAAGCATAAAGTAGATACATAAAAATACTTTTTAATTCATTAAAGCCAACTCTACAATTTTTAGGGCATGAAGTATCAAGAATTTTGACTCTGATAATTAAATTTCCATTTCAAAAATTAAAAGTCCATATTCCTTAAAATGTATAAAAATTAGAGCCAAGTGTCAATCACATAACTAGCTATTGGTAACATACACAGGTAATCATTGAGCTCAAGACACACAAAGCTTTCTACAAGGCTTGAATCAGGCAGGATCTCATGTATTTCAGATAGTTTTCTTGGTAAAAAGAATAAAAGGGTGGGAGAAATGCTCTTGGCTAGCACTAGCGGGGAGCGAGAGGGGATGATGGAAAGATGTGGAGGTATTAGTAAGAGAGATCCGGTATCTTTTTGTTTCATTAAAATACTGGCTTGACAGGAAGCATAAGGGAAAGTTACCCATAGAAATGATACATCCGCTGCACATGCCAAAAAGTAGATTCTCCCACAACCCCTTAGAATAGAGAAACTTAAAGTTCCCTTTCTCTCATGTTCTGGCTACAGTCATCTTTCCTCTTCTTGCATTCACTATTATTCTGATTACTTATTTTCTTTATTAAACATTTGGATGCTAACAGCACAGTGGATGCCCTGAGGAAGTTGTCGATGCTGGCCTGCCAATTCAATTCACAACCTATATGAATTCTTGGACTTAGAGGGATGAAAATGTGATTTGACTAACCCATTTGTTTTTTAAGTTCCCTTTCTTAACTAAAGGGATAAATCATATTGAGGGGTACAACAAATTACAAATGCTGGCATCGTTACACTAAATGGGTAACTGGAGGAAAACGGTGTCAAGGCTCCCTCTTCCAATCCATGGTTTTGTTTTTTGTTTTGTTTATCATTGTCCAAAATGAAGTGAAAGGATCGGGAAGTGAAGCAGCATTTGATTTCAGAGGCCCTGTTTATCTCCTATTTATCTCAAAAAATAAAAGCCTTGGAAGGGTCCTCAAGAACTCATTTGATTCAGCTGCCCAGGCCTATGAAAGCCTAAGCCAGGAGTTGGTTCTTAACCTGGGATCAATGAACTTAAAAAAAGTTTTGATGTATTTCAATATAGTTGATTTCCTTTGTAATCTTATATATTTTAGCTTATGCATTTAAAAACATTCATCTCAGAGGGTATGCCTATAGACTTCACCAGACTGACAAAGGGATCCAGGACACAAAGAATGTATGTTTAAACTACCTGGACTAAGCTATCCAACACAGAATGTCATCTATAATCTTCTGAAAGATTCCTCCCAAACTTCTGTAAGTTTATAACATGAAAACAGATTTACAGAAATATTGTCTTCTTGTGACTACATGTAGGAAAAATTAAACAAATTTTCTTTTCTGTAAAGTACAAATCCCCTGAAATATATGCCTACATCCCCTCGTTTCTTAGTTTTCATTCTTAATGAAAGGCTTTCTCAAACTGCCCCCCACCTCCAACTACCCCCACCCCACTTGTTAGTGCTTTCCTTCCCCTCATGTATATACTTATTTATCTCTTTACATAGTGTATTCTTTCGTAAGCAAGGCAGGGACTCTTTTTATAATTATGTCCCCAGAATCCAGTATAGTGCCTTGCTCATGGGCATTTAATCAATGATTGCAGCTCTGGCTCTAAACACTCCATTATATACATGGCTACACACTTGTGAACAGTCTGTACACACTTGCCTAAAACTAGAAATAATTTATGCAAAGGGAATAATGGAGAATATAGCTGCATGTGCTATTAACTGAATGCATTCTAATAGGTAATTGGGTTGGTGAAAAGATCTTTCCAGCCAATAGGTTCAGTTTTGTTTTTGTTTTATGGGGTTTTTGTAGTTTTTTTTTTTAAACAGAAGATAGCACTGTGAACCATGGTTAGGGTAATGTTGCTCCTTTCAATTATTTTGTATTCTCTCTTTCTTGTCTCCTTTACAAGGGTGCCAAAAGGATTAATGTTTAACAAAAATTTCTAATGAAACTACACAGTTCTGGTATATCTGTCATAACTGAGCACAATAAATGAGCACAATTACTTCTACACAAAAGAGTACCTATCAATCTTTTCTTGATGACCTACTTCCACAGAGCTCACTCTCAATCTCTCTCTCTCTCTCTCTCTCTCTCTCTCTCTCTCTCTCTCTCTCTCTCTCTCTCTCTCTCCCCTCCCCTTCCCTCATCTGTCTTTCTGTCTCTTTCTTTCTCTCTCTGTTTCTATCTCCATCTGTCTTTCTGTGTCTGTCTCTTTCTCTCTCTTTCTGTCTCTTTCTTTCTCTCTCCCTGTTTGTGTCTTCTGTCCCTACCTCTCCCTCCCTCCCTCGATCTGTGATATCTCTCTCTCTCTCTCTCTCTCTCTCTCTCTCTCTCTCCATCTTCCTTCCTCCCTTCCTCCATCTGTCTTTCTGTCTCTTTCTTTCTCTCTCTCTCTGTTTCTATCTCCATCTTTCTGTGTCTGTCTCTTTCTTTCTCTCTCTGTCTTTCTGTCTCTTTCTTTCTCTCTCCCTGTCTGTGTCTTTCTGTTCCTACCTCTCTCTCCTTCCCTCCTTCTGTCTCTGATCTCTCTCTCTCTCTCTCCTTCCTCCATCTGTCTTTCTGTCTCTTTCTTTTTCTCTGTCTGTCTCTATCTCCATTTTTCTGTGTCTGTCTCTTTCTCTCTCTGTCTTTCTGTCTCTTTCTTTCTCTCTCCTTGTCTGTGCCTTTCTGTCCCTACCTCTCTCCCTCCCTCTTTCTGTCTCTGATGTCTTTCCATCTTTTTTTTTCTCTCTCTCTCCTATAGCTCAACCACCCAAAGAAATCTCCAGCATACTGTGTGCCACAGTCACATAGCCTTACACAAGAAAGTCAAAGCTCCCTGGGTATTTAGAAAAGAATACCACTACATGGAGGTACATTTTCTTTGCTAGGCCACATAAAGCAGATCTCAGAGTTGAGGATATGATTCAGAAAAAGGCATACTCTGTCTCCCAGAAAAAAAAATTGTAGCTCCCCAAATCTTTTCACATGGGCTTCTGTGTCACTACCATCACTGAGGGGAATAATTCCTAGGCAAAATATATTCTTATATTCAATCAATCAACAAGAATTAATCAAATACTTACTATGTGTCAGGCACTGTGCTAAGTGAGGGATACAAAGAAAGACTAAAACAAGGTATATGAATAAATGCTATTAAATCTAATGCAAACTAATCTGTATTAAAACATATACGTTACAAATTATATAGTTTGTAAACTCATCAAATGCCAGTCACTATGAAGACTGCCACAAAATAATAAAGAAAATGCTTGTCTTTTTTTTAATTGTCATCCCCAAATGAAATTTAAACCCTTTTCCTTTTGGTTTGGCATAGAAATAATTCAAAGAAGCAGGTGCATTGGAAAATATTTAATTCCTTTAATCTATTTTCATACTAATACACTGAGTAAAAGGAGGCATAACAAAGAACCTAGAAAAGAAAACTTAATGAAATAAATGCCATGTATTAAGAAAGCCTTTGTCATGATGTTCAAAGAAATTAGGCCAACAAAAGGTAAAAAGTAACCAATCACCTGAAAATTATTTTAAATTATTCTAATTCTCACTGATTTTCTAATTTTGTCATGTGGTCATAGAAGTGAGTCAAGTCAATTATAACAGTGATGACATGAGTGATGAAATCAACCTATCAATTTTTCCCTGATTAGTTAGTTATTAATTTGTTTTCAGAATGTCATACACAACTTTTTAAAAATTTACCTTGAAGGCTGAAGCTTCTTGAGAGAAATCTTTTTTTTTAAAATTCTCCACCCTCATACCAGTTGGTGATGATACTGTATCATCCAATCCAAAGTTTGGCATATTGTAGGGAAAGTTGATGATCTTTTAAAAAATGTAAATGAGCTAACAGTTATATCACAAATTCTATTTGTATTGAGCAGAAGAAAAACAAAGTACTTCAATTACTAAGATAAATTAAATCCATTTATCTAGATATAGATAGCATCTTTGAGGCAGACTCTTTTGAACATTCATCATTTGAATGTAAAAGGTTTAAAAAATGGGTACAGAGGTGCTTTGTCTTCTAATGTACCAACCAAAACCAACAGACCAACTTGAGAATAATAGAAACGTATTCTTACAGCCAAGAAAACAACCTGGAAGAGTCCGGATAAAGGTAAGTTAGGATCCCAGGAGAGATGGAACCATCACCACATATGCTTTCATTAAATGGATATTGCCACAGAGAAGCCACATTCAATTAAGTAGGGTAGTTCCCATTTACTACGCTCCCTTCAGAAGTTCACAGTTTATCAGATCCAGCTCTAGCCTCTGTCTGCTTTCAGAATCCTGAATTGGACAGTATCCAAGAACCATGGGAGCTAACTCAATCTTTACTTTTTAGCACCCAGGCTTACTTTGATCAGCAAATACCAGTTGTCTGATGCCAAAATTAAATCAGGAATCAAAGACAAGCCTACCCAATGAAATTTCATACAATTTTTATATAAGCGGTTCTGAATATTACAGATTGGGAGAAAAAGCTGTAAAGTATAGCTTTCTGCACGTAAGTTTTAACTCAGTTGCTGGGTACTTTTTCCAATGTGGATGATAAAGAGGGAGAGAGATTGAAGACATTTCAGTACAATGAACAAGGCTTCCTATCAAAGTTGTTTTCCTTTATGTAAAGGATAGTAACCCAGAAAGTATAATGTTGTAACCCTGTTTTTTAAAAATTAACTTGTAGCCATACAGCATCCCTGGAAGAAGTTTTGATTAAAAAACTGGGCCTTTGTTTTCAGCAGGAGCTTGGAACCACTAAAAACACTGCATAACATCCTGAATACAATCCAGTCTTCTGTCCTATACCACTGTCATGGAATACAGAGCCTCAAAAGAATTCAAGTTGATAGTCACCCAAAGAGCGACAGAGAGGGGCTTGGTGGGTATAAATACATACCTACAACAATGGGGAGTTGCTCAAGAGAATGAAACATCAGAGAACCATATGACCAGAAAGTGAACGTGTGACCAGAAAGGCTATAATCAGAGAGCTAGGAGATGAGAAAAGAAGGTGGTGCAGTCATGCAACAAGAGCACGGAACACCCACATGGGTAAAGTGAGTTCCACCGGTAGCCTCCCGATGGGAAGAGAGCTGGAAGAGCATCGATACGTTGAGTGGCCTTCTTGTAGGTAATTTACTGAAGAGCATTACCAAGTGTTATATGGGATGACAAGGCAAGAATCGGTTGTGATCTGAGCTGTTCAAAGGCATACAAACATTGATGAGAATTAGAGCACCAGACTCGGAGTTAGGAAGATCTGAGTTTAAATCTTACTTGAGATCTTTACTAGGCAAGTCATTTAATCTTTCCCAGCCTAAATTTCATCATCAATAAAATTGACTAAATAAAAAAAAATAAAATTGCACACTTCACAGTGTTGTTGTGAGGATCAAATCAGATAACACAAATAAAGCACTTTACAAACATTAAAACACTATAAAATGCTAAGTATAATTACTATGAGGTTAAAAATATTAAATGGAGGGTACTTTTGAATCCAACAAAAATACATCAGAAGGGACCCAAGTTTGGGAATGAACAGTTTGGGGTAGCTGAGTAGGAGAACTATCATTTTTATTATCTGTGTATTTTGTCATCAATGTATCCTAGACATCCTCCTCTCATATTCCCTTCTATTCATATAAATTTTGTCTGAGCCACACAAATTGACATTTGATCATATACTGACTTTTTCTGTGCAAGTTCAACTAAATTATAAACTATTCAAGGGCTGAGGCTCTACATCAAACTATATTACTTTTATATACCCCATAGCTCTTAGCCGATTTCTGTGTACACATTAGGCCTCTTCAGTCAAGTTGAAGTGAATTTGCATTGTCCATCTCTTTGCTGCTGTCAAAAAAATGCATTTGAGCCTGGAGGCTCTTTGCACCTTTTGTAGGAAATTAAGGAATTTTACCTCCAGGACAGATGGAAGCAAAATTCAGGAAGCCCTTCTAGTCAATTACCAGATTGTTTGTTCTTTGTTTTTGAAAAGGACCATGGCATCAGGGAAATGATGACATGACTTGCCGCTGACTTTGATTTGAATGAGGGAGGGCTGTGCAATGTCACCAGCCTCACTTTCTACTCCAGAGCCATCTGGGTCCAGTGACCAGATAGTCATCAGGATGACTGAGATGATCCAGGAAACAATGGGAGACCCTGACCCTTTTAGGCTAAGGCCTTTTCATGCACTCACTTAGAGTCACCCTTGACTCATTTCTTAAAGAGTCAATTACTACTAAACTTACAAAGGAAGAACTCTATGAGGAACTTCTATTTTCTATGAATTGGGGCTGGAAAAGCCTGACCCAGTTCTTTGGTTTTTTTCTGAGATGTAGGGGGATATACAGATTAGGCCAGATTACCTCTGAGGTCCCTTCCAGGCCTTGTGGGAACCCTTCCAAAAAAATGATGTCTTCTGAGGAATCTTGAAAGAAACATAAAATACATTTGAGCCTGTGCAGTACAGTCTTTCCAACTGGGAAACCAAGCTTTCCCCAAAACCTTAGGTTGGAGCAAAGGGATAAAAGCAGGTGGACTAGGTACCTTTTGTGTCTAAAAATACTCAGGAGAACAATGACTAACACACTGAAGGAACTGTCAGGACTCCGTGACTTCTGGCACAGTCATGCCTCAGAAAATAGAGAAAAGATTGGAAGGTGTCAAAGACGTAGACATCGATGACCATGTGATACAATGCCGTCACTACCCCTTGGTGTGTACTGTGCCTTCTGACCTCTAGTAGCCTGCAGTAATCCCACTGCATGAGATTCTCCCCAGGGATACACACACAACACCAGGAAAACAAAGACACAGAAAGAAAGCCAGCCAGAAAACCACATTGCCCAAAGCAACACTGTTCTGCAACAAAAAAAAGGCCTCATGTGACTATTTTGCTCACTCTCTTTTGACAACAGTTGTCAGTCATCTCTGCATTATGAGGTTCAGTTTGGTTCAGAAGCCTGGGCTAGCTTTGCTTTCCATAGGGTGGCTACAGTAGCCTATAGAGGATTATCTGGTTTATTGGCAATTGCCACTGCCTTCTCCTCCAAAGATCAACTACTCTGATTGTGCTAACAGTAACAAAAGAAGGATCTATTTCTCTACTAGGATCCGTGGCCAGATGTACTAACTAGAAACTACCACACCTAAATATGAAGAGGAAAGGATTAGGTGAGTCATGGAATAAACCTTTGAGAACTGTGTCACTGAGACTATATGGGGAAGGTCTTGTGTTACATGTAGGAAAAAAAAGCCTCCACGGAATAAAGGGAAATATGGGGCAGTAGGAGTGAGGTGGAGAAAGCTTACTGTGAATAAGGACTGCAATTAAGAAGAAATAGAGGTAGAAAAAGAAAATCCTACCTTAGAAATTCCATTAGGGCAAAACATAGTATAAAGAAAACTTAATTATCACCTATCATCACTCATACTTTTAATGCACAAAACAAAGCAACATCATTTTAAAATACCAAGAAAATATTCAGAAAGCAATATTCACATATACCATTTAAAGATCTACTTTCATTGAAATACATCATGAATAAACTTCGCTATAATATTTTGGCAGTAACCATCCAATATTTCACCCTAAAACAATTAACTGTGTCTTTTAAATAGACACAATTCTTGCATCCATCAAATATATGTATATATACATGTGAATATATATGTATGTATTTCTAATGTATATGCATACACACATATAGAATATCTGCCTTCACATTAAATAAGCAAAGAAATTATACTCTCTACTAGCCTGGCATTATTTTCCTCATTTCCCAATTTCAGTGATTCATCAATTCAATAGCTCATTAACCCTTAATTTATCTAACTAGATATACTGATCACACCAAAGTAATGCTGTCTATGTTTCTCATTTAAAACCAAGAGAATTCATAAGGCAAATGATATGAAAGTGTATTATAAGCCTTAAGCTGTTGTTGTTTTCTATTTTAATACTTTTACAGGGAATTCACATTGTAAGTACATTTACAAAGTCATGAGTTTATAAAAAACAAAGATGGTAGCCACTGTACAAACTGAGCTTCATACTGTGGGAAACCTTTAACTGACTGCTGACTTGGATGTTGAATACCAATTTTTGTTCACTTTCAGAGGGCCAAAGTCCGTAACAAAAAATGTCAAGAAAATGATAGGAGTACATACATTTAAGGTGACCACTGAATAAGATCAATAGATTCACTTGTTTCTAACAAAATTTTGTTATTCATACATTTTAAAATGCTACTCAGATACTTCAAAATACCACTAAGAAAGTCAGTGGTTCACAATTCAGATTATATGCAAACATTTATCTTTACTTAGCACAGTACTTATAGTAGATACTTAATAAATGCTTCTTTATTTTTTTTTTACTTTTAAAAATTATTTTTATTTTCAGTTCCAAATTCTCTCCCTCTCTCCAGCCCCTCTCTAATCCATTGAGAAGGCAAGAAAATGATACCCATTTTTCATATGAAGTCATGCAAAACAGATTTCTGCATTAGCCATGGTCTGGAAAAGAAATGCAAGAAAAATAAAGGAAAAAAACTGGATTCAATCTGCATTCCGAGTCCATTAGTTTTCTGAAGGTAGATAACATTTTATATCTTGAGTCCTTTGGAGTTGTGGTATTATAATGATCAGTTACTAAGGCTTTCATAGTTGATTATCTTTAAAATATTACTGTTACTGGGTAGATTGTTCTGGTTCTGTTTACTTCACTTTCTACCAGTTCATAAAAGCCTTCCCAGGTTTTTCTGAAACCATTTCTTTCATCATTTTCTACTGTACAATAGTATTCCATCACATTCATGTACCAAAACTTGTTCAGCCATTCTCCAATTGATGGGCATCCTCTCAGTTTCCAATTCTTTGCCACCACAAAAATATTTCACATGTACTAATGCATAAATATTTTAGTAATATGAGTCTTTTTTCTTCTTCTTTCATCTTCATAGGGTACAGACCTAGTAGTGGTATTGCTAGGCCAAAGAGTATTCACAGATTTATAGCCTTTTGGCCATATTTCCTGATTGTTCTCTAGAATGGTTAGATTAGTTCATAACTCCACCAATAGTGTATTAGTGTACCTATTTCATACATTCCCTCCAACATTTGTCATTTTCCTTTTCTATCATCCTAGCCTATCTGATATGGGTATAAGTTGATATGTTAGAGTTGTTTTAATTTGCATTTCTAACATTAGTGACTTAGAGTATTTTTTCATATGACTATTGAGAATTGATTTCTTCCTCCAAAAACTGCCTATTCATATCCTTTGGCCATTTATCAATTGAGTAACAGCTCCTATTTTTATAAATCTGGTTCAGTTCTCTATATAGTTGAGAAATTATGTCTTTATCAGAGAAGCTTGCTGTAATACCCCCCCCCCCATTTTCTTTCTTTTCTTCTAATTTTGGTGCGTTGGTTTTGTTTGTGCAAGAACTTTTTAGTTTTATGTGATCGAATCAAAATTATCCATTTTAAAACCTCCCACGTACCTGTCCATCTCTTGTTTGGTCATGAACTCTCCCCCATCCATAGATCTGACAGATAACTTCTTCCATATTAATTGTTTTGAAAACCAACGATGACACGTATTCTTCCCAGTCATTGAGGCTAGCAACCTAGGTGTCATCCTCAATTCTTCACTCTCTCTCTCATACCTCACAGCCAATCTGTTCTGTTGCCAAGGCCTATTGATTTTTACCTACTTAAAATCTCTTACATACACCGCATTCTCTCCTCTCATATTGCCACTACTCAGATGTAGGCCCTCAGTACCTCACACCATGCCTAGCCTACCACAATAGCCCAATAAGGCTGGACTCCCTGCCACAAGACTCTCCCTACTCCTGTCCACCTCCACTTAGCTGTCAAAGTGATCATCTTAAATTACAGATCTGACCATAGCATGGCCCCTACTCAATAAAAGCCAGTGGCTTCCTATTACCCTCCAGGATCAAATATTTTTTGACATTCAAAACTCTTCATAAACTTCACACGTACACACACACACACACACACACACGCACACACACACACACACACACACACACTTTTCCAGTCTTCTTACACATTGCACTGCACTATATATTCTTCAAATCTGTGACACTGGCACGCTTGCAGCTCCTCAAACAAAATACTCCATCTCCCAACTCTGGGAATTTTCACTGACTATCTCTCAGACACGGGATGCTCTTCCTCCTCATCTCTTCCTTCTGGCTTTCCTGGCTTTCTTCAAGTCTCAGCTAAAACTCTACCTTCTAAGGAAGCCTTTCCAGGTCGGTCCTGCTAGTGCCTTCCCTCTGTTTAATATTTCCAATTTATCCTGTATATAGCTTGTTTGTGCATAATTATCTTCATGTTGTCCCTTCCCTCTCTCCCACCCATTAAACTGTAAGTTTCTTGAGAACAGGGGATTTACATACTCAATACTTAACATAGTGCCTGGCACATGATAGGTACTTAATAAGTGTTTCTGTTGAAATAGATGATGATAGATAGGACATATGGATGGATAGATTCTATACATTACCTACAAAAAATGCAACAGATAAAAATGTTAATAATGCACATTATCAGGTGTGGTAGCTAAGACATTTTGTTTGGCTTAACTTATTTTCTTTGTTACAAAGGCATCTTTTACGTGTACATGTATGGTGTAAAAAAGGAAAGCATAAATTTAAAAAAACTCAAAACCAACAAAAAAAATTAGTTAAGTCACTGAAATACAATAATGTTTCCTGGTATACAAATAACACAAATGAGAATATGATTGATGCACAGCAGGTGGGAAGCACTGAGAATTAAGAAATGACTTTAAAATGTGGCAGGCTGAGACCTTCCTGGAGATCTCACTGACTAGGCCTTGAAGGCTACATCTTTATCTCATAAGTATTACAGCATTTGGTGTTTCTGTCTTATTTCTCTTAGTAGATTGCAATATTCCTTAGGGACAACATCCAGTTTTATTAATCTTCCTTTTTCTGCAGTAGTCCAGAATGATAAATTCAACTCTAAGGTTGAACTGGTCTCTTTTGGGTCCTGTTACTCAGGATGATCTGGAATATCCTACTCTGGATCCTCCTACCTCTGGGATTATTATAAAAGCCAAATGGAGACATAATGAGAAGATTAAATGACAATTTTCCCAGTGACATTTGTTTTGCTTTAGGATACACTAAAATTTATAAAGAATCTCACTTTTAGAAATAAACACAATGGCCTCTAATGGTAATCAGCAATCAAAACTAGGTTACTGGGTTCAACTTAAAGAGACTAAAAACGTAAAAATGTTGCCTTCATTAATATGTTTATTAATAAGAACTCCCTCTTTAGTTGATTTCAAAATAAGTAAATTTTGAAATAGTATGGTAACTCATTGTTCAAACTCTAGCAAATAATATTTTCAGGTTCTAAAAAGAGCAAGGCAATACTGACATTAATATCTTTGATCTGATTCAAACCTTTCCTTAATTTAGCTCTATCTTTGTTCTTACTTGTTTTACATGGTTATGTAGCTTGGCAGGCTGAAGAAATGGTCAGTTTCAAATCCTGTGATTTTTGGCCATTCTGCTTGCACTTTTGCCATCCAACAAGCAAGCGAGGGGCTTATAGAGCTAACTAAGGGGACAATGAAAACCGACGAGTAAGAAATAAGGAGGGGGAAATGGAGGAAGAAAGAATGAAGTGGTTCTTCAGATCAAGATGAAGAAGAAAAGAAACACCTCTAGTTGGTATTTTGGAATTGAGTTTTAACTCTATAAAAAGGTTTTTTTAATATAGCAATTCCTCTTTTCCTACAAATTAACTGTCTTGTTTAGTCATTAATTATGACTCTTTAGAGCCATGTATTGACCAAGATATCAAATTTGTTCTTCTAGAAAGGGAAATTAATTCTACAGCCAAAGACTATAACTCATTTTAAAAAAGCTGTATGAATGATAGATGCTTACTGGATGAAGCTAATAATGATGAGCAAATTTTAAACAAGAACCTAAATATTCTATTTCCTTTAACTTCAATCCGTACCCAGGTATTTCTGATTATATGAACTTCTCTATCTATACTAATCAGGAATAGAAAAGATGAAAAGTCACAGAGTTTCAAAAACCGGTTTTAACTAACATGGTTAAACTCCTCTCCTAGCAAACTTTTAATCACTGAGATGTTGATGGATCTAGGCTTTGTCCATGTGCTCATGTTCAACCTAAAGAGAACAGACTAATAATGATTAAAATGAGACAGGGGAAGGATAGGCAGCAGAAAAAAAGGAGAAGCAAAAAAAAAGCCTAGTATAGTAAATAAATCAGTGGTTCTCAATTTCTGTCTGTAAATACTCTGAGGAGTCTCCCAATCTTCCATTCTTTAAATTGCCTCTGGCTTGCTCTTACAGGCATGCTCAAGTACATGCCCAGATATACAATTTTATTTCTTTACTATCATTCCCTATGATTTGGTCTCTGGGGTCATCCTGAGACCTTGGAAAGCACTGGAAAGGACTTAATTTGGTGCTATGTTCTTTGGTTACTTTATAATTCCACCATTCAGGAGTCCCCTGAGATGTTTCTCTTCTAATTACTGCCACGCTACTCAATTCATACAAACACACTCACTTTTTAGGACACTTCATATGGTGCCCAGGTCATCTGGGCCATGTGATAAGTGCCAGGCCCCTACTCATATTTACCGATCACTTTCAATTAATAGTCCCCACCAGCACACAACTGAAAGTGCAATGAATGGAAAGCCCTTGATGTACCTAGAATTTCAAGTATTGTGGGGGAGATTTTTTTTCAGCCTATACCCAGCCTGGATCCAGAAAATGTCTCTGAATATAATTGCTGGGAAAATTGGCTGATATGAAGTACTGGCTCCAGAGAAGATAGATAGATAGATATTCTTGTGGATTCATCAAGATAGCACTCTTTGTGACCGACCACCAGTGGTAAATGTTTCACAACTGGCTTTCTGAAACAAAAAATACCTGGAACACACTTAAATTTAGACAATCAGCAAAACAATACATCAATCTCTGGTGCATAGCATTAGAAGATTTTTTGAGGTATAAATATATACACTTAAATTTTGGGTTTTTTTCACACTTAAATTTTTATAGTAGACTCAGTCAGAGCCAGGATCCGGTACATCTCCGTTCCACCATAGAACTTTCACAAGGTTCACAGCAGTCTAGGGGTGGGGAACCTGTGGCCTTGTAGAACAAATCCTTTTATTATGGAAATTTGTCTAAACTTAATAAAATGATGAAGAAAACGTTGATAATGGAAATTAAATTTAACAAAGTTGCCAAGTTCTCATCAGTATTTGAAGTGCAATATTCATTTTCTTTACAAAAAATACTTTAGTTTTCCTGTTTAAAATGTAAATGTTTATTGCCTGGTGGAGGGAAGATGCACTGGCCCTTAAATCTGACATCCTGGGCTTTTCTCACCTCTAACATTTACTACCTATAGGATAATGAGCAAGTTACTTCATCTTCCTTGTCATCAATGTCTTTATTTATAAAATGAGATTGGATTTAGATGGTTTTTAAGGTCCCTTCTCAATCAATCAGTCGGTCAATAAACATTTATTAAGTGCTTACAGTATGCCAGGCATACTGTATGCCTGGATATAAAAACCAGAAAAAACCAAGGCAGTCCCAGCCTTCAAGGAACTGACATTCTAAATGGTGAAAGAAAACACACAAAAGGAAAACTGAAAAGCATGGGGGTATGGGGTAACCACACTGAGCAAGATGGATAAATCCAGAGAATCAGGGATGGCTAGTCTGAGCCCTTCCACAAAACTGCAGTTCTAGGAAGAACTCACCAGTGGGAGAAAGGGCCCACAGGAACAGAGCAAAGAGGCAACTAGGGCATGATGGCACGGCCTGCCAAAGTAGAGGTGGCACTAGTTCTCAATATACATTCCTATCTGCTTAACTTAACCCTCATATTGTGATCCCATTGCTGTAAGCTATAAACAAAGTTCATTTTCTTTTTCCTGATGTTTGTTTGTAGGATACTTGGGACAGGCTCCTTGAAAATTTTAAGCCACTGGTGGCTTAAATAATAATGACAAGGTACATAAATATACATAAAAGAATAAAGCTCCCACCTCTGGAAGACTATATTTAAAAACTATGCCACAGATATAGCCATTCAACTCACCCCACTTCTCAATAAACTCCAGAGGCTCCCTATCATCCCCTAACTTAATAACAAGGATATGATATTGGAGCCAAAGGAGCTGGATTGAAACCTTTGGCTCTGCCATATACTATCTGCATGAACCTGGGCATGTTTCCTCATCTGTAAAACAAGGAGGCTAGAATATATGGGTTCCAAAGTCTTTTTCAACTCTCAGAATTTGATCCTATGAATAAACATTTGCTAAGCACCAAGAGATACTATCCAGTAGGTATTGTATGAAATTGACTGTTTTAATCTTGAGCTTTCTCAGCATATGAAAGACTTTAACGGATGGCTGGGGGAAAACTAAGGTTGGGTTCTTAAACTATTAGGCTAAATTGGGTATATGTGAGAAAGGGAAGATTTGAAGGTTTTCAACGAGTATCTTAGAAGACTGGGAGGGTCTGTTCAAGTAAAACTGAGCAGCCTGGAAAAAAAAAGCAAAAGAGATTTTGATTATATTTATCACCATCAGTCTCATCATCTATGAGGAAGTAAAATCTCTGCCTGGAATCAGGAAGACCTGAGTTCAAATCAGGCCTCAGACACTTACTTAACTATGTGACCCTAGGCAAGTAAGTCATTTAATTTCTGTTTACCTCAGTTCCTTTATGTATAAAATGACTTTGGTAATAGCACCGATCTGCCAAGGTGGTTGTGAGGGTTCAAATGAGATCAATTTCGGCTACTACTACTACTACTACTACTACTACTACTACTACTACTACTACTACTACTGTCTCTAGCTTGCCTTCTTCATTAATCTATTACTTCTAACAACTATGCGAGTTACTGTTATCCCCAGGAAGAAGTCAAAGAACAAGCACACTTCCAGGAAAACCTTGATTTTTCACCAAAGGCAAACAATAAGAGAGACAGTTTTACAATGTGCAATTTCCAAAAAAGACTCAAAATTTCCAAAAGAGTAATAAATAAGAGCAAAATAAATTTATCAGTGGCATGACTTATTCTGGCTGAGCTCCCTTAATGTAGGTGCAAAAACAGTTAACAGTAAACTTCTTTTTTTAAAAAAAAAAGACAATTACTACTATGGGAATTATAAATATTTGTGCCATGAATTGTCAAGGATTTTAAGAAAAAAGAAATTATTTTTCATGTTTATTTCCTTATTGTGTATATATACTGTCGGGATAATAGTCCAAGTTGAGATTCAGTTATTATTAGACTCAATATTTCCACCTGGGTAAGTGAGACAAATTAAGTTTTTCAGAACAATAGGGTGTCATTTAATATCATGGCACAATGGCCTAAAATTGAGTTCATGCTCATCCCTAAGCACTAAGAGGTGATCTACACACCAGGGTTCATTAAATATTTAACACTAATATCAATTTTAACATTTTACAGTTCATAAGTAGGCTTTTCCTACTATAGCTCAAAGTATTTATTAATTTACTTTGAAAACTGCGAAATTCCTTTCAGTCACAGAAAGATGCTTCTTAAAATGAAATTTTTAGCCACTTCCTCACCACTTCTGTCTCTCCTTCATGAGTCATATTTAAGCCAACTTATGGGAAAACCATTGCAGTTCCCAAATGACAGACCTGCTCAGTGGGTGAAATTAAATGAGTAACTATAGTTATACAGATCATCTTTTATTTAAAAAAAAAGTCATGACTTTCAGGAAACCTTTTTAGTGATGCAATCTTTTTTTTTCTTTTAAACAAGATTCAAAGTTATTAAGAAAAAAAAATCCTCGTTTGAGGAACATTTGTACTCTTCACCCTTAAGTCTCTGTCTTGCTGGGATACTGCATACCTGACAATGCTGCTGAACTAAATAGTTACCATGATCCTTGAGCTATTGTTGTGGCATGAGTATCGTAATAGTATTATATTAATACTATATTCAGATTTTAAAGATCAAGTCTCTAAGGCCAAACAAAATGTAGTGTTTCCTAAAGACCAAGTTTATCTAAAATAAACCAGATTGCTAACCTAGATGGTTCTGACCAAGCTGATTTAGCCAATAGACCCAATACAGTCTTCTGGATCTTCAAGAGTCAATGTCTAAAGAAACTCCCTAAGTAAAAACCTATTTTAAGTTTGATAAAAATATCTGGATGACTGAAATGGTCATACTTTGACTATCTACATATTGCCTTGGAAGTGTGAACCTTCTAAAACTATGGTAAATTAATCTTCTTCTAAAAACAAATCATAATTTTGAGTCCAACTTCTAGTTTTGTATTGGGTAATCCTTGTTAGTAGGTTTTCTTTTTATGAAGCTACAGTGGGCAGTTTTCCTATAGAGGCAAAATTGTTCTACAGAGATAAGATGGAAAACTGACTCACATGTCCAGTTTTCAAGATAAATGTTCAAACAGTCTGAATATTCTGGACAAAGGAATGGATACAGTGATGAGTGCCCTACCTCTTCACCCCTTACTCCCACATCCCTTCTTATTCTTAAAATGTCTTAAAAACTTGATAAGGTAAAACCTATATAATTGTGAAGATGACAATATGTCACTCAGAAATGCATGTGAATTTCCATCCTACATGGGAAACATATGAAGTTAGTCAAATAAAATTACAGACTGCGGTTGAGGAGGTGATTAATTGAAATGGAGTCTTCATTTGTGAGTTGTGAATCTGCATAGTCATCAAAACAATAACCCCCATCCAGCACAGCATGCAATCTGTCTCTACTCTTCAAAAGGAATTAACACTGAGATCAAGTCATCCATCACATATGGAGGTCCTGACCCCTCCAGGTCAGGGCATAGGACAATAGTAGAACACTAAGGTAGATCTTTTTTTCATAATTGGTTCAAGAAAAGCAAATTGTGATCTCTACTTGAAAAGGAAAAGAACATCACGTGCCTATACAAAACTAAACCGATGAATATTTGAATTTTTTACTCAAGTTAAAAGAAATTACTTTGTGAATGAGCATCTGTATAACCACAGACTTGCAGGCTCCAAATAATGTGTTTCTGTTGTACAGAACATGACAACCCAAGCAGAGCATATTGTTCCTGGGGGATGAACCACATGCTTGCAAGCTTACTCTCTGACAACAATAACTTTACATTAAATAATGAATGAGGACCTTACATGGGAATTTCCCATCTGTAATTAAAAAAAAAAAGAGGAGAAAAAGAAATTCAACAGGTGAAAATTTTATATCTTCCCTTTAAGAATGAACACTATCATTTTAATGATACCACCAAAAAGACCAATGATACCAGTGCAATTCTTAAGTGCCATCTCTGCATATTACATAGAACATTTGAATACTTTACATGAAGGCTTTGGAACGGAAGCTTATTTTCAGGTCTGACTATAGTCAATTGGATAAGCACCATTTTATTTGCTTTGCAGTTGTCCTCATTATTAGAATATGACAATGATCTTTGTTTATAAAGGTTCACTCTGACAAAAGGAGCATCATCTATTGGATGAAAATATGAACTAATGCCTACTTTATTGCAATAAATTTCAAGCCAATTAGTACATACAAAACAATTTTTAAATGGTGAATTCACAAACTTAGCTGCCACCAGTTTCTAATACTGGTTGCACAAAATGGCCATGTCACAACTACTCCATACTTTTGTGACTGAAAGAAGTGTTTATATTAGGGGGGGAAATACTTTTACAAACATCTTTAATAATCAGTAAATCAGTTCTGTCATCCTACTCATTCATGATTGGCAGGTATGAAATCTGGAACACATTCAAAATACTCTATTGGTTGTTACTGGAAGATCTGAGTTATCTAAGAAATCCTGGTAAAATGTGAGTGTCATGCTCTGGAGGAAGGGGTGGAGAGGAATGAAAGAGGGATAAATCACTGAAGGGAACAATAAGCAGCTTTCTGTGGATAGTTCACTTTCTTACAGCCTACACAGCAGCTCTAACAGAACTGTCATATGAAGGTATTTTTTTTTTGGCCAGATATGATTTAGGGAGGGTTTTTTGGTTTTTGCTTTTTTGGGTAGCTGCCCAAACTTGAAAGTGACTAAATTAAAAGTAGTAAAAACCCTAGAGTCAGGCTGGTGCTTGTTGCCAGACACTACCTTTTGCGTTATAGGACTTTTTCCCCGTATGTGAGCTTTTTTTTTTTTTCACGTGAACACCTCAGGCTCAGGCTTGGAAAGTGAATGCCCCCTTGGCAGTATGAGAACACCTGCATTTTATTTATTTATTTGTCTCTCTATTTATTTACTTATTAAGGCACGGTGGGGTCGTTTAGCCTCCTCTGTGGCTTTTAATAGTCCTTTCCACACTTTGCCAAAGGAGCAGAAAGGCGGGTCAGGGGGAAAGGAAGGATTCTAGCCCAAGCTCTCTTCGGAGGGTCAAGAATCATGCCCTTTGGACAGAAGAGCAGCATTTATGCGAGGAGTTAGCAAGAGCAGGAAGGCGAAGAGGAGGAGGAGGAGGCACATTCCTATCCAGGAGGTTAAGAGACACAGCACGTTCCGGGCGGGAGCAAAGTAAACGGGTCCTTTTCTTTTGGGGCTAGATGGCGGAAGCCTGGCACTGAACCCCAATCTCCCCGGGCCACCGACCCCCCGAGAGGAGACCCCCACAAGTAGCCGAGCCTATCTCTCACTCACCCAATCGGCAGATACAGAAGAGCTGGAGGCAAGCGAGGAAGAGCTTGGGAATGTACATTTCCAAACCGTGCGGGTCCCCCACGCTGCGCCGCTCCTCTTCTTCCCGGGGCGGAGGAAGAGAAATTGATCTTTCTTATCCTCCAGTCTATAGATTGGGGTACGGGGCGTCGGGGGAAAGGGGGAAAGGTCTGCAGGTTCAAGGCAGGGATAGGGAGAGACGGAGCGAGAGAGCGGCTAACCGGGACCGCGGTAGTGCGAGGGAATCCGGTAATACTAGACGCGGGGCATGTCAGCGTGTGGGAGTTTCTGCTTCTCCAGCTGCTGCTGCCGCTGCCTCCACCGCCGCCGAGCAGGAGAGAGGAGCAGCCGCGTTACGCCGGTGCATGCGTGTGTATGTGTGTGTGAGTGTGCCAGAGTGTGTGTGTGTGTTTTTGTGTGCATGTGTGCACGCGCGCGCGCGCTCTAGGGTGGGAGAGAGGAGCGCGCCCCGCTTAAGGTGGGTGGGGGAATGCGCAGTGAATGGGCTTGGGTACCCGAGTTTAAAAAGTGATGGAGAGAAGTGGGGCAGGGGGCAGCGTGCATGCCTTTAGGCAATCGGGCACACGCACACACATAGACATACACGCACGCACGCCCTCTTTTCTCGTAGGACGTTTTACTCCTGTGGGATGGTGAATTCCCCCCTCCCCGCCCCCACCTCACCTCTCCCCCAAGGCACGCAATCTTTGAGAAACAATGTTTCTTCTTTATGATATTTATCCGTTTGCAAGAGTCTCAGGTTGTCTCCTAGACAGTTAGGGACATGGCATGCTTTCTCTTCCCGCATTGATCGATAGGTGGTCTAGTTTTGATTGAGGGCCCACTGTTTGCCTGCCTTCACGACTCAGTTCAATTCCCACCTTCTGCGGGAAGCCTTTCCCAGCTTCCCCACCCCACCCCCTACTATTAATGTCTTCCCCACTATTACCTTTTCTGTATTATAGATTACATCACGTTTGAACAAGTTTCTGTTTTTGTTTATTTTCCTCATTTATCTCCCTTGTTAGAATGTAGGCTCTTTTTAAGGAGTTTTCACCTTTCTTTGACTCTCTGGCCCTTTTCACAGTGCCTTGCACATTTTAAATACTTAAACTTCCCTTGATTCAGCATAATTCAAAGCACTTTTTTCTTTACTCCTGAACAGTGGCATCACCTCCTCACCACAGTAAATCCAGACTGCTGCCATTCCCATCTAACTGATCCCCCTGCTTCCAGTCATTCTTTTCTCCAAACCATCCTGTCCACATCTATATCATTACTCATCAAAACAGCCATTCACTAGATTAGTTAGGAAATCTAGTGGTAAAGTGGATAGAGCACCAGGCCTGGAGTCAGGAAGATTTGAGTTCAAATGCTGTGTCAGACACCAACTAGCTGTGTGATTCTGGACAAGTCACTTAACCTGTTTGCCTCAGTTTCCTCATTTGTCAGAAGAGTTGGAGAAGGAAATGGCAAATCACTCCAGTATCTTTTTCAAGAAAACCCCAAATGGGGTCACAGAGAGTCGGACAAGACCGAACAACAACACTATAACACCCTTACCTAACACTTGAGACGGTGCGTTTCTTGGATTGAATGGACTGTGAATGCAATTTTATCCGTGCAGGGAACTGATGACTCCTGATACGGAAACTCCCTCCACTGATGCAGATAGACAACTCACTTGTACTTTACAGTTTTAGAGAGTTGCCTGGGATATTGAGAAATTAAATTACTCTTCCACAGTGGCACAGTTATGTGTTAGGGGCAGGATTTGAATCCAGGTGTTTCAGCCCCCAAGGCTAGCCAGGACAGTCCTTTATGCTAAATAACTTTGCACGCAATAGTTATTGGTTGTTTAATAATTAAACTCAATTCAGCAAGCATTTATTAAGGAACTGTTATGTGCTTAGATGCCATATTAGGTGCCAGGGATACAATGACAATTTTTTTTTCTGCCCTTAAGGAGCTTACATTCTTGAAAGAGTGCTAAGGCACCACAGAGAGACAAAACTAAGGCAAATGAATAAATGCTCCAGTGCTGACACAGGTGACATTAACTCAATCCTTGGTCTTTGAGAGTTGCTGCAACAGAAAATAATACATCATCCAGATTGAGGCTGTCCAAAATGAGGCCTGCAGGCCACGTGAGGTCCACAGTGAGATTTATGCGGCCCACCTACAAGCATAGAAATTTACATACATGCTTTAGTAAAAGGAGCTGAGCTATGGCAGAGTTCTCACTAAAATGGCAACTCAAAATATATTGTCTATTGTTTCAATAAAAACCTAAGGTTAGACAGCCCTGGACTAGACAACCACCTAATAATGAGCCACTCTGTATTTAGCTTCATTGGTCTCAGAAAACAAGGATGCTATATGTAAGCTTTCTAGCTTTATTCTCTACAGGCACTGACTTCAAGACCCCAGGCCACCTCCATGCCACTAGGAGTTATTAAAGGAGCATTTTAGTGGAAGAGGGAAGCATTCATTATTTATGGTCAACTAAAAGGTGCAGTAGGAGCTCAAAGAAGAGAAATCAGTATTGCCTGTAGCAGTCAAATATAGCTTCCTGGAGGTGAAGGTGAGACTTCAGCTGGGTCTTGATGAATGGTCAGTATAAGGCAGCCTTGAATTCACTGCACAGAAAGTGCAGCCTGCACAGAGGACTCAAAGGAGTCTATAAACAGGTATGAAAATATAAAGTACCAAACCATAATTGCCTTCTCTGTCATATTTTGGGATTGCTGAACAAGCAACACCCCTTCCTCTTGGCCTCATATCCTTGAATCCTGAAACACTGACTAGTAATCAGAGGTAGTGATCTTCAAATATATTGCTTCCCCAAGTACCTGTCCAGTCTCCATACTTTGAAAGTTGAGAATTCACATGGCAAATAGAAGGCAGGCGCTGACCACAAAATCTCCATTTTTTGACTACAAAGGCTGTTATCAGATCATGCTGCTCAGAAAACCAAAGTGCCTCCTCTATACAAGGGGACTTCAGGAATGTTGTTGGTGACATTAGGCGGGCCACATGTGAAGGCACATTTGCTTCTGTCGAAATTCTATTATCTGCTGCTCTCTGTTGGGCTGGGAAAGTCCAATCTCAGTACCTCTCGTGTTAGGCCACGTGAGTGAGTTTGTGTAACTCTCATTAGCCTCTATCATCCCAAGCTGCCATTACCAGTTCCTGGAAAGAAGACTGGGCTTACATAGGCTCCACCTAAAGCCTTCCCTTCCCTCCCAATAAAGATCTGCTTTAATGCTTAAATGTCTGCTTTCTGAAAAGGGAAAAGGCCAGAAAACAAAACAAAAAATAGGTGACTGGGTAGGATTTAGCTAAGCAGAGGAATCGTAAGACATTACAGTTGGAGAGAAAATCAAAGCTAAAGAGACAGAGAATTGGGGCTGGACAAATATGATAAAGCTCTCTATTTTGCATCTGGTGCCCTGCCTGGTTTCAATTCCAGTGAACAAGATGTCTCTCCCAGGATAAGCTCATCCCTTCTAAACTCACTACTATGCTGCAAACTCTAGCCTTGATTGACACCCGTCTGATTGAAGGACTTGAGGGTGGAGTACCAAATTCCTCCCAATGTCATCCTACATAAAGAGAAGAAAACTGGGCTCTCAGATCATGGAATAAGATGCCACCACCCCACTCTGTTTTGCTCTTTGTACTGTAAGCTCCTTGAGGGTAGGGGCTGGCTTTTTTTATTAATTCTATCCCCAGAACTTGGCACAGTGCTTGGCACATAGTGGGTACTTCACAAATGTTTATTGGATTGGGTTTGGCCTTGAAAACCAGGCAGAGGAATTGTGCTTGAAGTAGCCAGCAATAGAGACCTTTTGTACAAACTTTACAAGATCTTAATAATATGCTGAGAAGTAAAGCAGTTTACAGGGGGACCGGGAGATTGGAGGGCATCTGCTCCCAAAGTATGCCTCCCAACCAGAGTTCCACTGTCTGATAATAATTCTCTTAACAGTCCAGAATTGCTACCATCAGAGTCAATGAGGCTTTGAGTTAAGATATAAAACAACTTGCTTTATCTGTAAAAAGCCAGTGTTGAAATGTACGTAATCTGTGAGACAGGGCAATATAGAACATAAGTGTGATCTTCTAACCCTCTTTCTCCATTTCATTAGCCCAGATTAGTTTTTCAGTTAATTGCAGCTTTGAAGGGTGAAGAAGTCAAGTCTTGAGAGAACAAAGGAGTTTCCACTGAGGCAAAGGACCATAGATTGTTAGATCATTAGAGCTGGAAGAAAATTTAAACATCACCTAGTTTACTGTCTCATTTTATAGATGAAGTAACTAAAGTCCTCAGAGTTGTTGAGTGACATGTACAAAATCACATAGGAGGAACATGGCAGCCAAAAATCCCGAATGATTGAGTTGATGGTCCTGGCCTGTCTAGTAGACCAGAATAGAACATTCTCAATGCTACCTAGTATGGCAGCTAGGTGGTACAGTGAATGGAGCTCTGGGTTTGGGGTCAAGACTTGAGTTCAAATTAAGTCTCAGAGACTTCTTCACTATGTGACCCTGGGCCAGTCAAATTAACCCTGATTGCCTCAGTTTCCTCAGATGTAAAATGAGCTGGAGGAGGAAATGGTAAACGACTCCAGTATTTTTGCCAAGAAAACTCCAAATGGGGTCATGAAGAGTTGGTCACAACTGAAAAAAAAATCCAACTATAAAACTTTGTGCATTAGGAGTAAGGGGAACAAAATGGAGCATTACAGAAGGAAAACCATGTTCTAGGACAGGGCTGTCAAACCTTAGGTTTTTATTGAAACAATAGACAATATATTTTGATTTGCTGTTTTAGTGAGAGCTCTGCAGTAGTTCAGCTTCCTTTACTAAAGCATTTATGTAAATTTCTATGCTTGTAGGCAGGCCACATAAATCACACCATGGCCGCATTTTGGACAGTCCTGTCCTAGAAGATAAGGTGCTTTGGAAAGGAGGCTTGGTTGGGGAGAAGAAACACCAAAAGGGAACAAGCATTAAAGACAACTTTTACAGTTCTTGCTAAGAAATGTGTTTCAATTCAAAGATGCATTCAATTATGTTTTATACCTTTGTACCTTCAGAACTATATGCCAACATTCAGAAGTTAACTGTAGATCAATGAATGATAATTTATTTCAGCATATCTGATTAGAACATTAACTATATCTTACTAAAGTGTATTTGGTTCCTACTACAAATGATTCAAAGTACTTTGCAGACATCAAACTAATATGAAATCTTTAACTGTGTGAATGTCTATATTTCAATTAATAAGCAATGTTCTCCCATTTATGATGTGAGCTTTAAATAACAGCTAGCATGAAAAGACAGGAAACAATATGGGCATCTGGGACAACAAAGGTATCTAGAATGACAAAAATCAGTCTCCAAGTTAGAATTTGGCAGAAATTCCCAAGTCTGCTTCTCAATTCCTATGGAAAAAAACCCCAACAACCATGTCATGTCACTGTTGGTTAGAAAGTTGAAAAGGAGTCATCACTTATCTATCCATGGAATACTTTAGGAGACTTCCTATTTCATCTAGGATTGTTTACCTCTGTTGCAATGTGATTATGAAATATGCAAGAGCTTCAAATTATTCCTAAAAAAAAAGTTGGTACAGTTGCTTCCCCCGTCTTCCACCCCACTGTAAATCTTCTGCTCGTATATTCCAAAGAACTACTATAGGTTGTTTAAGGACTTGGCAAATTGAAATGAAGATTGATGCTAAAATTCTTCACACAATTACTGCGATATGTGAATGATGTTGATCCTTGGCTTATAAATCTTAATTGTTAATTTCCTTGTCTTTTCCCAGGAAGATCATATGTGAGCAGCTGAGATCAATTCGAGTTATACCATGCTTTGGATGAATAGTATGGAAAATATATTGACTATTTAGAATTTGACAGAGTGATTGCCTGACCAAAAATACACAGTTCTTTATTATAAGCCTGTTTGTTTATTATAAGCCTGTCTTTTATCTAACTCAACCATTCTAAACTATATCTTTCAGGTTATGATAGATGAATATTTTTGAGGCTTTTTGGTGCACTGTGATGTTGCTGTTATCTGATTGACACAGGCCATCAGTGTCCAGGATTAGGGAGGTAATAATCCTGCTATGCTCTGACTTGATTGACCTACATCTGGATCGTATTCAGTTCTGGAATATTTTAGGAAGGACATTAATAGTCTGGAAAAAGATCTGGGAAAGTTGGTTGGTGAATGATCTTGAGATCATGCTGTGTGAGGACTGGTTAACGAAAATAGGAATGTTTAGCCAAGAGAAAAAAAGACTAAGGGAGAAATGAGTAGGTGTCTTCAGGTACTTGAAGGACTGTCATAAGGAAGAAAGATTAGTCTTATTCTCCTTGCTTCCAGAAGATAGGAAGAAGAACAATGTATGGAAGGATGGTGTCTGGAATATGGAAGATGTATAGTAAAAGCTTTTTGAATTGAATTGAAGTTGTTGAGAGGCAGATTTATGCCTGATATAGGGGAAACCTGCCAAAAGCTAATGAAATGTGGAATTGGCTACCTGGGAAAATTATGGGTTTACCTTTACTGGAAGTCTTCAGGCATAGGCAATGCACATTTATTAGGTGTTTACTATGTGCCAAGGGCTGCGCTTAACTCTGAGGTTAGAAATAGATTCCAAAAGAAAGACAGTCCCTGCTTTCCTTCTAATGAGGGGAGACAACACATGAAAAGTGTGGCAAGCTATGGAAAAGGTACTACTCTGGGGACATGGTGGAGAATACCAAGAGTCACAAGCATAGCAAGACAGGAAATGGAGCATGGCTTACCTTGGCCCTTACTCAAAATGGAAGTCCCCAGAAGAAACTTACCAATGGGAGATGGGGACCTGAACAACAGAGGGATGTTCCAAGGTCATAAGGTGGTTAAGTCTAAGACAGTCAGAAACAGCCCTGAGGTCTTCAGGAAGAGGATAGATGATTACTTGTCAGCTTGAATGTAACATAACTTAATTTCTGGAGAGGATGAAATGTAATTTCTCTTTCTGCAACACAGTTGTACCTTTTTATTTGTATATTTACCACTGTTGGCCTTTCATTTTTTTCTGAAGTAAAAATTCTTTCCTATCTACATCAAGTTCATTTTTTAAAATTTTGTGTGATTATTAGTAGTTTAGTTATACAGCTTGTTCTAGCCCTTATCAGGCTTTGGGGAATAAAATAAATTGGAGATTTTTTCACTGAAATATCTAAAATTGAGAATGCCATTTCCCATATAGTCCATCAAAGGGAGGGGGTAATTAAGTTTAGACCCAGAGTTCAATATCTTTTTGCTCTACCATACAATTTACATAATGTGACTGCCAAATCTAAAACCATTAACTTCAAGTGATATGACTCGGTCAAAAGCTGTCTGAAAAAAAATATATACAAAATATTGAGATGTTCCTGATTTCAAGATTACTAAGATGTTAGGAAATATCTTCAAGAGACTCTTATGCAAATTAGAGCTATAGCCTTGTTAGAAGAGTAGAATACAATGAAGCAAATGCTGAACTTGGAGCTGACATATGAGTTCAAATTCCAGCTCTGCTGTTGGCTAGCCCTGACACCTTGGACAAGTCACTTAATCTTTCTAAGGCTCAATTTCTTCATGTATAAAATTTGGGATCAAACTACAGAACTGTTATACTATCTTAGTTTTGGGTCAGGCCCTTTTTTTCTTGTTGAATTTTTCACTAGCCATGTGGATAAATTCTCTATTTTTATTAATCCCATTTGTGGTCATCTGGGGCCTCTCTGTCCTGAATTAAACTTTTTATTCAATAGTCATATCCATTTTTGGCTCATTCACTTTGTTTTGATTCTCTCTGAATTGTGTCTTGCATATTATATTCTTTAGTTAAATAGCCAATATTTTCTTCATTTGAGTCATTTCTTTTCTTTCTTCACTTGTTTGTTTTTTTGTCTTTCCTTGGTCTTTTTTATCTTTTGAAAGAGTTCTTTCCTTAACTAATGGGACCAAAAAATATATTTTTCCCCTTTAGGTTGTATCATGACTATTTGTTATTGCTCTTTTCTGATGATCTCATCATGAGATAAGACCATTAGATGAAAAAATATTTCTCTTATGTAATTAATGTGTTGATAAATTGAGCCAGTTTTAGAATAATCTAGACTGTGCCATCTGGGCTAGCTCTCCTTAGCCTAGAAAGTGGGAATAATGGGAATAGCACCAGAGTTGAAGTCAAAAAGTCTATATTAAAATGCTAATTTTGCTACTTCCTGCCTGTGAGACTGTAATGGAAAAACTCCTCTTTGGATCTTAGTTTCATGATTAATAAAATGAGGGGGTTGGACCAGATAACTTCTGAAGTCACTTTTAGCTCTATATTCATTATCCTATGATCTCTCAAGATTTTTGTCTTGTAGGAGGCCCATTCCATTGCATCCCTATAGCCTACCCATATAATAGGTTTGGGCCCTTGTACAGGGTGTCCCTAAAGTCTGGATACATAGGAAAATTGACAACAATGTGGAGTTATTGCATCGAGTTCATGTGAATCTTGCAAAGCATATCAACCTTTGCGTCACAAATGATGGAAATCATATTGAAGATGTTATTTGTTAATATTCCAATTAAATAAAATGTGGTTGATAATTTCATTCATTTCATTTCTTGAAAACTATGCATTTTTGCCTATGTATCCAGATTTTAGGAACACCCTGTATTTGGTTTTAGTATCCTTACTGTTATTGTTCATTCATTTCAGTTGTGCCCAACCCTTTTTGTCCCCTCTCCGAGCTTTCTTGGCAAAAATATTGGAGTCGTTTGCCAGTTTCTTCTCCAGCTGATTTTGCAGATGAGGAAACTGAGGCAAACAGGGTTAAGTGACTTGCCTAAGATCGTATAGTTAGTGTCTGAGACCCTGTTTGAACTCAGGTCTTCCTGATTCTAGGTCAGGTATTCTATCTGCTATTCCACTTAGCTTCCCTCAGAAAGAATCTCAAGTAATAATAATTCACAAAGACATTTTGTATTAAGCATATCACCACAGTTTTGACAGTAAATATAGTCTTGTTACCTCGGTAACCTGAATAAAATAAGAGATTTCAGTTTTACCAGTAGTTTCCATTTCTAAAAAATCAATGTGAAGCCATGATTCTTTCAGTTTCTGTGTAGAAATTCTTCCTGAACTATCATTTGTCTTTAGAAACTATGAAGGAGAAGGATAGAATATGTCAGAAATAAACTTCTAAAATGGACTTAATTTCTTTTTTGCTACATTTCAAGTTGAGAGTTAAATTGGAAATGCTAGTGAGCTCCCAGTTTTGTTTGTAGGATGGAACAAATTGTAGGTCTCCCAAAAAAGAGAACTGTCATTCACAACTAGGAAAAGAGTAATTCTAAAACCCAGCCTTTTTTTTCTTTTTCATTCAGCATGGTATGGCACTAAGAGGAGCCGCTAGGGAGTCAAGATGCCTTGGTTTTAGGAGCAGCAGCACCAAGGAGACCTTCCACATTCCTTAATCTTGATGGCTCTGTTTTCTTCTTTGTGAAGTGTGAGGATTAGACTAGATTGCCTTTCCAGCTTATTCCATCCCCTATTCTTGTGGAGTTTATAATTTATTTGGAGATTAAAACATGGAATCTAATGGATTTATCAATGTAGATATTCCTTCCAAAGATGCATATCTCAATTCCTCCACGCCTATTTATCCTGTGCAGCTCTTACCCATATCATCCGGTGAATTATTCACTTGGGATCCACCCAGAGTCTGGAGGCCTTCCTCACTTTCTCCTGACACCACAAGTATTTCAGTAGAGCACTCAGGGTAACATCCCTCACCTTCACCACATAGCCAACCCATCTTCTTTTCCTAGCATAGATTTTTCTTGAGATATTTTACTGCTGTTCTCTCAAGTTGCTTATTAGTTATACATTGTAGTCTGCTCATTCACCATGTACTTCTCCATGGCCCTCAGATTCATATTCACTTTTGGTTCTTTGGAGACATTCCATATCTTGGAGCTATATCACAATCTAGAAGAAGACATTCAAGAAAGTTTAATATGATAAGAACATGAGAGGTACAAACAAGAAGAAATAGGAGTTGTGGAAAATAGAAATCACTTTCAGCTAGTGGGGAAAGGGAAAATGCAATTCAACAAAGACTTTTTAGCACCTCTTATGGACGATGCACTGTGATAGGTATTGATTGAGGTACAAAGTTAAGATAAAGCACAATACTTTTCCTTATTTACCTTACAGTTAATAGAGGGATATGACACATAAAGGTAATTGTAATACAAAATAATACTTGATAAATGAATCAGAGAGGCACAAAGCACTGTGTTAGCTCTGAATAAAGGAGTTGTCATAGTAATGACCTGACAGGGCAGACTAAGGAAATGGGATTAGTAATATTTGAGGTCAAGTTTAGTAGATGGGTAAAAATTCAATAAGCAAGGGTTAGACATAAACAATACCGTGAACAAAAGAATGGAGGTGGGAAAGTAAGGGATAGTGGAAAGGACAGGAAGTCATTTAGTTTAGTTAGAGAATAGAGTATGTTGAGAGGAGTTTTATAGGATAAATCTAGAAGGGCAAGATGGCACCAAATTCTGGACGGTTTTAAGTTCAGTCAAATTAGCTCGAACATTAGTGGATAAGCAATAGGGAGCCACTGAAGGATATGTTTGTTTGTCGATTTGTTTTGTAACCAAATGTACGGATAAGTATATCTGATAGCTATCTGAACAGAGTCAGAGTTAGAATTAGAGGCAAGTAGGTGGCACAGTAGGCAAGATGCTGGATTCGAGTTCAAATTCTGACTCATACAGCTGTTCGGCCTCTTGGCTAGTTACTTAATCTCTCTCAGCCTCATTTTTTTTCTTGTTAAATGAGGAAAATAGCCACACAGGATTGGTGTACTGATCCAATACAACACTTTGCAAACCTTAAAGAGCTATATAAATGCCAGCTATAGTTATTATATGGAGATAGAGAAAAAGAAGAGAGAGTTGACTCAATAAAACCCATTAAGAGGCTTCACAGTAATTCAGATGGCTGGTTACAAGAGCTGGTACTAGATTGATAGCAGTGGGAATGGAGAAGACGCAATGAATGCATGAGGTATTTTATAGGCATAATCAACAGGACTTGACAGGTGACTAGATGTGAAGTGAGGAAGAGGAAAACCAAAGATAATGCTACGGTATCAAATATGGAAGATAAGGTCAATGGTGGCACCAGCAAGAAAAATCATGAAATTGAAAGGAAAAGAAGGTTTTGGGGAAAAGTTGATGAGCTTAGTTTTGGACAAATTAATTTGGAGGTACCATTGGGATGTAAAGACAAAGAAGTCATATGATCATCTAGAAAAGAAAGACTGGATAGTTATTTGTTGGAAATGTTAGAAGATGGTGGAGTACAGACCAGGACCCTGCTCAATTCTCCCAATATCCCCCTGTAAACAACTTTAAAATAACTCCTCAAATGAAATTTTGGAGCAGCAGAGTCAGCAAAAAGTCAAAGACAGACATTTTTCCAGCCTAAGACAATGTAGGAAGTCATCTGAAAAGGTTTGTAATACCAGGGTGGGTGCAGGCCCAGGGTATGGCAGAAGCATGAGTGGTGACCCTTGGAGGCAGCTCGAACAACAGCTATAACAGCAGCAGCTTTGGGAGCTCTCAGCCCAGAGAAGGTAAGGGGGTTGGACAACTGGTCAGAAAGAGGTTACAGGGGATACTTTCCTGGCACTGGGTGCAGGTGGTGCTGACTGGCAACTCTATTGCTCATATGCAGTTGTGGGTCAAAGTTTTAGGGCAGCGAATAGTGCTGGTGGTCTGTCACAAAGGAGCAGAGACCCTGGTCACAGGTCTAAGATGGAGAGGAGCGCTATCATTTGTAGTGTAAAGGAGACAAGGTCCCTTCCTGGATAATGACCAAAGTACAGACCAGAAGAACAGCGACCACACCTCTCCCTGCATCACACCATCTTGGAAGCCCTGAAAAGTTGCAGACCCAGAGAACTTGCTCTGAAAACAGCAGCACAAAAAAGCCTGGAGCTTGGCATAGTGCCTCCCCACTCCCAGGTGAGCAGAGCCCAACTTTATCATAAAGTTCAAAGTGAGGAAATAGGCTGGGGAAATGATCAAACAAACAAAAAAAGAACTTGACCATAAAAAGGTATTACAGTGGTAGGGCAAACAAGACATAAACCTAGAAGAAGATGACAGTATAAAAACAGATACAAGCAAAGCCTCAAAGAAAAATTTTAATTGGACCCAAGGTCAGCAAGAATTCCTGGAAGACTTAAGGAAAGAGATAAAATTGGCAAAGAAAAATATGAAAAGGAATGAGATTGATACAAGAAGGTTATGAAAAGAGGATTAACTTCTTGGTAAGAGAGGCATAAAAATATTGAAAAAAAAGAATCACCCTAATGGTAAAAGAGGCACAAAAATTCACTGAAGAAAAAAAGTCCTTTAAAAGCAGAATTAGCCAAATGGAAATTGTGAGTTGATTATGTCAGGTCGATTTTCAAAAAAAGAATGTAGGGGTGGGGAAAAGGGATGCATTAAGAGAAGGGGATAGAGAGAGGTAGAATGGGGCAAATTTTCCCACAGAAAAGAGGCATGCATATATATATATATATACATATATATATATATACACACATATATACATATATATATACATACACACACATTATATATATACGTATATATGTGTATATATATACACGTACATATATATATATATATGTACACACTCACTTAAGTATAGAGATTTATCTTACCCAATAGGGAAATGGGGAGAAGGGAGATGAGAGATAAACAGGGGAAGGGAATGATAAGGGAGAGAGCAGCAGTGTTCAGAAGCAAGATAGGTTTTTGAAGAGGGACAGAATAAAAATAGAGAGAGAAGGTTAAACAGAGGAAAATGGGATGAAGGGTAATGCACAATTAATGATTATAACTGTGAATGTGAATGGGATGAGCTAACCCATAGAATGGAAGTGAATAGCTGAATGGATTGGAAATCAGAATTCAACAATATGTTATATACAAGATACAGACTTAGGACAGAAAGATACACACAGTTGAAATGAAGGGCTGAAGCAGAGTGTATCATACTTCATCTGAAGTGAAGAAGGCAGAGTGGCAATCATGATCTCAAACAAAGCAAAAGCAAAAACAGGCCTAATTGAAAGATAATTAGTGAAACTGTATTTTGCTTAAAAATATCATAGACAATTAATATAAAAAATTTTACAGCAAGTTTCTCTGATAAAGGCTCCACTTCTGAAATATATAAGGAATTGAATCAAATTTATAAAAAATAAGAGCCATTCCCAAATGACAAATGGTCAGAGGATATAAACAAGTAGTTTTCAGAAGAAGAAATCAAAACTATCTATAGTCATATGAAAAAACATTCTAAATCACTACTGATTATACTTGTGTCCCCATATGGGGTCTTGACCCACAGTTTAAGGAACTCTGGATTAAAGAAAGGCAAATTAAAACAACTCTGAGGTACCACCTCACACCTATCAGAAATGACGAATGCTGAAGAAGATAAGAGAAAATAGGCACATAAATGAATTGTTGGTAAGGTAGTGAACTAGTCCAGCCATTTTGGAGAACAAACTGGATCTATGCCCAAAGGGCTACAAAACGGGGTATATCCTTTGACCCAGCAATACCACCACCAGGTCTGTAACTCAAAGAGATCAAAGAAAAGGGAAAAAGACCTATATGTACAAATATATTAATAGCAGCTCTTTTTGTAATGGCAAAAAAATTGGAAATTGAGGGGGATGCCCATCAATTAAGGAATGGCTGAATAAGCTGTGGCATGTGATTATGATGGGATGCTATTATGCTATAAGAAGTGACAAGGGGAGTGGTTTTAGAAAAAACATGGCAAGACCCATATGAACTGATGGAAAGTGAAGTGAGAAGAAATGGGAAGTCTAGAGAGTTGAGATAATTTGCCCAAGGTCACGTAGGTATAAAAGAATAGTCCTGAGTCTAACCAAGTCCTCTAACCAATGAGCCAGTGCTCTTTCCAATGTACTATATCGAGTATTTGACTGGGTTTTAGGAAGACCTAGGTTTACATCCTGCCATGGAAACTTACTGACTATAGGTCCTTGAAGGTTCACATGTGCCTCAGGCAACTCCTGAGGATTTATGTGATGAGTCATAGAGAGCTGACAGTTTGTGTTGGTGGGAGCAGATTCCAACTCTGCTGGAGTTATGGAACATTCATATATACCTTTCTGGAAAGTCTCAATGAAACATTTTTATTAATCATTTTCTATATGTACCTATACTGTGCTAAATGATATGAGAATATAAAATAAGATAATGAAATAGCATCCCTACCTGGAAAGATTGTGCGCTCTTATCAAGGAGCTGAGACATGCCCACATGAGACAAGAAGAAAATGAGACATTCACATAGGTATTGGTGTTGAGATATAGTCCAGTGCTAAAGTGCAGATAATTGGATAACAGGGTCACACCATCAGGTGCTAATTGTGTGGTTGCACAAGCTATAAATAAAAAGAGTTAATAAAGGATAGATCAATGCTGGCAGGAGTTCGCACGTAAACGAGGGAGGAAGCCACCTTCGTCTTGAAAGATGAGTATGATGTCGCTGGGCGCGTATATGCCTTTTTCTGCCCCTTTATGATGTACCTTATGTGTTTATCTTCCTGCACATCTTGGTATATGATGGATAGTAGCTGGAAAAGGCAGAAGAGTGAAGAAAAGACATCAATATTTCTCACTCTTCTCTCTTGCCTCATTTTCTGTCACTTCTTTTTTGTACGTATGTGGGTTTCTATGTGAGCCTTTCTTTGTTTATCTCTACGATCTGCTCACACCATATCTGTCCTTCCTTCATAGCATCATAGATTTAGAGCTAAGACGAATCTAAGAGATGATAAAGTCTAACCTTTTCGTTCTAGAGAAGAGGAAATTGTAGCCCAGAGAAATTAGGGCATTCGCTTAAGGCAATATAAGATCAAAGCAAGAATTTGGGTCACAGTAGTCATAATTGAGAGGGACCTCAGAGGCCACTGAGTCACACAGAAATGAGAATTCCCCTTTTCCCAGATTCCAAAGTGGTCATCCAGCTTTCACTTGAATCATGTAGCAAGGGGGAGCCTTCTACCTCTCAAAGCAGCCCATGCTGCTTCTGAACAGCTCTATCTCAGGGGATCAAATGAGATAATATTTGAAAAGCACTTAGACTTAGCACACAGGGCCTGGCATGTAGTAGGTGATGAATAATTTTTTTTTCCCTTTTACTCTGGTGTCCATAGGAAACCTTGTCTTCCTTCAAAGAGTTCATGGATAAATTTCAAGGTATACTGTGAATTAGTATGGGAAAAATTACATCTTTATTTTTACTAACCTCTAACTGAAATTAGCATGTCCTTTAACTATGAAGCAACTAGGAGGTACACCGCATAGGGCACTGAGCTTGGAGTCGGGAAGACCTAAATTCAAATCCAGTTTCAGATACTTACTAGCTATGTAACCCTGGCCAAGTCACTTAACTTCTATTTGCCTCAGTTTCCTCAGCTATAAAGTGGAAATAGTAATAGTACCTATTTCCCAGTGTTGTTATGAGTATGAAATGAGATAAAAATTGTAAGGAGACTTCCTGGCACATTTTTGTTGTTGAGTCATTTTCAGTCCTGTCTTAGTCTTTGTAACTCCATTTGGGGTTTTCTTGGCAAAGATACTGGAGTGGTTTGCCGTTTCCTTCTCCAGTTCATTTTACAGATGAAGAATTGAGTCAAAGAGGGTTAAGTGACTTGCCTAGGGTCACACAGCAGGATTTGAACTCAGGAAGAGGAATATTTCTGACTTCAAGACCAGCTGCACCACCTAGCTGCCCGTCTTGGCACCTAATACATGTTCAGTAAATGTTTATTGACTGACTGCTGTTTTCCTTCTTTTCTTCTTATGAATTTGGACAAACATGATTCAGAGAAGGGGTCAGCAGGTTTCATCAGGCTGCCAAAGAGATCCTTGACACACGCACCAAGGTTAAGAACTCTTGCTTTAACTATTAGGCAGGTTTTCCTTACAACAAGCTAGAATTTGACATCTTGTCATTTCTGCCGATTGTTCTTAATTCTATTAAAAATCTAATTTGAGCAAGTATGCTCTTTTGAAAACAATTATTAAATCTTCCCTGAGTCTTCTCTTCTTCAGATGAAACATCCTTGTTCCTTCAACCAATCTTCATGTGGCATAAAATCAAGCTTATCGGTGTCCTTCCCAAAATGCTGTGCCCATAATTAAAAGTAATCAGGATTTTGTTACTTTCCTATTCCACAGTTCCCCTCTTTTTTCCCCACAATCTTTAAAGATCACTGACTACTAACTGCTAGCAATCACATCTGGCAGTTTTTTCCTAGCCCCTTAGTGTGTACTCAAGTGACTTGAAGTTGTATTGGGTATCAACTCGATATTCATCATATTTGTTCTATTTTTTTTCCAGTCCATCCAAAGATTGTCTGCCTTGCCAGAGAAAATGGAAACAAAATGGACTCGAGCAGCATTGCCTTCTCTCTGTTTTCTCTGTGTTCATCAATCTGTCTACCCCAGGAGTGGTCCTGTTGCATCTTGGAGCCTTCTTTCCCTCCGGTAAACAGACCTCCTTTTTTGCCATCTTTAGCTTTCCTCAACAGCTTTAGCACCTTAGCTTAGCACAATTAACACTATTTTTATAGTATTTCAACCTTTTTTATTCATCATGGTACCTGTCCTTATTACCAATTTTCCATACATGTCTCCTCAAAATCTAAGTCGGTTGGAGATTCCTTGTGTATTCTACATTATTCTCCTCATAGAATTCTTATTTTTCCTTCCCTCAGAATTGTTTTTAATGGTGCCTTCAGAATTTCATTTCTGAAAGCTATTCTTTTTTCCTGGACTGACTTCTACCTTAGAATTTTAATACATGGTATTCTATGTGTCCTTCCTCTGAAACCTTTGACTCTTGCCCTCTCAAAATCTAGAGATGTATCATATTAGATTATTTCTTACTTTACTCTTCTCTAACAGAAACCTGAAGGTAGATTGACCACTTTCCTCCCAAGGATCCCATCATTTGTACTTTAGCAATCTCTTCCACCCTGTTGGTGAGAAGCATATCCAGAAGAGAATTTCTCCTTGTTGGTTATGCTACCTTTTCAAGGATGATATTATCATTAATAGAGGCACAGTGGATTAGTGTTATACAGAACTGGCACCAGAGTCAGGCAGACCTGGGATAGAGTTGTGTCTCTGACACCTACTGGCTATAGGACCCCAGGCAAAATCCACTTAACCTCTCTGTGCCTGAGGCAACTCTCAAATACTATAAATTCCAGGGCAATTGCTAAACTGCTGGAGACAGGGATGTTTCACTGGTAGCTCCTTAACACCAATGTAATCACACAGGTCAAGACCAGCCCTAACCTACCCACATCCAGAAAGGGTTATCATTCACTTCTGCTCAATAGAAGAGAAGTTAAGCGACTTAACCTAGGTATGTGTATATATAGTAGAGGAAAAGTAAAATCCAAGTGTCTAACCTGCTAACATATACTATTACTACACTATCTTCAAGAACTCCTAACTTAAATTATCATTAAATTATAAATTATTAAATTAAATTATTATTAAATTACTTCTACCTCTGCTCCCAGTTTTCCAGACTTCTTTCTCCACAATATTCTAGCAGCCCTCTCACCTAAGAAATTCTTGGTGTCTCTTGGCCCCTTCCTCTGATCGGTCAATTCCTTGTGGAACCTCCATTATAAGGAAAGACCCAGGATACACTAGTTGGTCATGTTCTTTCCTTAATTCCTCTCTGGGCTCTGTTCCTGACTCATCAGTCTTCTTTCTTCACCATGCTCCCTCCCCCAACTACCTTTCAGCTTTCTTTTTTTAATTTTATTTTTAATTTATGGAATAAAACAAGCGTTTTCATGACATAGTACAATAAAAAAGATGAAACTGCATAAATGTACATGAAACTGAAAATCTACTAGGCACAACTTGCTATTCCTTTCAAATATACAACAAAATTATCATGTAAATTTCTTTTTTTTTCTTCCTTCTGCCCCCCAGATTGCTACCATTAGAGACAAGTAGGTAAAAATATGTGTGTGTGTATAAAATTATTCTATACATACTTCTATTTATCATTTCTTTCTCTGAATGCAGATAACATCTTACTTCGTATGTCCTTTATAGTCAATTTTGGTATTTATAATAGACTAAATAACTTATTCTCTTAAAGTCATTCTTAAAACAATATTGCTGATACTGTATACAATGTTTTCTTCATTCCATTCATTTTGCTCTTCACTACTTTGTGCAAGTCTTTCCATGTTTTAATAAAATCATTGAGTTCATCGTTTCTTATTGCATAGTACTATTCCATCAGAATTAAATTTCACCATTTGTCCAGCCATTCCTCAATTGATAGACATCCCTGCAATTTCCAGTTCTTTACCACCGGAAAGAGAGCTGCTATAAACATTTTAGAACATACAGATTCTTTTTCTTTTTCTCTAGTCATCTTTGGAAATAGGCCAAGTAGTGGTATTGCTGGGTCAAAGGGTATGGGTAGTTTAATAATTCTTTGAGCATAACTCCAGATTGCTCTCCAGAATGGTTGGATCATTTTACAATTCCACCAACAATGAACTAAGGTTCCAATTTTTCTCCAACATTTTCCACTTGCCCCTTCTATCAGTTTTTAGCCAATCTGGTAGGTATAAAATGATATCAGCTTTCTTTTATGTGTTATTCTCCCCACCTCACCCCCACCCCCTGCTTGAATGTAAGCTTCTTGAGATCAGGGACTGCCCTTTTTTCACTTCTATTTGCGTCTCCAGTGCTTAGCACAGCACCTGGCACATGGTAAATGCTTGTTGACTTGACTTTAGGTCTTTGGTACCCTACAGAAACAGATTGTTGCTGATTCCATTATCGCAAGCAGTGTTTTCAAAGAATTACACAAAAACGTTACGTACCATTGCACATTTAAACACTAGAAAAATCAAATAGGAAGATTGCATCCTTTCAAAAAGCATGCAATCATAATTTTAGAATATTGTTTATATGTGTAAGTAGACAGTTTTTTTTTCTTTTTGCATGGTGTCATGGAAAGGGCATTGGATAGAGAGTCAAAAGGATAAAATGCTTGTTGTGCTGCCTGTTACCCTTATTTCTTTTCGTAAATTACTCAGCCTCTCTGGTCATGAGTTTCCTCATTTTATGCAATGAAGGATTAGAGTGGGTGATTTTTATTCTTAAACGTCAGCCTTTATTTCGGTTACAGATTCACACATGCTAGATACTCTGGCCACATGATAAGAAGATGGAACTTATTGAAAAAAACCCGATGTTGGGAAAGATTGAAGGTAAAAGGAAAAAGGGACAGCAGAGGATGATATGGACAGATAGTGTCATGAAAGCAACAAACATGAACTCGACAGACCGAGAGATACGGGAGGATAGAAGAACCTGGTGTGCTTTGGTCCACGGGGTCATAAAGAGCCAAACACAACTCAACGACTGAACGACGACCACAATCGGCTTTAGCAATGTCACAGAGAGTCAAAATGACTCCATTCTTCTGGTAGGAGGAGCCAGTTTATGTGACCATTTATCAGAAAGAAGTCAGAACTCAGATCAATGCAAAGACCCATCGATGGGTACAGATTCAAGAGGACTGAGGAACTACATTACTACCCTCCTCTTGGTAGGGAGGTGGTAGACTACAGATCTAGGATAAACCATATGCTATCTGAGCTGATCAGTGTTTCTCTTGTTTAACTTTACTTCTTTATGTGAGGTAAGGTATTGAGAAAGAATAGTGTTGGAAAAACTAGACATCAGCCCTCAAATACTCCATTGACTCTGTGACTTCACCCAGAGAGCTAATCCCACCAATGATACAAATTGTAAATCGTCTGTGACTTCATATCTTATGCCACTCCTGTTCACATCTTCTCATAAGTGCCACAGTGTGATCCTGCTACAAATAACTTACAACAAGAGAAATGCATTTTAAAACAATTTTGAGGGTTTACTTCTTGACCGTAAAATTGCCAAAGATAATTTTAAAAATCAAGCTAGGTAGATAGAGTGCTAGGTCTAGAATCAAGAATACCTGGCTTCAGGGGGGCAGAGCCAAGATGGCGGCTGGGAAGCAGTGACTGGCGTGAGGTCCCCACCAAGTCTCTCCAAAAACCTATTAAAAATGGCTCTGAACCAATTCTAGAGCTGCAGAACCCACAAAGTGGCAGAGGGAAGCAGGGCTC
>CM053623.1:102789814-102837026 GCA_028646595.1 Phalanger gymnotis
TCATGCTCCAAGGCAAAATATGGATTTTCAATAAAATAGAGGACTTTCAAGCTTTCTCAGTGAAAAGACCAGAGCTGAATAGAAAATTTGACTTTCAAACACAAGAATCAAGAGAAGCATGAAAAGGTAATCAAGAAAAAGAATACCTGGCTTCAAAACTGGTTTCAGACACTTATTAGCTGTGTGAGTCACTCTTTGCCTTCATTTCCTCATCTGTAAAATAGGGATGAGAAGAGTACCTAGCTCCCAGGGTTGTTGTGAGAATAAAATGAGATAATACTTATAAGGCACTTTGTTAATTAAATACTATATAATTGTAAATAATAACTGCGTGATAAATAATAAATAAATACTACATAAATAATAATAATAAACATTTATTGGGATCCTTTCTCACTTTTTCTTGACAATGAAGCACACACTAATGTTTGTTTCTTCTTATTATCACCTAATGAGCCCTACTTCTTTTTGGGTTATACATTTCTTCAAAGCCATCCTTTACTACTCTTCTCCATAATTCTCATTTGACTTTATTCTGTGGTTGGGAATATGTTTTTATAGTCAGTCACTCATCATTTGACTCACCTGATGGCTTCCTCTGGATGCGCCTCAGCTGGGTAGCTCTTGCTGCCCCTGGCCTTGTTTCTTAGAATTTTTATAGCACTTTAAGGTTTTATGACATTTTGATCCTCACCACAATAGGTAGGTGCTATTATTATCCTAATATTTCCAGAGGAGGAATTTGAGCTGGAGAGAGGTTGTAACTTGCTCAGGGTTATACAGCTGGTGTCTGAGGAAGGATTTGAACTCATGTTTTCCTGACTGCAATTTTATCTACATTGCCACTGTGAGGATCCCCAGGCCAAGACCATCCTTCTCTTTTTTCACCTTTCCTTTTTTACTCCTCTCTTTTTACTGTTAGGAGACACCTGTTTCCCAGGCTGTGTCCTGAGCTCAGCATAACAATAATCCTCTGTGGCTCACCCTCTGAATGATCTCAGCCACAGCAAAATCCCAGAATTGTTTCACACTGGCATGAAATGGACCCTGAGCTTGAACATGCACCTGTAGTACCTGTGTTCTGGTTATGAATCCTGCTATGAATCAAACTTGCCTCACTGTTGCCGTTACCCCTCGTCGTCAAGGCTACAGTTCACTTTGTAGCCATTGGTATAAGTAGTGAGATTTGGCCAAACCGAAGTAGGCGTCCTATTGGGGGCGTTGTGGAGGGCTGGCTCTTATGTGTTTAATTTCTCTTCTCCAATGGAATAAAGAAAGCTTTATGCTTATAACCACAGTTAGATCTTTGTTTTTATTTTATTTTATTTTTAAGTTAATTGTGGTTTTGGTAACCTGTGTGAGCTCAGAGCTGCTGTGGCTCTTTGGTCATTTGGTCAGAGTTGACAGCACTTAGCTGCCTCTATGACAATACTCATCTTAGTGAAGTGTTAATGATTCTAGTCAATCTATAGACAATTGAAGATTTTTAAGGAAGGGGAATGGCATGACTGTAGTAAGCTATTTTTTTCATTGGCCTGCCTTTTCCTACTACCCCTAAATGTGAACATGCTCCAAGGGTTAAGTTTTAGTTCTCTGCTCTTTTCTGTTCATATTCTTTTCCTTAGAGAGCTCATACACCTAATGGTTTCAACTATCGCTTCTATGCTAATGATTCTCAAATTTTAAAATGTATATAAAACGCTTCATAATGATAAGTTTATTTATATAATTTGTTACTAGCCTGCAAATCTATCTTCATATCTGAGCTCTAATTCCATTTATACAGCTATATTATATATACCATTATTTGGATTTTTCAATATCTATTTAAATTTAAAATGTCTAAAACCAAATTCATCATCTTTCTCCTCAAACCAGTACCCTCTCCAACTTCCTTATTTCCATCATTAGTACCACGATTCACTCATTCACAAACAAGACCTTGCAGGTATGTATACATGTGGCTCTGCACGTCAGTCTCCTTATGTAGATAAGGATCGGATTATTGGGCAAATTCCATTAGCTACTTAATGCTATATGGGGAGGTAGTGTGGGGTGGTGGCTAAGAAGGCCAGCCAGTAGGTCAGGAAGATCTGGGTTCAAGTGCTGATTCTGCCATATTGTAGCTGAAGGACCACAGGCAAATCATTTAAACCTTTTGTACCACTGGGAATCTCTCTAAAACCAGAAAGGGTAAAATAGTTGCCAACAGAGAGGTTGAAGGAGTTTTCTTCATTGTTCTTCACACTAACAGAATCTCAGGGTGAGGTAAAGAGAACAAGAAGTCATATACTCAGGATCTGAGTTTTTGTGCTTCTGCTTGCCATCCTGTACTAGGAATACCAGTTCTCTCTTGGTTCCTGCAAACCCCTCCAAAGAATGAGATAAATTAATATCCCAAATATCACAGCTTTCTTTGTCTCTTGCTTCCCCTTGTGCCTGAAGCAAAGACTGACTTGGTACAGGATTGAATGGCACTTCTAGTATTTTTCCATCCACCCTTCCTTGGGGGTATAACACTAATTCTGACCCAGTCCTTTCTCAGTGGTTCTGCACTATTTCTCACCATTATTTTCTGGACTGTTTCCCATCCACTTATTGCTGCCAAAGTTATACTTTGGAGGGGGCGGGGGTAGGCTTGATGGACAAGTTCTGTGGATTTGTAGTTGTTCAGTCGTGTCTGACTCTTTGTGACCCCATTTGGGGTTTTCTTGGCAAAGATACATAGAGTCATTTACCATTCGCTTCTCTAGCTCATTTTACAGATGAGGAAACTGAGACACACAGGGTTAAGTGACTGACCCAGGGTCACACAGCTAATAAATGTCTGAGGGCACATTTGAACTCGAGAAGTTGAGTCTTCCTGACACCAGGCCTAGCACTCTATCCATTGTGCCACCTAGCTGCCTGAGATCAAACCTTAAGTGCAGGAAGGCTTTTTGGATTCTGCCCTCCTAATCATCTCCACCCCCACCCCCACTCTCTCCACCCTCGCCCAGCTGCTAGTGTCTTCCCTTGAAGTGAAGGTGAATTCTTTAATAGCAGACACCATTTTTGCTTCTCTCTATACCCTTACCTCAGCACGGTTCCTGGCACATAATAAGCTCTTGTTATCATATCGATTGACGTTGCGACCAGTTATCAGCCAGGTAGGGTAACTAGACGGCACGTGGAGACAGTACCAGGAACAACTCAACAACATTAGCAACTTGAAGGAAGCCGGGGAAACTGAGACAGAAGTGAAGAGGGAAAACGTTGTGAGTATGGGGGACATCCAATCCAGGGGCATAGAGCTGAAAGGACCTGTGTGAGAAACAGCAAGAAGCTGGGTGTAGCTTCATTGTAGAGAACATGGAGAGGGGGAGGGAGGGAACAAGCATTTATTAAGCAAATGTTCGTTAAGCACAGTGCCAGGCAACAGGCTGAGGACTTGACAAAAAATATCACATTTATGCTCACAATAGCCCTGGGAGGTAGGTGCTATTATTATCTCTATTTTACAGCTGAGGAAACTGAGGCAGACAGCGATTAAGGACTTGCCCCAAGTCACACAGCTGGTAAAAATTTGGGGTTAGAGTTGTACTCTTGTCTTCCTGACTCCAAACCCAGCAGTCTAATTCACTGTTCCACCAGTTGCTTCAGAAACATAGGGAGATAGGAAGAAGATTGGGAATGTATGAAAGGACCAGATTATTAAGAGCTTTAAGAGACCAACAAAGAATTTTATATTTGATCCTGGAGGCAATAAGAAGGGGTGATGTGGTCAGACCTATGCTTTGGGGAATTACTCTGGTGGTTAAATGGAGGATGCATTGGAGTGCAGCGAGTTGAGGCAGGGACTCAGAGTAATCTCTAGTTGAGAGGTTATAAATTAGGGGACAAGGGGTGGCTGTGAAAGTGGAAAGAAGGGATCATAGAGGATGGAAGTTGCGAAGGTAGAAATGTTGGATATTGGGGGTGAGTCAGAGTGAGGAGTTGAGCATGACACCAAAGTGTATATTCAAAAATGTTTTTAAAGAGCTCAGGGGAAAAAAAAAGTCAAAAGCCCCCATTTAGGTATGAGTTAAAGCAGCTTGTAACACTTTTCCCATAAAGCTTTTAAATGCTGAGCCTTCCCTGCAGTTTTCTCCAGTAGGATAAAAAAGAAAGATTACGAGGGTAAAAGGAAAACCTGTAATGCAAGAGTGAATAACCTGTGTTACAAAATCAAATTGCTTCTGGGAATATTTCCTACTCTTTTCACCTTTTAAAAAAACTGTAGGTTTTATTTGGCCTTTGAGCCAACCAGGGCATGAACAGTATCTCTCTTGGTATTTATAAGAGTACCGGTTATTCTGCCAGGGCCCAATAAATGAAAATAATGTGTTTAATTGACTCTTTTGATCTTGGCACTCTTAACTCAAGGCCACATTTAATTCATTCCACAGTCAGAAATGTGTATCAGGGAAGGCTTGATTCTGGGAATAGGTGAAGAGCCCAAGGATGAAGCTTGGCCCTCCAGCTCAGTTTAAGGACACACTGTCCTTCTTTCTAATGTTCTCCTGAGATAATGCAGTCCTGGTTACGTTACAAATTGAACTGACATTCTAAATTTTCATATACTGTAGCTGGGATGACTCTGTACTGAACATGGTTTCTTCCAAACTAATTTCTTCTTGAGTTGTGTTCTGAATTCCCAGTTTCATAGCTTACAAAATGATAGTAGGGACATAGTTCCTGTTTTTCCTTCTTTGAGCAGGTATCGTACCTTGAATTCAACTGTAAGTTTCGTAAGTTTCGGGAGGGGTAGCAATAACATCTGATCATTTTTGTATTCACTGGTTCCTAGCATGTTTGATATATATTTAGCACGTGCTTAATTGAATTGATTTGAATTGAACTGGGAAGCAGCATATTGCATTGAATGGTGTTGAACTTGGTAAGCCCTGAGTTTGAATTCAGGCTATTTCACTTACAACCTGTGTGACTTTGGGCAAATCACCGTCTCCCTGGATCTCTGGTTCACTGTCTGTAAGATTAACAGGCTTGGAGTAGATTGCCCTTAAGGTGCCTTCCAGCTCCAGAGCTATGATCCCAGGAATTTATCTGTATCTTTTAATTATTTATTCATACTTTGTATGTAAATCTTAGGAAGATAGTTGGCACAGTGGACAGAGTGCATAGGACCTCAGACATTTAGTAGCTGTGTGACTCTGGGCAAGTCACTTAACCCTGTTTGCCTCAGTTTCCTCATCTGTAAAATAAGCTGGAGCAGGAAATGGCAAACCACTCCATTATCTTTGCTAAGAAAATTCCAAGTGGGAGCACAAAGAGCTGGTCACAACCGAAAAGTGACTGAACAAAAACAAATGTAAAACTAATTTTAAAAATCATTATTTCAAGTATTCTAGTAAAGTTGTGTTGATATTTTTAAAAACTATATAATGGATAGAACACTATATTACAAGACCATGTTTTTTATTTTTTTGGAGGGGGGGAAGGCAGGGCAATTGGGGTTAAGTGACTTACCCAAGGTCACACATCTAGTGAGTGTGTCAAGTGTCTGAGGTCAGATTTGAGTTCAGGTCCTCCTGACTCTAGGGCTGATACTCTGCTCACTGCACCATCTAGCTGCCCCAAGACCATGTTATTGAGCATTTTATAGTACTATGAGTCAACATAATAAAATGGTCATCATTTTACTTGTCAATAAATAAATTTTATTACCGCTTCTAGTCCCACAGCCATATTTGAGAGGAGAAATCATTGTCGAGCGGGGTCCACCTTCTTTATTACTACCAGCAACAACTGCTGACCACAAACAAGCAGATAGGTACAGGAACCTTGGGAGTATCAGGACCCCAAAGACCATCAGTCCTACTTCCAGCCAAGCCCTCACACCTGTCACTGGAGGAAGCAACTCCTATGCAGAAGGGGCCAGCCATTCCCACAATCTGCCAACTAACTGCCACACTTGGGCCAAGCGAGCCTGTCTGACTAAAGCAGCAAGACATCCTGAGGGAGGGATAGGCAACATATAAAAGACCATTCGAACCACCACTACCACCCTGACCACCATGTTTCCCTTGGACCCTGAGAGAGATAGTCCAGGACCCTGAACCCAACAGTTCAAGAACAGCAATATCGAAAGCCACCATCCTGGGAAGTGCAATGGCAGCCACACTGTCATACTCAGGATGGCTGCTAGTGCGGGCTTTTAGATCCGCTTTACTAAGGAAAGATACTTTAAAGGGTTTACAATCTTACTTTAATTAAACATATATCATTCACTTAGTTCAGGGGGAAAAGTCAGCACACTGAACTTCAGAGCAAATACAAACAGAATTATAAACAGGGAAAAAAAGCACAAGTCAATGGACAAGCTTCTGACTGTCTGACTATAGCAATACATACAGTTACCAGAGAGAGAAGCAGCAACATCTGGGTTTTCAAAGCTGGGGGGGGGGGGCCTCCTTAGCGACTACCCAGAGTCTCGTCTGACCAAATCACATGAACAGTCTTCCAATGAGTAAGCCCCAAAGCAAAATGCTAATCTCAGAGTATATATATACTGTTTCCAATCAAGGAGTCTTGATTCAATCAAAGGCAAGTCTTGATTCAAACAAAGGCAAGACTCCGTAAAAGGCACCTGATTGCATTAGTGCTGAGAAGCACTCCAAAAGAAAAAACAGCAAAAAGTCCCACTTTGCTTGCCATTACAGGAAGCAATCCTTGTGGAAATGCAGTCTGCTAACTGCTCCTATAGGTGCCACAGCTACATCTATTAAGGACTTCAAAAAGAAAACTCCTGTCACCAAAGTCCTTGGCACTGTCGAATGGTTCAGCAACAGAAACTGACTTTTTTCAATGGACAGAAGAATTAAAGAAGAAATGTTATCATTTACTTTGCTGCTGCACCTTGAGGATCATGAGAACTTGCAGCTGAAGCCTTTTATATGTGTTGTCTCCCCCATTAAAATGTAAGCTCTTTAAGAGTCAGGGACATCTTATTTTTATTTTTCCTCCCTATAAAATAGGGATAATATATCTAATTGTATGTATGTATGTGTGTGTGTGTGTGTGTGTGTGTGTGTGTGTGTGTGTGCCTGCTTTCTTGCACACACAACGGGATACAAAAAGAAAAGACAGACAGCTCCCGCTCTCAAAGAGCTCACGTTGTAAGGGGAAGACACATTACACATAGTGATTTTAGCTTCAAGTCAAATGGAAAGGTCTCATGATTCTTAGGGTGTAGCAACAAAGTAAATAATGATGTCTTTTCATTAATGTCATTTCCACTGGGAAAAAAAAATTGGTTTCTGGTGCTGAACCATTTGACAGTGTCAAGGACTTTGATGGCAAGAGTTTTCTTTTTGGGGTCTTCAATAGATGTCGCTGCACACACACTCAGAAAAAGTGATATCGCTAGCTTTGGTCTATAGCGTCTGCCCGAATACCATGTAGAATTCTAGAACCTAAGAGGTGGAAGGGACCTCAGAGATCCAAACCATATTGAAGCAGAAATCCATTCTGTAGTCCCAGAAGTATTCCTGTAGTCTGTACTTGAAAACCTCCAATGGTAGAAAACCCATTACTTCTTGAAACAGCCAATTTGGATAGCTCTACTTTTTAGGAAGTTCTTTCTCATATCAAGCTGAAATCATATGCTCTTCAATTTTCATAGTTGTTCCTCGTTCTATCTATCCTTGGAAGCAAGCAAAATATGCATGGTAGATGTATTGACTTTTGGGGATGTTTCAAAAGGCGATGTTATCAAGGCACAGGTGTGATTGTAAATGTCCTATGACCCAACCAGGAAGTCATGTTGAGTACCTCTTGGCACTTTTTATGAAACATTTTAATGTGAAATAATTAACTATGGAGTAAAGTCTCCAAACTATGGAGTAAAGATATACAACTTTGTTCAGACTCAGGCTACTTACTACCTAACCCAAATTCTGCTTATTGGAACCTACTTGGAGACTAGAGCAGACCAGAAGCAGTAGAGGAACGGAGAATAAGGAGAAATGATTGAGTAAGAACATGATGAGGTAGAGAATGAAGGAAAATACTCCAAACAGGGGATGGCTTCAAAAATCACAGCCAAAAAGGACTAAAGGCCAGGGCAGTTTGTGGTGTGTGGGGGTGGTGGGAGTGGGATGTAGTGTATGGGTGTGGGGTGCCATCAGTCTTGGCACAAAATCATCACCTCACCTTACGTTACTTGGTTTATCCTTATCAGTGCCTTAACCTAGGACTCTACATAGTTTTAAAAACAGGATTTTTTTCTTTTTCTGTTTATTTTCTCTCTTGGGTACATCAGGCTAAAAAAAACATTGCAAATGTGAACCTATTTTTCTATTTGATGGAAAAGAGAGACTGTTTTTAGTTTAATATCCTCCAGCTTCCCCTGGATAATGCTACATATCCCCTGGATAATGCTATTATATTCTTTTCAACCCTTCCCCCAATTATCCCACCCACACACCCAAACACGTATAAGCTTTGAGACTCTAGAAAAATCAATTCTTGGTGCTGCTGTGCCTAGGACATCTTACTTCCGTGGTACAGCTGGGTGGTACGGTGGATAGAATGCTGGACCTCAGGAAGACCTGAGTTCAAATACCACCTCAGTCATTTAACCTTTGTCTGCTTCCATTCCTTAACTGTAAAATGAGGATAATAACGCTTGCTTTCCAGAGTTATTATGAGGATAAAATAATACTTGTATAGTGCTTTGGAAACATTAAAACTCAATATAAATGCTGTTATTATTATTACACAGAATATGTTCATCACATTCTAAATTTTAGATTTATTCACAAAACTGGCATCAAGAAGAAATAACAATCAATTTTCTACCTTTCCTCCATCCTATATGTTCAATATCAATATTTGACATAAATTATCAGAAAAAATGTTAAATTATTTAAGAGCTATTAAGTCATGATGATGGGGAAAAGGTGGTAATTGTGCTATTCTCAAATTCAGTGCTTATTTCAGTGTTCTTAGTCAGGAGAGTAAAAGATTTGGGTTTCCTCTCTTTAGTTTATCTTACAAGATTGCAACCATTTTTTTATAAGCAGATAAACAAATGCAAAATAATAGGAGAAAATGCCAGCTTTGTCAGGATTTGAGCCATCTTGCCAAGAGCATGAGAAGAATAAATTGTCAGACAGGAGTACCAGTGAACTAGGGGGCAAATATTTGAATCTGCAGCCTGAATTAACCACCTGCTCACCTCCAAAAAGGATTTTAGTAATGATGCTTCATAATGAGAAATCACCTAGATTTGAACATGTTTTTAATGTTTTTAAAAGTAAGTTAATACAAAAGATCATAGTCTATAAAAATGCTGTTTTCTATGACTCATAGTGGAGATGGTTACAACTATACTTATATGTGACTTAGGACATAAATGATTTCTCCTTTCTGAGAAAGAATAATACCAAAAGGTAGCATTTATATAACATTTTAAGGTTTGCAAGGGACTTTACATATATCTCATTTTACCCTCACAACTACCCTAGTGGTAGGTGTTACTATTATCTCTACTTTACAGATAAGGAAACTAAGGCTGAGTGGTTAAACGAATTGTCTAGGGTCACATAGCTAGTAAGTATCTGAAGCAGGATTTGAACTCAAGTCTTCCTGACACCAACTCCAGCATGCTAGACGTTGCCAAATAACCAAAAGAAGAAAATCTCCTTTACTTCACAAGTGACCAGTTACTTAAAGGATTCAAATAGTACAGTTATATTCATCTGGAGGGAACCTCATCTAAGCATGTCCCACCTCATTTTACCAGTAAGGAAATTTAGACTCAGAGAATCTAAATGACCGAAGCATAATGGTTCATGCGCTAGTCTTGAATTCAAGGGGACTTGGGTTCATAGTCTACCATAATGCTTTTTAGTTGTGTCTCTGTGGGCAAATCACTCAACTGCTCTGAGCTTCAGTTTCTTAATCTGTAAAATGAGAGATTTATTCTGAATGGGCTCCAGAATCTCTTCGAGCTTGACATCTGTGATCCTACGAATTTGACCAAGGTCACACAACTAGCTCATGACAGAGTTGGGACTGGAATGTGAGTCTCCTGTCTCCCAAATCCTGTTTTCTTCCCACTTGACCACGCTTCCACTTTTATAATTTATGACTTTATTATTTTGAATTCACAGCTTCAGGAGACGAGATGTACTTCTCAGTGGCAACCAGTTTATCATTAAAGTTATATTCTACCCAGCTGGAAGTTATCTCTCTCTCTACGCTATACTCTCATAGTGCCACTCATTGCATTTTAACAGTCTACTTTTCAAATTGTACCTGTTTGTAAATGTGCATTATCTCTTCTGTTAGACTGTGTTCTTAACATGATTTTACTTTCAGGATTTCTATTTTCAACAGTTTTAGAAATTTTATAAGGCTAAGGGAAAAGGCACAATTACAAATATCACTTGGTTTTCTATGGTGGAGAGGACCAAATGTAATCATGTAATGAAATTTCAATTCACTTCATATATCTAGTCATCGGCAGTAACTAAAAATATAACCAATATAGGATTGCCTCTGATAGAGAACCCGTTAAGGGTGAAATGTGGCAGACCTCCCTAGCCCCTAAGTGATTTCATGCCTAGAAAGGTATATTAACTCTTGTACTCTACTAAAGTACCATTTGCTGCATGTTCATCCTTTGTTTCAAAGAGGACCAATCACGATTTGGGGGTAAAATAGTGGATTATGGGTAATGTCTTGACTTGCACGTGACTTGGACAGAGCTAGTGGCACTATTTGTAATGGGTCTAAGAATTGATATTACCTCAGGTCATTTGGCAGTTTAGGTTACAAGGCCCTTTCTTTACAACAGACCTCTAAGGTAAATACAAGTGTCATTATTTCCATTTTGCAGCTGTGGAAACTTGGGCTCACAGAGCTACAGAAATCTCTTATGCAGGAAGGGGGAGAGGCTGTGTGGTAGAGTGGGGAAAATGCTGTTGACTGATCAATTGAACTGGGAGTCAGGAGGTTTGGTTTCAAATTGTCATTCTGACACTAGTCACATGATCATGTGAGTGGTTTAGCATAAGAACAAAGACTCAAACCAAGGTCCCACCCAGTCCTGTGTTCCTTCCATCATATTCATCAGCTTCATATTTTATAGATCAGTCATTCATCAAATATCTATTAAACATCCATTTGTGTTCCAGGCACTGTGCTAGGCACTGAGAATTCAAAGATAAAAATGACATAGATTCTCTTCAAGCAGCTTTTCTTTTATCAAGGGAGACAAAATAAACACATGTAAGTATACACAAAACAGAAATAAATGCAAAGTACCTGTTTGAGGGAGGTCACTAAAAGATAGAAAAAAAGGTTACTCAGAGAAGGTGGCTGTTCTGAGTTTTTAAAGAAAGTTCAAATTTCAAGGCATTATCCGAGGCAGGGGCAACAGGAGAATGCATTGTGTGAATAAGGAAAAGTCAGAGATGAGGGCCTCTGTTGCTTTGCCTGCTTTCAATTCTAGTGAACAAGATGCCCCTTCCAAGACCAGCTCATCACTTCTAAACTCACCACTATGCTGTTAAGTCAAGGCTTGATTGATTCTGCCTTGCTTAGCCTCCTCTCCCCTCTGATTAGAGGATTGGATGGTGGAATGCCAAACTCCTCTCAGTGCTTTCCTTTATCTAGGGCAAAAACTGGACTTTCACATTACTTACTTTATATCTGCTGCCCTGCCAGGTTTCAAATCCATGGTCACCCACCAGGGACCACCTGGAATCTCGTTCCCACATCATCTCCATGCTTCCCTGCTCCTTTTGTTGGTTGTCTCCCCCTTTAGACTGCAAGTTCCTTGAGGGCAAAGACTGTCTTTCTTTCATATTAATTATATTCCTACTTAGCACAATGTATCCCAACTTAGCACAGTGCCTCGAAAATGTAGGTGCTTAATAAATGTTTGTTGGATTGAACTGGGAATTAGGGTAGTGTGTTAGGAACAGCAAAAATTGATTGTAGCATGCAGGAAGAGGAGTAGTAATATACAACTAGTTTGGGAAGATGGGCTATGAAGGACTTTAAAAAGATTTTATGTCAGAGGATTGTATATCTGATCTTGAAGGTAAGAGAGCCACTTGATTACTGAGTAGAAGAGTAGAAAGGCTAGGTACTAGAATAGTGGCATAAGGGTTGAGAGATTTGAAGAACTGATCATTGAAATAAGCAATCATAATATTAGATATTAATAATATATTTATGTGATATTTTGTGGTTTCTAAAATACTTTCATTTATAAAGGCACACAGGAGCTTATGGAATGATTTTTTCCTATATTTATCTTTATTCCTTGTGGCCCATATCGATAAGGAACAGAAGGCAATGATAGATCTCCCTCTGTTATATGCCACACATTTTTACCCCTTATTATAAATGATACCCAGAATGTCGTTGAAACTGGTCTTGAATGGCAGATAGAAGGTGGGGAAGTTGAATAATAGCCAAGTAGAAAATAAGCCACTCAGTGACTTTCTTTCTCCCTTTCCTACCATTTCTCTTAAAGGTACAGACCATTACTTATCTGTTCTCTGAAATTGAGGGGAATTTGAAGCAAGATTTGACATCCAAGGAGCCTGCTGATGATTTTGGATTGGCAGCTTCATGACAGCTAGGAAGACAAACTTTTTAGAGAAATTCCATGTGTGACAAAAGTCTCACTTAAGATTTATCTTTCTTTCTTCTATCACCCCAAGTTTTCTGTAGGAAACAATTATGTGAAGAGGAAGGAAGGGAGGAAGTAAGAAAGAAGGAAAGGATGGTGGGAGGGAGGGAAGAAGGAAGGAAAACAGGAAGGGAGGGAGGGAGAAAAAATTTATGCATTCGCCAAGCAGATCTTTAGAATATTTCATTCATTTTGGCAATGAGGAAGGTCTTCTAATGATTAGCTGTGGAAATTATCTGTGTCAGAAATGTTCTTGGATAAAATTGGATACAGAAGTTAACCAACTACCATTGAATGACTTCTAGGAATAAAGCCATACTGAAGGATATAACAATTTCAAGTGGGAGAAACGTCAATATGACCAGATTTCAGTAATACAGAATAATTGGAAGGGAGCCAGTATGCATTAGTAGAAAGCCCAAGCTATAGAAAAACCTTTAAAAAATGCAGCTCTATTATTTCCATGGCCAATTAGTAAAATGAAAAAGAAATTGTTAATGTAGACCTCTGCTTTGACTGTGTTGGCAAGTAGCTATCCTATTAGGCTTGTTTTAAGCAACATATACATCATTTGCAATTGGAAAATTGGACACAAATAAGTATTGTAAAGCACTTCTATCACCTGTACAGATTAAGAAGACCCCCTGTCATACTGCATTTACTATTAATCTGTTTCCACAAATCCCTTCCTTTCCGCCAGTGCAAGCATGTGAAGATACTCATTATTTGCTGCTTTGCGTTGTGCTTGTTTGTGGATGTATCCTGGCCCCTCTCCCATTATAAAGCACATGAGCAAAGGGACCATGTCAAATTTATTATTTTTTTATTGCCTTCTATGCACAACATAGTTTTTACTACTAGGTAGGTATTCAATAAAATCTGTTGAACCAAAATGGAATTGAAGATAAATTTTGGTCTCACTCTATTCAAACAATTATAAAGAAATGGGATCCAAATTAATGAGGTATTACTATATAAAAAGGAAAAAAAGCCTATTTGTCCATTTCTAGTCCCTTAAACATTTATTGCTCACTATCATCCATACTGTCAGAAGGAAATAGCCTTATTTCTTTCTTAAGACAGATTTTTCATCCTAATTGATTTAGCTTCCTAATTGTTGACTTTGTTTATTTAACAAACATAGAACTAAGTTTTGGGTCACCAAAAAGTTTGGCCTATGTACTATTATGTTAGTTTTTCCACATTGACAAGAATAGACATCATTATCATCATGACATGAGTTCACGTTCCAGCTCTGTTCTTTCTTAGCTGTTCCTAGAGGACAAATCATTTGTCCTCTCTGGACCCCTAAAATGGAGATGATAATCATACCTAGACTACCTGTCTCACAAGGTTAAGAAATGAATGATTTAAGGGATACCACTACACACCAGAGCATCTCTGATCCAATCTCCACTGCTAAAACAAAAAGTTAATTCCTTTGAAGAGTTGTCTAGGAATTTGACTCTCGGTCAAGTGGTATTCACTTTTCCACCCCAGCTCTTCAACTAGTAAGAAAGTTTGGAGCCAGCTCCAAAATTAGGAGCATCCGTTACTCCCCCCACAATCCTGAGGGAATCCTCTCCATCTCTGGGAAGCAGTATGGCAATGTCAAAATGCCACCAACCTCTCCCCAGGGCACATGGCACTATGTATGGCACAATTCAGAAAGTATTCTAGAATTTAGGGATAACGTATGGTCTTACCCTCAAAAGGTTTACAATACGAAAAATAAGACTGCATAAATTATGAAAACATATTTTGTAGAACACCCATGCATAATGTGTTAGAATTGAGTGTGTATGTCTCTCATGGTATTACGCAATCTTGAACTAGAAGGAACTTTATGGTCATCTAATCTAATGTTCTTTTATTTTTTAAGATGACTAGGGCACAACATGACTTATCCCAGGGCCGTTCTTTGCTAATCAGAGAAGTTATTTTAGAGAATGCGGTTTTCAGACATCCTCTGTGGATGCATTGTAGTTGGGATAATGGTGATATAGAGTCTATACCCTGCCTTCACCCTTTCCCCATCCAATCTATCCTTCATGCTTTTTCTAGACTAATCTCAATCGTCTGTATGTATATGTCTCTTTCTTGTTATTTCTACATGTGTCTGAGCACCATGAAGACAAGGAGCAGACCTTATCTAAATTTTTCATCTCCTCAGGTGCCTAGTACAGTACTCTGCATGCAATAGATGCTCAGTGAGTATTTGCTGAAATGATTTCAATTCTTTATCTTGAATGTATATGAATACACAAAATGTCTGTGATTTTTGCAAGTGTGTACCACTTGCTACTACCACCAAGAACCACTGGGACCATGACACTGTTAAAATGTTTTTTTTCTTCACAACAATCCCAAGAGGTGGGCAGCATGAGTATTTTTATCACCTTTTCCAGATAAGAAAATTGAGGTTCAGTGAAAGTGTCTTGATGGGGAAGAGGAAGCTCACAGAGTTCTGAGCATTAGTACAGTAAGTCCTATAGCCATCTATTCAGGTCCCTGTGTAAGAGTGCTGTAGTCAAGTGATGTTTCTAGCTAACCTCTTCGTAAGGAATGAGTATACTCCCCAGGCTCAGCTGTGTGGATGACCCTTATAGCTCCTGACAGCCGGAGTTCTTACAGTGTTTGTAGTTTGAGAGCCTTGGATGGAGCTCTCTGGGACTGAAAGGATTTCAACACCAATGGACCAATGGGCTAATGGGCAGGCTGTTGCAGCTGGCTGAAATAATCTAATAGGTTTTGTTTTTACATCCTACGGGAAAGTGATGGGCCTTTGAGGATGGAGTCCCTTAGCATTGATGTGCCCAACTGGGCTCCACTACACAGGGCTCAAATGATGTAAAATACATAACACAATTTGTAACACTAAAGCAACATATAAATTTGAACTATTCATTGACTGACTCAACAAATATTTATTGGTGCCTATAATGTACCCAGAATTGGTAGGTGCTAGAGATACAAAGACAAAAACAGGACAGATCTTGCCTTCAAGGAGCTTTCATCCTACTGAGAGAAAATGATATGTACACAGTAGACAAAATAAAGAATGTATGTAGAGTAAATTTAAAATAATTTCTGGGAGAGGAGTCAATACTAACAACTGGAGGGATTAAGAAAGGCCTTTATCAGGAGGTGGCGATTGTTCAGTCTTGAAGAGAGCTAGGAATTCCAAGAAGTGGAAGGGAGGAGGAAAGGGCATTCCCAGGGCTCTCCCAGAGGGAGAGCTTTTGCAAAGGCACAAATGCAAGAAGAGAATGTCACATGTGGGACGTAGCAATGGGGCAATTTGTCTAGAATGTGGAGTGCTTGAGGAGTAGCAGTGTGAAGTCAGTCTGCAAAGATGGGGCAGAGTCAGACCCTGAAAGGCTTTGAATGACAAATGGGGAAGTTTGGATTTTATCCTATTATAGGATAAATAGAGAGCCACTGAAGCTTCTTGAGCAAGATAATATGATCTTACCTTGGTGTATTATTATATCATTACATTATGTTTACTATATTTATGTATTATTATATATGTTATTACCGTGGTCTACTGTATGTATGTCCATGTTATACACACACATACACATATGTGTATATATATATATTTATAATTATATGTAACCATATGTAACTATAACTCTCTCTATACAAACAACACAAAGATATGTAACATCATATATATATATATATATAACACCACATAGATATATAAAACACCACATGAATATATATATACATAAATATATAACCATATATATATATATATAAAACCACACATACATATATATATAAAACTATGGTATATGTTACTCATTATTGCTAATATATAACTAACGACCATCATCCGTGATTTTCTCAGTGTTACCATTTTTGTCTTTAGCTTAAAGGTTCATTCATTCATTTGTTCATGGGAATAGGGATTGGACCTCTCATTTCATTGTTTTAGGGAACTCCTGACTACATAAACTTCATCTAACAATGTAGCTTATAGTTTTAGTGAGTTGCCTACAATACTGAGGTTAAATGACTTGCCCAGGATCACAAAGCCAGTATATATCAGCGGTGGAATTTGAACCCACCTGGCTCTCTATCCAGTACATCAACCTGGCTCTCAGTAATTGGTCTTGGAAGACCAAAGCAAAGTAACCAACATGTGAAAGTGAGCACCATTTCCCCCTTTGCTGGTTTGACACATCATTGTATCAGTCACCAGTTAAATGAGCTATTAATTTGACAACTAAATATCAACACAGACACAATCAAATTAGATCAAATCAATAACTGTTGATCTGAGGTTTAAGACCTTGTGAGATAATAAGAAATAAAGGATGAGATGTGGTCCCTGTACTAAAGGGGCTTATAATCTATGCCTTTTCTTGAATACAAATGCATATTAGCTATTTGCTGGGCTTTATCCATAAGACATACACACGGTTTTATGCCCGTCTATGTTGCATTTTTCCTCTTGGTAGTTGTGTGCAGGGGCATTTGAGCTATTAGCTGGAAATGTGTCTTTACATTTGTAATTCACATAATAATGCTTCTGCCCTTTTATTTTATTTAAGTAATAGTCAAAGAATGTCCAGGAATATTATAATAATTATGGGGTTAGAGTTCCAAATAAATTCAAAGTCCTTTCAATCCTACAATTTGACAAATTACCATTTCAAGTTGTCATTCAAGATAAGGACTTTCAAAATGCCAGGTGTCAGTCCTATACCTTTGGTGAATGAGAACAAGTTTAAAAGTGCTCTGAAATTAATACTAAGCATTTCAAGCAATTTTTATAGCAACCTAGTGCCCAAATTGGGCTAATTTTCAAGGTAATCATTTTTATGAGTCAAATCTAGCGAAAATACTAGATGTCTTACAGCTCTCGTGAAGCTGACCATAATATGCTACTATAGGGGAGCCTCTGTTTACTATTCTTCTAAAGTAGATGTCAATATTTTCTTGAATATAGGAATGTAAATATAAAAATGATACTGTGCATATGAACATCTGAGGCAGTATGTGGAGACTGAATTTGTGTTAAGCTGCTACAGCCTCTACTTATAAGCTGTGTGAATGAGAAAGTCACTTAATCTCTCCAAGCCTCTGTTTTCTGGAGCATTAATACCTGGCCTTTCTACCTCATAGGATTATTATTAAAGCAATCTACAAATGAAGCCATTATTATTTTAAAATAAGTTATCATTAAAATATTGTCTTATTATTCCAATTCATTGAAGTGAAATAGAACAATTATTATAGTGATGATGTTATTGCTTTAAAAAAAACTTGAGGAAATACCAGAAATATTTCTTTTAAAAATAAAGAAGCCATTAGAGATAGTCTCTCCAAAATTTAACTTCATTATGTCAATACTTCTAATGATCTGTGATCTAATCAATATGAATATGCCCTCCCTTGGTGCAGAATACACTTCATTCACACTGTCTCCTCCTGTGTGATTCTTGTTGAGGTCTTCTCCTAAACTCTTCTTAGAAGATCTACCCAGTATGCTGAAGGCCTTCCTTTGGGTCTGAATATTTCAGGGGATACCAATGCACCATCCAAGCCATCTACCTACCATCCCTCATTCTTACTAAATGACCCCCTTTTCTAATCATTAATTTTCTGGATCATATTCTTTATTATACTTCTTGTGTATAGTTTACCATTATGCTGCAGCCCACTTATGCCCACCACGCAACTTTCCCCTACCTATTGGGTAACCTCCAATTTTGGGGTGTTCAGAGATTGTTCATGTTTTGAGGCATACAACATTACTAGAAGAAGGTTGGTGTGGTTGTCCACCAGGTGATTATTTTTTTTTGTCCATGCTAACTCAAGAAGAGAAAAATAAATACCAAAGACTCCCTAGTCCTCTGTGTCCTCCTTCCCCTTTAGCACTGATGGCCACAGAGTAGCCAAAAGGATGTAGAGAATGCTGAGAATCACCATTCCAAACCTAGTTGTTAAAATTTAATTTTTCTGAATTTAGGGAAAATATATCATCAAACTACATTTTCATAAAATGATGAGGATAAGGTATGAATTTCTTGATCCAATCAACTTTGTGATAATTTTTATACAATATTTTATTTCTCCCCCAATCACATGTTAAAACAGTTTTTAACATTTTTTAAAAAGTTTAGAGTTCCAAATTCTATCACTCCCTCTCTGTCTCTCCTCCCCTCTTCCTGAGATGGTAAGCAAACTGATATACATTATACATGTGCAATTATGTAAAACATTTCTACATTCATCATTATATATAAGAAGACTAGAACAAAAATAGAATGAAAGAAAGAAAGTGAAAATAGCATGCTTCAGTCTGTATGCAAACAGTATCAGTTCTTTTTCTGGAGGTGGAGAGTATGCTTTGAGTCCTTTGGGATGTCTTGGATCCTTGTATTGCTGAGAATAGCTAAGTCATTCACAATTCTTTGTGCAATATTGCTGTTGCTGTGTACAATGTTCTCCTTGTTCTGCTTACTTCATTTTGCATCAGTTCATGTAAGTTTTTCCAGGTTTTTTTTTGAAATTGTCCTGCTTGCTATTTCTTATAGCACAGTAATTTTCTATCACAATCATATGCCACACCAGTTCTTAGCCACCAATTTTGTGATAATTTAGACCCATTCTAATTACTTAAGTCTAAAGTTTCTATTGAATGTTGTATGAAAGAGAACATGAAATTATGTGAAAATCTGAAAATGGGCAGCACTATTTTCAGGTCACTTCACCTACTTTTTATCGAGCAAATAGACTGCATTTTCAAAAAGAAATATCCTGTGGTACACTAGGGCTTGCTATATAACCCTTTGTTTTCTAAACAATTAAAGGTGAATCAAATAATAGTACCTCATTACTTGGTCCAAGAATGTATTACACTCAATCCTAATTATCATCAGAGTTTTTGATAGCAAGTTCCCAAATGATTATTGGATTTTGTGATTGTTAAGGATTTCATAGCTTAGAATTAGCAAAGAGATTAGTGAAAGTAAGCTTTAGTAAGAAGGTCAAACCATATGCTGAAAATGCATTCTAGTAGCTTCTGTCAATTATGCTTTGTTATTCTGACATGCATTTTATATGAGGCAAACTAAAGAGCGTGTTAAATAGGGCAATCATTCAATACTGATTGAGTAATCATAGAGTTTAGAAAGTCTCTGCATCAAGTATATTGGCTGACTTCACAGTTTTCTAAGGTGAGTAAAAAGTTAGAGTATGTTATTAAAGGAACTGGAGACATGCCTTTTGATTTAAATAGGAATTTCATTTGGTCCTAATAGAAATATCATATGACAAAACGTATTAGACTTGGGGGGGAATGGTGAAGGAAGAAAATAAAGAAATGCTGTTTAGAGTAATATGTACAAATAGAGGAAAAATAGTCAATATGAACCAAATATCAAAGTTTCTACCAGGAAACATTATGCTTACTGTCCCAAAGTCAATTGAAAACAGAGCATTGTTTGAGATTTGTGAACTTTTCTGTTTATGAGAAAATTCAAATACTATATACAAAGCAGTAATAATCTAAATGACCTGGCATTGTTTAAAAAATAAAGAGGTCAATATGTTGAACAGATTAGGTATGTGTTATACAGAAGCAAGTAAACAGTAACATGGTATTCAATAAACACAAAATTCCTAAATACTGGAGTAAGTACTCACAATCTGCCAAAAAAAATAGAGAAAATACACATGTAGACATATGTCCAAAAACAATCCGAGAGAAACTAGGTTTAGCCACTTTATCCTATATAGCAATATAAGCTCAAAATGGATACTTGACCTGTAGTTATAACGGATCACATCATAATCAGATTAGAGGTGCAAGGAAGAAATTACCTTTCAGTTCTGGGGATAGAGAAAAGTTCATGACCAGAAAAAAGGATGAAGAGGCTCACAGGAGATAAAATGGACAATTTTGATTATGTAAACTTAAAAAGGTTTTGCAAAACAAAACCAATACATTTAAAATTAAAAAGGAAATAAACTGGGAAAAAATCTTTGCAGTAAGGTTGTTTTTTTCTAATAATAGTCCAATTTCAGATATATAAAAGGAACTGATTCAAACTTATAAGAGCCATTCCCCATTTGATAAATGGTCAAAGGACATGAGCAAGCACTTTTCTAAGGAAGGAATTCTAGTTATCAACAATCATATAAAACATTCCAAATCACTATTAATTAGAAAATTACAAATTAAAGCAACTTTGATGTTCTACTTCATGCATATCAGATTGGCAAAGTTGACAAAAATAGCCAAAAAAAAAAAGAAAAAGAAAATGCCTAATGCTGGGGAGGCCATAGAAAAACTGGCACAATAATGTACTGTGAATTTAGTTGTGATTGGTTCATCATTCTGAAAAGCAATTTGGAACTATGCCCCCAAAGTTACTAAACTGTGTATATTTTTGACCCACCAACACCATTATTAGATGTATACTCCAAAGAGATCAAAAGGAAAAGGACGTATGCTTACGTACAAAAATATTTGTGACAACTTTTTTGTGATAGCAGAGGACCAGAAGGGAAGGAAGTGCCCATCAATTGGGAAATGGATAAAGAAATTATGGTATCAGAAAGTAGTTGAATACTATTGTGCTATAAGAAACAATAAAAGAGGTTTCAGAGAAACCTGCTAAGACTTGTATGAACTGATGCAGAGAGAAGTGATCAGAACCAGGAGAACAATTTATACAATACCAACACATTGTAAAAACAAACAAATTTGAAAGCTTTAAGAAGTGGTTCATGCAATGACTAACCATAAAAACCATAATTAAAATTCCAAAGTCCAAATGATGATGCATTCTTATCCCCTGCTGACAGAGAAGCGATGGGCCGAAGTTGTGGAAGAAGACATATGTTTTTAGACATGACCACTGTATAAATTTGTTTCTGTATTTATTACAAAGGTTTTGTTTTGTTTTTCCAAAGAAGCAGGTGTGTTGCTAGGACATACATGCATCCATGTTATTTGTCTTCCCGCTACTGTTACCTGCCTCCTTCAATGCTGTTGGCAAAACAGGATCTGCATGCTACAATGTACAATTATGTAACATTGTGCAGAGTGTGGCATTAACCCGAGTTACACTTAAAAGAAAAGTTGATTCAGTAAAATAAAACTGCTTCGCAAGGTACATGAAGTGAACAGAATGCTGAAGGAACGAGAGAAGAGCATCTGCTGGAAAAGCTGGACAGAGAATTTAGAAGTAAAAATGACAGCCAAAACATGGCAAGGTCTAAAATTCAGGCCAGATTCAGAAGAATCCTGGATAAAACCTGAATTTCTCATTCTAAAAATGTTTATGATCTAGCTGCTTTTATTGTCCCTTAAAGATGGATTAAATTAAATTAAAATTTTAACAGCACTTATATTGTTTTCCATGCTCCACCTTATCTATTTGCTTTTATTTGCCCCCTTTAATTCTTTTGCTAACATTACCATTCTGGTTCCTTGAATTTTATTTTTTCATACTGATTGTCAAAGACAATGCTAAAATATTCTTTACCAAAATAACATGTACAGTAAATAATGTCTCATAAAAAGTTAATTTTTAACACCTAGGTAGCAATTGCTTTTTTATATATCCCTAGGCACTTTCTTAGGGATCCCCTATGCCAAACTATAATAAGGAGCTCATGAGATAGATAATGAAAGTGCAAATTCTGTTAAAGGCATTAACATTGTTAATAGCCATGTGCTTTCATTACAATATGATACATATAATGTAAGAAATAAATTAATTCCTTGACTCCAGTAAGGAATACAAAAGTAGGAAAATGGATAGCAAGATTAGGAGGTTCTGGTGTTATATTTAACTTTCTTTGATCAGCCACTTTTTCATGGCAAATTTCTGAACCGAAGGGGTGCATTTATAGAACCCAGACTAGTAGAGTTCCATGCTGCTTGTGTGTACCTGTGGTCCTTCACAAAAGTGCTACTTTGTTGCTCTATCTTCGTATGGAGGTGACCCTGGATCTTTGAAAATGATGCCAGGAGAGCATAACTCTGCCAGATTCTGCCAACAGATTCTGTGACGACAAGCCTAAGGATAGTGAGCCATGTTCTCCAAAGGGGTCACTGCATTGGGGTGGGGCTTTATATTGTTGAGGGTGGGGCAAGCTCTCTTAGTCCAGCAATGTGGCCCCCAAGATGTCAAGTGAACTAGATTGAAGTAGATGCTTTTCTATTTATATAACAGACAAATATTTCCTAGATCCTAAGTGCCTGTATCCACTGTCAGAGAGATTGATATAGAAAGGCATTAATTATATCAACTCCAAGGAGGAGGATCTCATATGTAACAATAGGATCACATGACCTAATTAGACTGGAAGTAGTGGATAGGTCTTGTAGAATTTGGCTCTTGACTTCTTTTCCTCTATCTTTTTCTTATTTCCAATTGCAAAGGAGAATAATTGCCTTGACCTTTCCTTTCCTTTCTTCTGATAGCCCAAGAGAGATGTCTGTCCTTCTTGCTCTTGCTTGCTATTCTATATTTTCACTGGACTCAAGCTGAGTTAAGGAGAGGCATGACTTGGCAACTTTTCTCTCTTCTTTGTCTATCTGTCTCTTTGTCTATCTCTCTCTCTCTCTGTTTTATTGTCTCTGTCTCTGTGTCTCTCTTTGTCTCTGTCTCTGTCTATCCCTCCTAGGAGTTGGAAGTCCACACAACTGAGTATTTAGGTGTGTTTAAATGGAACAGGAGACATAACACAATGTTATCTTTTTACAAGAATAATTAGCTACCTTGTATGATTTGGATTTGTGCTAAGGAATTAATTTTCATTCTATGAAGGCGGTTGGGTGGTGTAGTGGATAGAATGTCTGGCCCAGAGTCAGGAAGATCTAAGTTCAAATATGACCTCAGATATGTACTATCTATGTGACCCTGGGCAAGTCATTTAATTCTGTGTGCTTCAGTTTCCTCATCTGTAAATTGGGGACAACAATAACATTTACCTCCTATTGTTGTTGTGAGGACCAAATGAGATAATTGTAAAGTGCTTAGCACAGTGCCTGGCACACAGTAGCCCACTATATAAATGTTAGCTGTTATAACAACAGGAATAATTCTTTTATAGATTAGTCTGTGGCAACAGTAATCACCCTAGCATGCCCAGGATGGACTGCTAACACAGATTCTTTGATCTGCTTTATTAGGAAAGATAGCTTTTTAAGGTGTCAACAATCTTCTTTAATTACATTCGCTAGTTCAGGGGAAAAGTCTGCACCCTGAATGTCAGAGAAAATACAAGCAGACAATTTAAACAACTTTGAGATATCATCTCACACCTATCAGATTGGCTAGAATGATAGAAGGAGAAAATGACAAATGTTGGAGGGTATGTGGGCAAATTGGGACATTAATACACTGTTGGTGAAACTGTGAACTGATCCAACCATTTTGGAGAGAAATCTGGAATTATGCCCAAAGAGTTATTAAACTGCCTATACCCTTTGACCCAGCAATACCACTATTAGATCTGTTTCCCAAGGTGATTAGGGAAAAAAAGAAAAGAATCTATATGTTCTAAAATATCTATAGCAGCTCTCATTGTGATATCAAAGAACTGGAAATTGAGGGGAAGCCCATCAATTGGGGAATGGCTGAACAAGTTGATGTATATGATTGTGATGGAATAATACTGTGCTATAAGAAATGATAACCTGGCTAATTTTAGAAAAACATGGAAAGACTTGCATGAAATAATGAAAAGTGAAATGAATAGAACCAAAAGAACTTTGTATACAGCAACATCAATGTTATTTGAAGAATAATTGTAAACAACCAAGTTATTCTGAGTATTATAAATACTCAAATCAACTACAAAGGACATATGAAGGAAGATGCTATCTACCTCCAGAGAAAGAACTAATAAATAGAAGGATAAATTTAAAAAACAAAAAAAAGAAAATACAAGCAGATAAATTAGCATAAAGACCAACAGACAGGGCTCTGACTGCCTGAATCAAAGCAATATTGCTATACATTGTACATACATCACTAGATTGAGAGAGCCTTTACATCTGAGCATTTGGGGCATCTGAACATACAGATACTCAGAATCTTGACCAGGAACTCAAAAGATGCTTCTCATAAACAAGCCCCCAAAGTAAAATACCAATTCATAGTATATGTACACTTCTCAGAGTCAGTAGGCATCACAACCACATGACACAGTGCCTCATCAACTTAGTACTAAAAGGCGTGAAAGTCTTCCTACAAGTAAGCCTCCCCTAAGCAAGCTTCCCTTAATGGGCTCCATGTGAGGCCTATTAATGGGTGGGGAAGATCTTCATATCCCATTAACATTACATGTGCTCATCATAGAGTTAAGAACTCCCATATAATTTGTATTCTGTAGATCCTCATTGAATACCTCTCTCTAGAGCAAAATTATGTAGTTATTTTATAAGGTTCTGTTATGCAGGCATGTTCTGACCAAGGCCTAAAAACACCAAGAATCCTGGAAGAACAATGGATTTAGGTGTATAGCACTCAGCTGGTAAATATCAAAGCTTTCTCATTAATTCTAGCAGCTTCTTGGTTCATCCTTCATAATCTGTCTTATCTGCAGTCACATTCATGTCAGATAAGTGCCACATTCTCTTTCAAAATGGGACAGTATTCTCTTTCGAAAAAAAATCTGGCTTTGCCTTTTCAAGCTGCAGGGTTTAGAAAGCCAGTTGCTTTCTTTGCTTATGCACTGAAAGGACTGAGTTGATTTGCCCTCCTCTCACAATGTACAGGAGCTGGTTATTCAACCATTGCTGAATTTATCTATCAAATCAGCTAGCATTTATTTCTGTATCCTTTCTATGTGTCCAGAAGGTTCTGCTCACTTATCTACAATTTTAAATCTCTGTTATCTATTATCCTTTGTCCTTCTCAGTCCAAAGATCGTTCCCCATGAAAAAGGCAACTGAAGAAAAAAAAAGGAATTAAATAACTGACTTCTCACTGTTATCTGTTATCATCATCTCCATCCAACAAGAACTGTTGACCTCTTTCACCTTTGGTCCTCTCCTTACTTCCAAAAAACCCGAACAGGAAACACTTTCTGTTGTCCTTTGTATTATCAATTCTCTTGGATATTTCTGGCCTCGTCATCCTATTTCTAGAGGATTGTTCTTCTCTTTTGGATTCATTCACACTTATATGCCCTTGTTTTTATCTTCTATACATTAATAAAAGAGCTAGTTGATGAGTGTAACAGAAAATACACTATTTTCTGTATCTCTTTAGAGAGTTCCCGATTTTTCTCTTTATCATAATAATCTAGTTGTCTCTAGAATTTCATTCATCCTATCCCTCTGGGGCTGATTTCCTCTACAGAATATAATCACATTCTACTTATTTGTAAGGGGAAAAAGGATTTACCAACATGGTTGGAATATCAGCAAAGGTTACCAATTTGTGCCTTTCCCCTCCTGTGTTTTTAGGACCTTCTTGAGATTTATTCAAGTTTCATGATAATTTGTATAGATGGACACTAGTTTGTGGAGGACATGATGGGGATTTAAAAGAATTGAATAAAGGATGTATCAAAAATAGAAAAGGGCACAATGCTTATCTCCAATATCAAAATTAATAATCAGAAAGTGCTGACAGTAGGGGTGTGTGTGTGTGTGTGTGTGCGTTTGTGTGTGCACATGCACATGGACAAGGACATGTTTATGGTAGCGGTGGTGTTGGGGGGTGGCATAGTCTTGTTTCCCCTTTGAGGCTGAGAAGAAATGAAAGTAATTCACTCACTCAGGTAAGATTCAAGATGTAGGCCCGTATATTAAAAGAGATCAAAATAAAAGTTATATGTGCCAGTCAGGTAGGGCTATGAGGCTGCTTAATAACACAGTGAAGAACATGCTGAATATTCTTGAGGCATATTTATCTTGTGTGATCTCACTCTAAAAGAGCAATGATCTCTCTCTAAAGTGGCAGCAGCACCAATTGGACAGGAAAGGAGTGAGCAGAGGGAGACAGCAAAGGTAAAGTTTGTAGTTCTTGTAGATGACAGCTCTGGAGGCAGAATGAGCATCAGTAGAAGGGATCTCTGGACCACAGCAAAGAATTGTGGGAGGTGGACCTATAGCATCAGTGAGGCACATCCAGGTGTGGGGAGATACAACCAAAAGAACTCAGGCACAAGAGTATTTTTCCCTCTACGGAACAAGGCAGATGGGACTCTAGGCCTTCCTTACCGCCAAGCATGAGTTTTCTGGGAATTTGTTCTGTTCCCTATCATCATAGTAATTGGTGAGAGATTGTACTTATTTGTGTAAATGCACTGAGAATGATCCAACTCCATGATTTTCATCCATTATTCACTTTGTTATTGTATTCCAATTAAAAACATTGCTATATTTAGGATTCCCACCTGGTCTTAATAGACCAGACACCAGAAGGGCTCTTGAGCCACATTTCTCCCCATACTGAATCCAAGTAAAATGTGATTCCAGAGTTGAGTGGGGTGTCCATTATGTAGTCACTCTCTGAGCTCATTTTCCATTCTCCCCGAATGCGGAGTACACAACAAGCTATGTCTAACTATCCGCTCTTTTTCTGTCAAAAATTCTATGAAGGAATAGTTGCTTGTTCTTGTTGAGACCAGTTATCTCTACCTCAGAAGCTTCCTTTCTTCCTTTTATCCTTTCTCCTTTCTTCTTTCTTTTGTTTCTTATTTCCTTCCTTCCTTTCTTCTTTCTTCTCTTCCTCCTTTCTTTCTTTGTTCCTTCCTCTCTTCTTTTGCTTCCTTCCTTTTTTCCTTCCCTTCTTCTTCCTTCATTCTTTCTTTCCTTCTTTCATCCTTCCTTCCTTTCTTTCTTTTTTCTTTATTTCCTCTTTCTTTCTTTCTTTCTTTCTCTCTCTCTCTCTCTTCCTTCCTTCCTTCCTTCCTTCTTTCTTTCCTTTCTTTCTTTCCTTCCTTCTTTCTTTCTTTTTTCCTTCCTTCCTGCTTTCTTTCTGTTTTCTCTCTTCCTTCCTTCTTTCCTTTTTTCTTCCTTCCTTCCCTTCCCCTTCTTTTGTTAAGATAGCAGTTCCTTTTGTCACTCCCTACTCCTTCTAAAAAATGAAATTATCATTAAGAAAAATAATCATTTGCTTTGCTTTTGGAGAGAGAGAGAGAGAGAGAGAGAGAGAGAGAGAGAGAGAGAGAGAGAGAGAGCTTCAGCAGATGTTCAGAGAGTCCCCCTTCAGTCAAATATCATACTTCTCTGCCAGATTTGTTATTTTTCCTAAACTACTGACCTAATTTCTTCTTCTGTTCAAACAGTCTTTAGTATGCTGTGAAAGCAACATCGCTTCTGTTTCTCCTGTTGATCTTGACCCAAATGCTCTACATCACTGATGACAAACTCAAATAGATATAGGAATCACTAATGCATAATTAAAGATCCCTGTGGGCTGCATAGTGCCTTAGTTTTAAAATGTAATGTTAACTATATTTTATTGTATTTTTAATTTATTTTGTTAAATATTTCCTGATTACATTTTAATCTGATTCAGGCTGTACTCTGGAGCTTTATGGGGGGATGCACGTTTGATAGCTTTGACCTACATCCCATTTACCCCCCCTTCCCTGCCTTTAGCACAGTGTCTGGTTCATAGCAGTCGTTTTATAAATGGTTGGCTGATTAACATTCCTTCTGTTCTCCCATTAACATGAATTCATGCTCCCCCATGAATTTCCTGGGGTGGGTAATGGTCCTCAGGTTTGACAAGTCTTAGGAAGTATTCTATCTTTGATATTTTAGATACATATTCTATCTTAGATACATGACCTGGGAAAACAGAAGACCATTTTATTGTTTATGTTACTTGAGTAACAACTAGCAGTTTCAGTACATCTCAGCAGTCACCAATCATCCCCAATTATCTTGTATTCCTCCATATGGAAGGTACTTGTCACTTTCCCTTGAAGCAGAACCCCATCTTTATGGCAACACCCCAAACAATTCATGGTTAATTTAAAAAATGTTTTAAATATTCTTTTTTACATTTTCATTTCCAAATTTTTTACTTCCCTTCTGCTTCCCCCCCCCCCGCCATTGAGAAGTCAAGCAATATGACATCAATGACAAATATGAGGTCCTATTTCATGGTCCTATTTCTTCCTTTTCTTCTCTATTTCCTTCTGCATTTTTCTTCTTTGTTTCTTCTGTGACATACTTCTTCTATTCTTTCAGGGAGTACTTCATTCTCTCTGATGACCTAGAGAGTTGTGGTGTGTTTCCCTTGCCTTTTTATCTTCTCTTTTAGGGTGAAGGCAAGCATATATCTCATAAATACATTGGTATTATCTGATACTCGCAGGTTATTGCAAAAGTCTCCCCTCCCTCTATTATTGCTTCAAGCAGATCCTTATTCCTTTGACTTCTTGTCGTAAGAACTCTTAGCTAATCTTTGGGTTAGCTAAGGGCTAAGGTCTGTTATTTGGAGCTTTATGAGGGATGAGATTGCCACTTTTTGGAAAATGCAATCTGTTTGATTTCCTTTAGCTGAAAGTTTTCACATTTCTATTGGACCATAGCCTGTCAACCAACAAACATTAATTAAGCACCTAATATGTGTCAGGTATCATGCTAGGCACTGAAGACACAAATATAGCAACCAAGACAGAAGCAAAACCAACCTGATCCAAAAAAGAAAAATAGTTTTCTAATTAGGTCTATTTGCTTCGTTTATCCTGCCAGATCACCAGTTATCACCCTGTTATTCCTTACAAGGCCTTTTCTCATCTGCCTAATCACTACTTTCTATAAATTCTTCAAGAACATCATCTAAGCATGTATTGAAGATATCGTTCATGAAAACATGAGGAAAGAAGAAGCAGGCTTTCACAGGTGATTTTCTATATCCTTGCAATCAGAAAATTAACCAAGGTAGGAAGAGAATTTATTATTTGCCTCAGTTTTTGCTTGTTGACTAGAAAAAAAATATTCAATTTGCTAGAACAAAATGTAGTCTTAAAGGCTGTTCTTGATCAAAATCCTTCCCATGCATATGTTAAAATCATACAAAATTCCATGACAGATGAAATCACAGAAATATCTTCGGTCAATGATTCTTTGAGTATCAAATAAACTTTGTCTAAGATGTATCTTGCCAGAAAAGGAAGAACATCAGTAAGGCAAAGGAGTGAAGAATAATACATGGAGAGTCGAGAGCTGTGGTGAAATCCTCAAAATATAAAATTTACAAAGCATTTGTTAAATACTTAGTATTTGCAAAGCATTGTGCTATGTACTAGGGAAATAATATAAAAACAAGACCATTCCTGGACACAATACATATTAGGAAGAGTCAACTGCAAGTCAAATGGAAGGTCCCTGGTCCTTAAGATACAGCAGCAAATAAGACTATAATGAATTTTATTGAACATTTCTACTGCTAAAATCATATCCCTTTCAAATGAACCATTTGATGGGAGTTTGGTGGTGAGAATTTACTTTTCTAGGTCTCCGGTAGCTGTAGCTGCTGAGGAGGCAGGGCTGCAGCTCCTACTGGCGGTCAGCCAATAAGACTTTATTAAACACCTACTATATGCCAGGCATATTGCTAAGCAGTGGAGATACAAAAAAAAACTAGAAGATAGCCCCTGTATTCAAGAAGTTTACAATCTAGTGGGGGATGCAACAAGCAAACATATGTACAAAAAAGCTATATATAGGATAAACAGGAAATAATTAAAAGACGATAGGCACTAGAACTGAGAAGTCAGAAAAGACTTCCCGTAAGAGTCGAAGTTTTAGTTGGGACTTGGAGGAAGCCATGGAAGCCAAGAGGCAGAGATGAGAAGGGAGATCATTCCAGACATGAGAGTCAGCCAGAGAAATTTCTGGAGCTGAAAAATGCAGTATCTTGTTCAGAGAACATCTAGGAGGCGGATGCCACTAGATCAAAGAGTATGCAGCCAGGAGTCAGGTTTAAGAAGACTGGAAAGGTGGCAGGAGAAAAAGGTTATAAAGGACTTTGGATGTCAAAAAGAGGAGTTTTAATTTGATCCTGGATATGATAGGGAGCCTCTGGAGTTTATTGAGGTAGATGGTGACATGGTCAGACTTGCACTTTAGGAAAATCACTTTGGTGGCTGAATGGGGGATGGATTGGAGTGGGGAGAGACTTGAGGCAGACAGACTCATCAGCAGATTGTAACTCTAGTCCAAGTGGAAAGGGATAAGGGCCTGCACTAGGGTGTCAATGGTTTCAGAGGAGAAAAAGAGATGCTTTCAAGAAATGTTACAAAGGTAAAACCAACAGGCTTTGGCAACAGATTGGATATGGGGGATGAGAGATAGTGAAGTGTGTTGAGGATGATACCTAGGTTAAGAGCCTGGGGGATTTGGAAGATGCCTTCTACCATAATAGGTTGGTTTGGGAAGGGAGAAAATTTTGAGGGAAAGATAAATTATTCAGTTTTAGATATGTTGGGTTTAAGATATCTGTCTGAAAGGCAGTTGGAGATGCAAGATTGGAGCTCAACAAAGAGGCTGGGTAGGGGAGGTAGATTTGAGGATCATTAGCATAGTACTGAGGCCATCACCAGGTCCTGTCTCCATAGAGGTTACTTCCTGGGATGATGATTTCTGGGCCTGGTCTGGAAACAGAATGGCTCATCTGACTGCTAAGTGGGGACACCGGCACTCCGGGAATTCAGCCCAATGGTAATGACTGATCAGCATTTGGAGTTGGTAGTGGGGAAGAAGGTGAACAAAATAGGGCAAGGCCTCCAGTGTACTGAATAGGCTCTCTTTAGAAGATTTCAGGAAAGACATGGACAAAGTTCATACAGGATAAAAAGGTGTAGGCAGGTTATAATTATTAGTTTGAGTCTCAATTTTCTTATCTATAAAATAAGGGTGATAATAGAACACATTATAGGGTCGTTATGGCATCAAATTACAAGATGATTGCAAGGTTCTTTACAAACTTTAAAGTACTTCATAAATGTAAGTTATTATCATGCAAAAGTAATTTTCCCCATCTTGTTCAGTGAGGTTCAAATGGAAATAATCCTGGTACAAGCTGCTATCATATTCTTTAATACATAAAGTTCTATAAATGATTGCAAAGGTGGGAAAATGATTGCTTTTCATAGTTGAATAAAGGTATTAGGATATAAACTCATCTTCTGTAGCCTTACTGAAAGGATCTTTGATACAACTCCTACATGACTTCTATTTTTTTCTGCTAGGTTTTTATATTTTGAAAGCAATTTGCTCTATGCAGCTTGAGGATTACTAATATTTGGTATGGAGATGTCTATTACAAGTGTCCTTAAATTGTGGACAACAGGTTAGTCTATGATGATGCTCTAATTCTGGTAAAGTTTATTGGTTGACTTCTCAAGGATATTTTAAGGTCTTTTATTTATGGCATAGTGATTTGAAGTATTGGTCCATGAAAGATAGTGAGTTTATTTTGATTGTGATAATTACGCTCCACTGAAATGTTGACAAGGCTATTTTTGCACTTTTAAAATGAACTCTACTATTTCCCCAAACTCTAGCAGTATAGCACACATCAGCATGGAAAATTATAGCCTTTACACCTACCCTGGGAAACATAGTTTTCCCTCTGCAGAAACCAAATAAGAGTATTAAATAATACTCACTTTCTCTTAGTAAGCATATAGAAACAAATTAAATGATTAGATTACAGTCTTGCCCCAATTTGATTTGATCAAACATTTCTTAAACACCTATTACAAACAAATGAACAAAATTGGTGGCCATCCATTTGAGTGATCTGTTCTGTACATGGGAGATGCTTAAATTTATTTCTACTCACCAATTCCATATGATTGTAATATTGGATGTCTTGCGATTTAATGGGATCATTAATTTAGAGATAGATAAGATATTAGAGATCGATTGATCTGACCCCCTCATTTTATAGGAAACTAAGCGCCAGAGAGGATAAGTGAATTGTTCAAGGCCATGCAAATAATAACTTGCAGAATATTTGCACCCGTTTACCCCTTAAGCCTATGGTTCCTATATTTTTATAAAAAAATAAAATGGACCTTGGAATTATCAATCAATAAATAATGGTCATTTGTTTTCTTTCTATCCAAGCTTAGAAAAATGTATTTGATAAAAAAAATGTTCATTGAATTGAACTTTAAAAAAATAATAATACCATTTAGAGCAGGCTTGTACAATGTACAGCCTGTGGGCCATATGTTGTGTAGGCCTGATTTAGAGCATAAAATATTACACTGCTGAGGGGAAAGGGGGATGGGAAGGGAGTGGGGTGACGGAGGGGAGGGCTGACTGGGGAACAGGGAAACCAGAGTGTATACCATCTTGGAGTGGGGGGGTGGAAATGGGGAGAAAATTTGTAATTCAAACTCCTGTGAAAATCAATGCTGAAAAATAAACATGTTAACGAAAAAAAGAAAATATTAAAGTGCTTTATAAATATAAAAAAATATTACGCTGCTTTAAAATATGTTAAATTGTTCTCAATGTATAATTGGGGAAAATAATATATAAGTACAAATTAAGCTAAGAAATATAAGAGTCATAGGGCTTTGTTCTAATGGTTGTATTTTTTCATTTTTCTTTTTTATTAAAAAATTTTTTAATTAGCAGAAATCTATTTTTCCCTCTCCCTACCCTGCCTTTCATTCCACTGGGGGGAAAAAAGAGAAAAAACAAATTCCTTGTTAACAAATATACATAGTCAAGGAAAATTAATTTCTTTATTATGTTAAGATGTATACGCACCTCTCCTTCTGCACCCTGAATCCATCACCTCTGTAACAGGAGGTGACCTTACTATCAGTCCTCTGGAATCAAGGATGGTCATTGTGTTGACCAGAATGCTTTTGTTTTTAGTCTTCATAACTGCAGCTAAGCAGAGCATTGACACAATTTTAACTCTGACTAAAACTTGCCACAGAGACTTGATCATATTTAATTAAACAAAATTAGTATTAATTTCCCATTGTCTGCCACAAGTATGGGCCTGGGGGTGGTGTATCAAAGTTGTGTTTATCAGGATATTAACTAGGCAGAGATAGTCAGTTAGCCAAGTGCTCTATTGAATATATTCTTTCACTCAATTTGGTGCTTTTCTGACCAGAGACAGATAAACTTTTGTCCTCTGTTATGGGACCTATTACTTTGCAGTGATGAGAGGCTGGCTTTATTTTTTGAGCTACATACACTCACACACATCCTTCATTTATCTCAAGTCTTTGAACATTTAAAAAAGTTCTTTCTTTAAAACACTAACTTTTAACCTAAAATCATAATGGATGAATTATTGTACACAAAAAATGGCCTGTCAGTTTATGCTAAACACCCACTTCTAGTGATAACTGTTAAATGCTGCTAGTTCTTTTGGTTAAATTATTTTACTTTCTCACTAAGAGGGGCTTACATCCAACAAAATTAAGATACATTGTCAAAGGTTCCATCCCATTTGTCAAGGTCAATCAATCAATAAGAATTCTTAAGCACCTACTGTGAGCCCAGGCCCTGTGCTATGAGGTACAGAAAGACAAGTGAGATACAGTGAGCCAGATATAGCCAGAGAAGATATTCCCATAGCTTAGTAGGTACATAATATTATACAAGATAATTTGGGGGGAAGGCACTATCAAGTGATAAAATTGGGAAAAGTTTCATATAGGTAGCAGTTGCTCCAAGTTTTGAAGAAAATTGAAGATTCTAAGAGAAAGAGGAGAGGAAGGAGTGCATTTGAGGCATGAAGGAATGGCCAGTGCAGAGGCACAGAGGTGGGAAATGAATGTAAAGGTAAATGATCTACCATCATGGTTCAAATGTTGTAACAGAATTTCATAATTTTCCTCATGTGGCCAATGACTGTCGTTCTTTCAGTATATACATCAATCCATCAAAAACCTGCAATTTCATAGCTAATTTTAGTGTATGGGCTAGAATAATTTCATTGTAGACTATGCATATGCAAAAGCAAGATGTATGGGTTTCCTCATAAGCTATAAGTGTATAGTAGGTTGGAACCAGATAGTGGAAGGCTTTAAATGCTAAACAGAGGAGTTTATTTGATCCTGGAGGAAATAGGGAGCCACTGGAGTTTACTGGATAGGTGAGTGACATAGTAAGAGCTATGCTTTAGGAAAATCACTTTGGTAGCTATGTGAAGGATAGTTTGGAGTGGGGAGAGATTTGAGGCAGGGAGATCATTTGAGAGGCTACTGCAGTAGCAATGGTGGTTGGGTGAGTGGAGAGAAGGGAGCAAGTGTGAGAGCTATTGTCAAGGTAGAAACAAGATTATGTATCCTAATTAATGATGGATGTCATTTATGTGCCACTCATAAAATGGTCCAAATACTAGAGAAAATACTATAAATCTCTGGACAACATCCTTTTATAAAGCTCTTTACTTTCTTATATTTCACAGGGTGTTATCTAACATTTTTGAAAGGATATAAAAGAAAATATATTTTTATTTACTACTAAGGTACAGATAATGAATTTTGTGCTTACAGCATTCACTCCTAGACTTAAAAGTATAACTTGGTAAATATCTACAGATTTTTTTAATGATTTAGAGAAAGTTGTGACTTGTATATACCTTGTAGTTGGGTAGTAAGGGTGGTAATAATAATAATTGATGATGACAACAATTATTGGAAAATTTACCCTCCACTCCTATACTGTTCATTGGCCCATTAAAGGCAGCACTGAATGGTCCATTCTAATAGGGTTGAGGGGAAAAGCATTCATTCTGGAAAGCAGATACAATAGGCTTCATTCTTGTTGAGAGGTTATTCAGATTGTTGCAATAAAACAAAATACCAAAGCCTAGGACACCACTCATATCACTGGCCTTACAGTGATTTTTCAAAACCATTTTCACTTTTTAGTATCCAACATTGAAGCTAACACATCATTAATAGACTATATAGATGGAAATGGGCTTCTTGTGTTTTAGGAAAATGATCATCCTTTGATTCTCTGGACAGCTTGTAGTTATAGTAAAACACCACAAGCACATGCCATAAGGGAGCCCAGAGCTTTTCAGTAGATGCTGAGATCTCTTGGCACAATTCCTGTTGCTTAATGAAAATGGTTTTAGAAATCTAAATATGCACTGTTCCGGTTCAAATGTCTTCACAAAAGTTCATGATTTCCCCCACGTATGGTGGATGCAATAATTTCAGTATATATATCAATATGTCAAAGTACCTGCAACACTGTACCAAATTTTAGTGTATAAACTAGAAGAATTTTCAATTTCACATAAACACACATGCACACAAAAGATATATGGATTTCCTCATAAGCTATTGCTATAAGATAAATCAGTAGGTACCTCTCATTTCTTTAACTCATATTCATGGACTCCTGGAGTATTTTTTAGGAAAAGGTCATCTCAGAGACACCGATCACACATGCCTTTCCATGGCACTGACTGATGTTTCCCTTTCATACAAATTCATTTACAAGATTTGCATTTACCTGTGTCTGTGGCCTAATTTATTGGTGATGGTCATCTTCCTTTTACTTTCAGGTAGATGGGTAGGAAGTGGACAAGGGCTGCCACCTGTTCAGTGACTGCTTAACTAAGCAGTTTTAAAAGCAACAAAAGTCTGAACAAATAGAAATGCTATTACCTTTATGTTGGCTCTCAATGCCAATTGGCATCTTGAAAATGGAATCCAGTCACACTGTTCTGCCTCCTTAATTTATTTGTTCTCTCTACCAAGTCCCTTGGATCTGGAGTGGATATGAAATGTCCTAGGAACCTTCTCTTGCTGATTCCATGTTGTCTGGAATTTTCTGAGAAGAATAGTCAGGATGTATCCCAAGCTTTGGGCTGGCTGTCTAAAAGATGTAACCAGATGGATTGGCACCAGGAAACTTCAAAATTCTATTCTCCTTAGGGAAGGGGATGAAAAGGGGTTCTGGTTTATTTTAGGCTACTGAAATCTATTTTGAAAATTGAAATGAATGATACTCCTAGGAAGTTAGTCTAGATTCCAAGTGGCCCGGTCCTCAAAATGGCTTTGAAAAAAAAAATTCTCTGAGTCTGACAGAGTGGCATTATACAGTAATAAAATATACTATTGTGAAGAAATCTAGAAACAACAGAGGGACACATGAAGGAGAGAAGTGAGATAGTCCTTGTTCTCAAGGAGCTCTAATTCTATTTGGGAAGGACAGATATCAGAGGATTTAGTGATAGGCTGGTGGAAATGCCTGGAGGTCTGAAGAGATCAGTGACAAGGTAGACGGTAAGGACTACTGGTCCTCCATCTTACTAAAAGAATCATAGCCATTAACTCCCTACCCATCCAAGCAGTGCAAATGGTTGGAGGACTAGAGGGGCTAGGCCCATAACCATTGGGAAGGGTAGGATGGTCCAGAAGGTTAGAAAAGAACAGGTGTTCCAGGTTTCATCCTATAGGGGTGATAATAGGGGAAACATCATCGATGTAGGAGAGGCAAATAGGACAGCGGAATTGGCAAGAAGTTTTGGGGGGCCAGGAAAAATTTTGGTGAGAGCTGGATGGATGAGACAGTGCGTGATAGATGAATAGAGACAAATAAAAACTATATTGTGGGCAGATGCTACATATAGAATGTCTAGTCTGAAAGAAGAATTACATTAGGAGTTTGGGAAACAGATCACAAATCTGGAATGGAAACATGGCATTGCTATGATGAGGGACTTCAACTATCTGGACTCCAGCTAGCCCTCTTTCTGCCAAAAGCAAAGCAGCTGATAAATTTATGGCTTTTATAATAATAATTTCCTCTTTCAAAAGGTGGAAGAAATGACAAGGATGATTGCTGTTCTGGTCTTAATTCTGACCAGTAAGGATGAAAAGTATTGAAATAAAAATGACAGAAACCTTGGCAGGAAGTGACTACTCTCTATAAAGTTCATGACAGAGGAAAGAAAAGCCAGGCATAGTCATGCATCTTACTTACGGAGAACAGATTTCAACGGGTTCTGAGAAAGGATAAGTAGGACTGAATGGCCTAATACTCAGTAGGGAAAATTGGGCCAAAGAGGTGGGAGGATGTGGAATAAAATTCAGAAGACAGAAACAGAAATGGTTACAATATGGATGAAAAGGAAAAGTGCCTAGAGAGAATGATGTGGCAACTCATTGGACAACTCAAGTTTCAGAAAGATGTGTTAAGCACAGATAATTTACTGAATACATAAAAAAAGTGTCACAGTCCTATAAGGATTATGTTTAATGTCCATAATGAGCTAATTTTGACAAAAATGCTAGGATAATAAAAAGATGGCTTGTTTTGTTTTGTTTTAGCAATGTTCTAAGAAAGGGGAGGATCAGACAAAGAATAGGACCATTACTTAGTGTGGCTAAAATGATGATAAAGGGTGACAGTGATAAAATTGACTTGTTAATCTCATTTTATTTTTGTTTTTCTTTAAGGAAGACTGGTTATTAAACGAGGAAGGACTGAACAAAAATGGAAAAGAGAAATTAAGAGACAGACACACAGACACATAAACACACAGACACACAGACAGACAGGAAGAGGAGGCAGAGCAGAGCCTTGGGAGTATACACACAGTTAAGATGTGAGTAATGGTATGAATAATGGTCAAAGAAGCATGCTGAGAAGTAGAAATCAGAAAGTCAGGAGGAGAACCAGGAGAGAGGAGAGTCACACAAACTCAGAGTTGAAAGAGTGCCTAGGAGGAGAAGGGAGATCATTAGTGTTAAATGCAACAAGGTTAAGAAGGATAGGGGCAGCTGGGTGGCTCAGTGAGTAGGACCTGAGTTCAAATCCTGCCTCAGACACTTGACACATTTACTAGCTGTATGATCTTGGGCAAGTCACTTAACCCCAATTACCCTGCCTTCTCCCCTCAAAAAAATAAAACAAATGAAAAAAGGATGAGGACTGAGAAAATACCATTAGGTATGGTAATTAGGAGATCACTAGTAACTTTGGATATTACATTTGAATGATGAATTGAGAAATGAGATTTCAAAAAGCTAAAGACTGAGTGAGAAGTGAGGGAGGGGAAGCATCTAGGGTAGATAGCTTTTTCTAGGAGTTTGATTAAGACAAATAGGAGAGATATAGGAAAATAGCTTGAGGGGATGGTAGTGTCTAAAAAGGGTAGGCTTTTTTTTTTAAGGAGGGAAAGCCAGGGCAGAAAAGATTATCTGCAAGAGGAGTTGGTCAGTGATGGTAAAAAGCTACAGGGAGATCAAGAAGCATGAGGACTGGGGGGGGAAAGGTCATTGGATTTATCAGTTATGGCTGCAAGGACAGAGTATAGATTGAAAATGTTAATTAACTTGAAATCATTTAAGAATGAGTTATTTAGTAAAACACTGATTGCATTCATTTAGAAAGGCAGCTATTAATTATACAGACTCATGACTGTCATCAAAAACTGGCTCTCTATGGTCTCTTCCTGATCTGACAGTCTATGATTCTCTGAATTAAAAATGTTAAATTCCAGTATAATTTGAGGTCTATAATGTAATCTGTTTGTAGGTGGGTAGGATTAGTGGCTTGTTTTTTAATATAACTCAAGGATCTGTTGTTAATTTATATGTAACCAAGGTAGATGTGTTAGAGGATGAAATAATTTCCGACTATTATCAGAAACCTCTCATACTGAGTGCTGATACTCCAAAACAGAGCTTTCTTCTATTTGCCATGGTCCGGTGCCATGACAACAGATGGAATTCATGGCTGAAAGGGAAAATCTTCCCATTCTAAAGTCACTTTTAGTGAGAATCTTCAAAGGAAAAAAAATTTCAATTAGTAGAACTGGAATTAAATACTGAAATGTTAGTGACTGTGTGTGTTTATAATGTATACATTTTCTCTCATGGACAAGATGCAAAATATTTTGGGTGTATTTAGAAACAAGAATGATTATTTCCAAAATGCTTGACAGTGACAGGAGAATCCTAAATTTTAAAATGAAGATAATAGCTATCTACAATATGTTTTTATCTCAGAAATATTATTTGACTCATATATTCATAGTTCTGTGGGAAAGGTTTTTTTTTGTAGTTTTATGCAGTTTTTTTTAAAATCAAGATTCTACTTCCAGGAGAGCAGAGAGAGGAACTTATAAATTCAATATTTTTCAATATTAAGGATGACTAATTATGTATTTATTGATACTTTCAATATGTGGATGAAACTTTTTAGAACATATGGATCATTTGGATTTTCTCTGCAGGATTGGAATTTTAAAAACTGAACAAAAAACATTTAGCCAAGTTTCTCACTCTTTTGATATATAAAATGTAACCTTTAATTCAAGCCAGGCATCAGAAACAGAGGGAGCTTCCATTATCAATAGAAGGGGTTGGCATTGTTATGGTGGCCATTTCTTTGACTAGAGTAGTAATGATTGTTAGCACAATTGTTTTTGGATAACTGTATCTATGTCAAAGCAAATCATTAAAACAGTTCTTAATTGTGGAGTCCAATGCTGAACCCAGCGCTATGGTCTCGGAATAGTCGGTCAATAAACATTTAAAACAATAAACATTTATTGTCTACTATGTGCCAGGCATCGTGCTAAGTTTGGCCTGACAAATGCTGAATACAATAGGACTACTTCATGTATTTTATACTCTTATTAGAATATCCCAACAAAATAATGTCTGGTCCCATTCAACAAGGTGTTGGTCAGCTAGTTGCAGCTTGGTGTCATCTGTTATTTCAATAAGCATGTCCATCACTGAGTTCTTTCATGTAATTTCTTCCACTGGGGATGTGACAAGTACTGTCAGGGCTAGGGGTGGGAGAGGTTCTTGTATCTTAAAAAACATGTTTCCTCTTATCAGTCAATCAATCAACTAGTACTGTATGTGAAAAGCTCTTTGTTGAGTGTATAGACGTGTGCATTGGGCCATGGGCCTTGGAGATCAAAGTAGTTTGATGAGTAATTGCGGTGTACTTTAGGTGTGAAGAATGAAGTGTTATAGGTAGCCCTGACACATACACATATTATATATACATGTACACATACACATACACATACATATACATATGCATATATACATATACATGTACATATATACACACATATGTATATATAATGTGTGTATAGTTAAATCTTAATCTAGAATATATTGACATATGAAGCTCTTACCTCATGACAACAGAGAGAAAAGGCAAGTGAATAAGCATTTAAATAGCTCCTAGTAGGGGCCAGCTAGAGGAAAGCTAAGTGATGCCTGGAGTCAGGAAGATTCATCTCCCCAAGTTCAAATCTGGCCTCAGATACTTCCTAGCTGTGTGACCCTGTGCAAGTCATAGAATCCTGTTTGCCTCAGTTTCCTTATCTGTAAAATGAGCTGGAGAAGGAAATGGCAAACAACTCCAGGGTCTTTGCCAAGACTGGACATGACTGAAAACAATCAAACAACAACAAATCTATGTACTTTACAAATGTTATTTTATTTTATCCTCACAACAACCTTGAGAGATAGGTACTATTATTATCCCCATTTTGCACTTGAGTAAACTGAAGTAAATAGAAGTTAAGTGGCTTACCCAGGATCATGTAGCAAGTAAGTATCTGAGGTCACATCTGAACTCAGGTCTTCCTGACTCCAGGCCCAGTACTCTACCCACTGTGCCACCTAACTGCCTATGTCAACATCTATAGGGAAAAATGTTTTCCCTAAGGATCATGGTTGCATGATACCTCTGATTTTTTTTACTCTTTCCCTAAAAGCAAACAAAAGAAAAATGAGGGAAGGGATCTGTTCTATTGGTTAGTATTTCACAAATTTTTTTAATATGGAATTTGGGGCATCTTGCTTAGCCCAGTAGTGATGTGCTTGGTTTCTATCTTGGGCCATAAAAGAGGCAGCATGACCTCATGGAGAGCTTTGGAGTTAAGAATACTTGGATTAATGTCCAGTCCCTGACATATGTAATTGTTTGACCATGGACAATTTGCAATACCCCAGGGGCTGGAAATGCACCAGTACAGATGGTGCTGACCGCTACTTTAGTGGGTAAGCACCAGTACAGATGGTGCTGACCGCTACTTTAGTGGGTAAAGCACAAATGTGGATGAAATGGACTGAAGTCATAAATGCTTTATGTGCTAGTATTAGAGCATGACAAACCTGAAAATGAATCTTTCCAGTTACACACAAACACCTTCATACTGCTTTCTGTCAACACCACAGTCAACATGAAATAATACATTGCTGGCCAGGGTAACCATAAGGAATAATTTCCCCACCTAAGCTTAAATTTGAAGAAACAAGAGATGACATGGACTTAATTAAAATCTTAAGATCATTGAAAATCTTTGCTTTTTGTCAATTAGTCAACAAGTATTTATTAATTGCTTACTATATGCCAAGTGTTATACTGACAAAAAATTTTAAAAAAGGTAAAAATGTGGTACCTGCCCTCAAAAGCCCACATTCTAAGGAGGGAGACAACATGAAAATGACTACGTAAAGATAAGATATATGCAACATGAAGGGAAAAGAATCCCAAAGAGGAAGTACATTCAGGAACCAAGAAAGTGTTCTTGGAAAAGGTGGGATTAAGCTACATCTTGAAGGAAGCCAGGAAAGCCAAGAGGCAGAGATGAGAAGGAAGAGAATTACAGGTGTGGGAGACAACTAGTGAAAAGGTGCCATCATGACGTTGAATGCCATGTACAAGGACCAAAGAGGCCAGAAATTTTGCCAAATAAAGAAATAAATTGATGAAGCAACATCAAATTTACAAATTATTCTAAAACCCAGATGGACAAACTTAAAGTTTCAAAAAATCCTTTTTTCAGCTTGACAGCATCAATCCAACTAGCAAACCAACGATGCCAAAATGGAGTAATTTGTTAAAAGCCGACATTTTCAATAGCCACCATGGAAGGACTCATTCTCTCATAATGCTTGAAGGAAATATAAAAACATTTTAGGACGTAACACAATAGTATATGTGGTAATGATTGCCTGAGTAAGAAACCTAGTGAGAAGTAGTAAGAAAGAGTGCATCTGTCAAGAAATACTACTAAAGACAAGAGTTGAGCACCAGCATGGCAGAACTCACTTGAAAGAGCTTTCGGGATCTGTGGAAAGGAAACTGGAAGATTCCATCAATGTCTAGATGCAGAAAACTTCAGTGCTACATTGCTCAGTTAAAGATAACAAAAAGGAAATATGTAGAAAGAAACCCAGAAAACAAAGGTATGGGCAGAAATTCTATATTCCTTTAACCAGCAATGGAAAGCTAGTAAAAAAAAAAATTGAGGCAATCCAGTTATCCCTCCCACATCATGGGGATTGAGGGCCCAGAACCCCCATGATCTGGAAAATCTGGGTAAAAATTTTTGGCCCTCCCTTCATACCACACAAAAGAAATTGTCTATATTTATAGTACTTATAGATAAAATATGTTGATATACAATACAATGCATATGTTTTATGCATCTCTGAGTTTCTAAACTTATTCTGTGTTGTCTGCAGCTTCCACAAATTTTCTCCAAACATTCCATTTAGTTTCTTATGCTGCCCTGTGATATATCAAAGCTACAATAGGTAAAGTTGAGAGGCAGGAGGGATAACTGTATAAGAAATCAAATCAGCAACATAAGATAAACAATGCAACATCAATCAAAAAACATAGTACAGAGGCTTGAGAAGCAAAGAAATCAGAGAAGAGAGTCCACGAAGAAAGAGAATATGGAAAATTTCTGGTCATCTGTATGGTTGTAAAAAGTCAAGCATGATAAAAACACAAATTAGATTAAACAAGTGTAAAGGAAGGAGTTTTTCTTCCCACCTGAATTGATATGGCCAGTGGGGAGGAGGAAGAGGAGGAGGAAAGAAAGTTCCCTCCTCCCACCTGTAAGAAACAGAAAGCACGTGGGCCATTAATATAATGACAAAAAGTTACGTCAAAGGAGGTTATTGAAATTCTAGCTTCTGAGCAAAACTAGAAAGCGGCACTGCCAGATAAGATCCACAATTATTGGCTCAAACTCTTCCCAGAGGTGCATAAATTACTAACAAAGTACTTTGCTAGCTTCCTTTCAGACGGGAATCTGATCCTGCTCTTCGTAACAGAAGGTATCACATATCTTGTACTGAAAGATCAGGACAGCAGTGGCCTCTCCAACTGTAGGCCAATTAGGTGTTTATGTATTATATACAACATATTCGTAGCGTGTGCCACTTTGAAAATCTATAAATACAAGAAAACAATATGTTGGGTGAGGAGCAGAAAAGGAAGGTGTGCCCCCAAATCCCAAGATTGTAAAGAACAAATTATTTATTCTATTGGACAGTTAGGTGGCACAGTGGATAGAGTGCTGGCCCTTGAGTCGGAAGGATCTGGGTTCAAATGCAGCCTCAGACACTTATTAGCTATGTGACCCTGGGCAAGTCACTTAACCCTGCTTGCTTCAGTTTTGTCTACAAAATGAGCTAGAGAAGAAAATGGCAAATCACTCCAGTATCTGTGTCAGGAAAACTCCAAATGAGGTCACAAAGTGTCAGACACGACTAAAACAACTGAATGACAACAACAAAAAGTTTTAAATGTATTATCAACCAGATATGGCTTCCAAATTAAAGACAGAGTCAAAAGAATACATCTTATTAATCATATATTACACTAGGAAACATCAAGTTAAATGATGCCTCAGAAAGATATATTAAATAGGACAAGGTCATTACCATAAGAAATTACAGAAGGGTTATCTTTAAGGAATACAGAGGGAAGAGCACGGCTTTGCAGTCAAAGGTCCAGAATTTTAATCTTGCCTTTGTTGCTGTGTGACTTTAGGTAAGTTACCTTACATGTACATATGCACATAACCTATACCTACGCCCTTGTACATACAAACATTCCACATACTAGCCTCAGTTTCTTCACTTGTCAAGTTTGGACTAAATGGTTTTGAAAATTCCTTTTATCCCTGGACCTATTTCTCCATGATCCTAAAGATCTCAATTTGTCGGACAATGCACACTATGTGAAGAAACCACAGAAACGATGCAATATGTTACTACCTTCTGCAAAAAATTAGCACCTACTATATACTCAGCAAGATGCAATCTTGCACAATCTTGCCTAGCCTGGTGGCTCAGATTATATATTAGTAGCTCATTATTTTTCATAAACTAATCATACGACCACTTCCTATGCTACAAATGGAAACCTCAACTTATCCCTGAGAATTCAGTGAATAAACTTTACAATCTGGAGCATTATCATGGAGAGAGCTCATGACATAAGAACATAAGAACAAACTTTTTAATAGATGTTGCAATATCAAAATGCATAAATTTCAATATATATGGCATGAAAAGCTTTCAAAATACAAATACATCAAGAAAGAAACCAAAACCATGTGGGAACAGGATGAGGTACGTATTATCCTCATTGTCTCATCTGGAGTAGTCCCAAAGGTGCTTTTAGTGATTCTAGCAATGATGAGTTTCAATCCCAATACTTTCATTCAGTTACAAAACACATTTATTTCATATACTATTCACTAAAATATTAAAAATAAAAAAATAATATCAGGATAGCAATTTTTCTAGGACCTCATGTATCAGAATACCATTGGAAAAGTGAGAATGAGATAACAAAATAATTTGCATTTATAAGCTGTTTTGCAGTATACAGATCACTTTCATGTATATTATTTCATCTTACTCTCATTAGAGAGATAAGAAGTTGAAAAGGAAAAATGGTGAAAGGAAAAATAATATGTGATTTTTTTCCAATGAGTTTAGGGCTCATGAGCTTTGATTTTTCTAATTTTGTAGAGTTTATAGAGGCATAGATTTTAGTATCTAAATAATTTCTAAAAACGAAGGCAAAATGATGCATTATCAGGAGAACAAGTCTTCGTGGAATATCTGGCATAAAAAGTAATGCCAGAGAAACTTGTCCAAATGGATGTTTGTTTAAAAAAATCATAAAATAACCCCTTTAACTTTTTGCTGGGGCAACTCATTGGCTTCCAGTGAAATCAGATAGTGAAATCTCCTGTTACTGCTGGGAATTTAGCCCCTGTATCTCAAACTTGTCAGGAAGAAGCCCTCAAAGAGCCTAAGTCCCTAACTCTTTAATTGGAATTCATGTGTCTCAATCTCCTCCTGGAAAGAGACCCCCACCTAGATGTTAGGAAGTTGTTAAGAATTCATCTCTATTCAGGCTTTAGTCTCTCTGCCAAGATTGCTAATGTGTGTGCCAAACAGTTCTCAGCTGTAGTGAATATAGATCTGGGCTGATCTGAAAAGGCACTCTCAAACTGTAAGTCTTCATATCCCATTACAAATCCTCTGGGTTATCCGGTCCCCTATCAGATTTAATTTTGAGTTCTTCTTGGTTTCACTAGTCAAACCAATGGGGAAAAAAAAGTTAATGACATATTAGCAATACTTAGAAGTGTATTATTATTCCTGCCCTGAATATTGTCTCTCAACAGCCAGACTACAATTTTGCAACTTCCTGTCAGATTAGAGTAGTTGTTTTCAAAGAATAAATAACTTCCTTCAGTGGAGTTGAGTCCTCTATTCTTTTTCTAAAACTAGCACAGTATGTGAAAGTTGTGGGACATTTAAAATGCAAGCTTCAGAGGTCCTTTTCTCATCATCATCTCCCCCAAGGGGCGGAGGATGCATGTCAGGTTGGAAGAAGAAAAGTTCTACATAGCTGTTAAACTTTAGTAGGATCTGGACGCAATGAATGCTAAGATGCAAAAATGGAAGATTTCTTTTATGTTTATCATCTTTATTTATATTTAATCTATTGGGCCAGGATTTTTTTGTGCCAATCTTTGTATTCCCGGTGATTAGCAAAAATCTGGCATATATAATAAGTGCTTACTAAATGCTTGTTGACTTACTGATTGACAGATTAACTGAAGACTATATCAGTGGTCTGTAAGATCTGGTAGGTCATACATACTGAGCTACAAAGGCTTTGAGTAAAAGCCTAGTGAAGGACTGTGTGCATGTGTCTTTTGTTTGACAACTGGCCTAGGTGAGTTTGGAAAAAACTTGTCATTGAATTAACTGCAGATTAATGATTTTTTTTTTTTACCACACCAACTCTCAAAAATTATTTACTAAGTTATACAGGGATGTATCAAAAGACGAAGAACCTGTACTGTTGAAGGGAAAGTTTCTTGAAAGATGAAAATAATGAAATGTATGTGAAAAATTATGTATCTAAGAATGAGTAGAGAAATAACTTCCCCCAGTGCATAACTTTACATGGGTGAGCACTTTGTGCGTTTCTTGAGCGGCAGTGTTCTTAAAGGAAATAGGACTTTAATACTTATGATTATCTTTCTAGTGTGGTAGCCCTGTGGGTTGTTAAGCAAAATTGTCTCATTAGCATGGCTTTTGTTTCTTTTGAGTGGAAGTACTTTCAGCTGTTAAGTGCTAAGCCCCAGGCCCAGGGCCCTGTCAGGTGTGAAACCTGTGTGGGTGTGGATTGGTGACTTAGGAGGGGCCAGCTGGGGAACCAATGGTCTCTGGTCATTGAGGCGGGGCTTGAGAACGCTGGAA
>CM053623.1:102837526-102862589 GCA_028646595.1 Phalanger gymnotis
TGAAATGGGCTTTCTGGGCCTGGAGTCTTTTTGTCAAGATGTTGGAATGGGGAGGTTGGTTCAAGTTTTTGCTGCGGTGGGGCCTAAATAAATTTCTTGTTGTTTTCTCCTTAGAGAATCTCTCATACCTTGCGATTTCGGACCATTCAAACATATACATGATTATATTTGAGATCATAAATTCGGCCTTCCTACTACACCGTGACTCTAAAGCACCTTCTTAGTTCAGTGTTGGCATGAAATGAGGCACTTGCAAATTGCTAAATATTTAACAAAGAAGGTTTACTTTGCTCTAACACAGTAATGATATATAGTTACGATACAGTGGCCCTTAGCATTTCAAGACACAGCACCCAACCTGTCCTGCCCTCTCATCGCCATTTAAAAAGGCATCTGTTCAGTCATACAAGAGGATATGGTAACTGGCATCGTCTCAGGCTCCTACCAATTCTGAGGGGCCTTAACCACACCTGGCTGGAACCGTTTATACCCCCAGACCAAGAACGTGGGACTGATCAGGTTGCAAGGGATGGGGGAGTAGGGGAAGGAAGCTGTGTCAAGGTCAGAGAAGCTAGTAGATTACTGCACTATGAAAGCAAAGTTTACTCCAGTTTCTGTCTGTTGTTCCCTTCATATGTTCCAAGAGACGTACACATAGGAAGGAGCATCTCCCTCCCGGCATCAGAGGGGTACATGGCTAATGATGGAAGCATATTACTGAATGGTATTTTCTTGAAACAAGATGCAACTTCCAAAAAAAAAAAAGAATGAAGGAAAGCACTTTGTATCCTAAAATCACATAATTTACGGAATAGGCAGAAAGCACATTGGTCCTGAGTTTAGGAACAGGGTTCCAATCCTGCCTCTTGACATTTGTTATTGTTCAGTTGTTTCTGACCCTTCTTGACTCCTTTTGGAGTTTTCTTGTCAAAGTTACCAGAGTGGTTTGCCATTTTCTTCTTCAGCTTATTTTACAGATGAGAAAACTGAGGCAAATAGGGGTAAGCGACTTGTCCAGGGTCTTGTAGCTAGGAAATATCTGAGGCTGGGTTTGAACCCAGTGCTCTATACACTGTGACCCCTAGCTGCCCCATGACATTGGATTGACATTTACTATGTATGTAATCTGAGGCAAGTCATTTAATCTCCTTGTGCCTCAGTTTCCTGATATGTAAAATGAGACGGTTTAACTGGATGTCCTCTGTGGTCCCTTCTGTCTCCAGGTCTATGATTCTAATTATGCTCAAAGTTTATACTAGTCAAATTATTTCTTTAAAATTGCACCTTCTCACTTATATGTAAGAGAATTGAAGCACACTGTTTTGCCAGATTAGGAACCTACCAATTGGATATCAGTCTATAAATGCTAAGTCACAGAGGAAAGAAGAGAAAAAAAACAAAATCGTTTTTTTCATTTTTTTGTTTCTTAGAAAAGGGGAAATGAAGTCACCAGGTAATCTGAAGACTGAGCAAATGATACAGCATCCAACCACCAGACTGAGGTAAGAGACTGAACCATTAATTATTTTTAAAGGGAGAGGTAAAGATGTTCATTGGGACATGTAGAGTCATTATGTTGTAAGGTCAGTTTGCATGGAGGTTGTTTAGGAAAAGTGCATGAAGATTTGCTTCTTATGTGCGACTTCCATGAAACCCACATTTAGAGGTCTGCTTTCCCAGCATACAATGGAACATTCAGCACATATGTGAAGGAAGAGAGTACTCAAATGAGGAGGGAGGCACCAAATGGAAAAGAGTGGAAACCTTGGCACAAAGGAGAAAAGAATGTCAATTCATAAACTGGGTGTGAAAGTGGAATCTGCTTCCATGCCTACTGCAGTATAGATTACACAACTGGCACTTACTTGGCTGATAATCCACTGGGGGTACTGACCTTGGCAGCTTTATAGAAGTAACCTCTATGTGAAGAGGAACTGTTCTTAAACAATGTCTCCAATATGTTTGGCACAAAAACCTCTTTTTTTCCAGGGGAAAAAATGGAGAGAGAAGAATATTTTAGTTTTCCATTCCCTTCCTTTTTTTCCCTTGTTGCAAAACAACATATTCATTGCTTGTTGTGGAAATTTTTCTATAGGGGACCGACTGTGTGCATTTCTTTGTTTTCTTCTGTGGTTCTTTGAGGACATGAAATAATATAGAATTATATCCTGTAACTATGCCTTTTGTTATGTGTCCTGTATTTCCCTTCAGGAATCCAGGGCTCCAGAGTAACTGGCTCTTCTCAATGACCTTATGCACAAGTAATTTAATTAAGCTTTCTCTTAGAATTGGGCTATCTCTGCTTCAAGTGCTGCCCTGTCTCATTGTGACCTCTCTTTCACCCACAAGCCCTACCCTATAAATATGTGAGGTGGGGGTGGTGGTGCTTGGAGGGGAGTGGTGGCTTGCCCTTACCAACTGCACAGTTCATTGTAGTGTTCAGTATTAAAAGACTGATGGTCAAAGATGCCAGGATGTGCATTGCATCTTAATAATAATAGCTCAAAGCACTTACTATTCTTATTCACTCTTCACAGCAATCCTGTGAGATGCTTATTATTATACTCATTATCATAATATTTTTATATTACATAATATAAATAATTGTTCCATTGCTATTATTACAACATCCATTTTACAGGTGAAATAAATGAGGCTCAGAAAGAGTAAGGGACTTGCCTAGCCGTTAAGGCAGGATTTGAAACCAGGTCTGGCTCTAAATCTATTGCTCTATCCACTGTACATGCTGGCTCTCCATTCGTGCATAAATGAGAAAAAGAAAGTCTTTTTTTTAAAAGAAGAGTAAGAAACATTTCATAGTTTTACAATCCCACTAGTTATTTTTTAGGGGAGGGGGAAGAGAAGGAAGCAATAAGAAATTAAACTTGTTGGGAATTAAGGATGTGGAAGAAGGAGGAACATTTCTAATCCTGGGAGAAAAATTTTAGGAGTTTACACTACTATGCATACATAACAGGTTGCCAGCTGAGACTGGAGTTAAGCTCATTCAAGAAAAGCTCAAGCAGCCGCTCCTTGCATAATGAGCCATTCATTAGGCCTCCTAGTGCAGATTCAGAAAGGGCTTTTTTTCCCCCTGGATACAGCTGCCATCGGAACTCAGTAATGAATCACTTGACTCTTTGTGGTTTGACTTTTTACATTTTATTAGAGATTATCAGGCATGATTGATGATTCCGTGCAACTGGTAGAAACAAAAAAATAACAACGCAGGAGTGAAATCACCGTCAAAGAGGAAGAAAAGGCAAACCCTTGCTTTAAAGAGCTTGGTTGGCAGCAGCTTAACCATTAAGTTGTGGGAGCTAAGTAATGAAAACTTATTAAGTGTTGAACTTGTGACTTTATCGTTGTAGGAGACTGCCTTTGTCCAAGCAGATCAGCTACTCTTCCGTAACCTGGATTATGAATTTCCTAGGTCTCTGAAAGTAAAAAGGCTTGCCCAAGGTCATATGCCCAGCATGTGTCATAAGAAGGACTTCGATCCAGGTTTTTCTGATTCCAAAGCCAGCCTTCCCCCACTATATCAGATTGTCTGTCAATACGATTATCTTAATATGTCAATTGTAATAGATAACTAATGCTTAAATTCAAGGAAAAGATATTCTAGATGATAAATAAGAAACTTAAGAAACCCTCCAGCCCGAAATAATGATCCATTTAGGAAGGCTATTTGAAATAGAAGATTTATCCTCAACTCATGGATTTGTTCCAGTTTGACTAGAAATTCTTTGATTTATTCTCCAAAAAATGAGCTATCATTCATTTAAGCTACCTGCTTAGAGAGAAATGCCAGACCCTTTCATTTGAGAAACAAGATAAAATATTGTAATCTTCCTTTAATCATTAGTACTTCTGGGTATATCCCACCTAATGCCTTTAATTGATTCTTCAGAAACATCAAATTAAATGATCTAACTTTGAAATCTATTCTTTAAAGCTCAACTCACTTGTCTCTTCTTCCAGTAAAGCCTTCCCTAATCACCTTCAGACATCACATGACACTTTATTTACCCTTTTTCTCTTGCATTGATTACCTTCTATTTGGTGCCATAGTTATTTTTATACATGTCATATCCTCACCAAGTGAGGGAAACCTGCGGTCTCAGGGCTACATGTGGCCCTCTAGGTCTTCAAGTGTGGCCCATTGACCAAATCCAAAAAGGGCTACACTTGAGGACCTAGAGGGCCACATGTGGCCTCAAGGCTGCAGGTTCCCCACCCCTGTTAACTAGACTGTGAGGTTACTAAGGGTAGACACCCAGTGTCATTTGAACTTTGTATATCTTCTGAGAATTATGTTCTGTACACAGTAGATAATTAACAACTGTTTGCTGAGTTGGGAGGGTAATAAGTCCCATTGGAACAATATCAGAAATGTCTTTAATGGGTGATCAGCTAAATGCTGTTTTATGACTACATCAAACTTGGACTACTGCAGTAGCCTTCTGGAGGGTCTGCCTGCCTCAAGTCTCTCTCAACACCAAGTCCATCCTCCACTCAGTTGCCAAAGTGATCTTCCTGAAATGTAGTTCTGACCATGGCATCTCCCCCTCTTCCCCCGCCCCACCTTCATTCAGTAAATTTACAGTAGCTCCTTGTCACTTCTAGGATCAAATATATACAATCCTATGTTTGGCACTAAAAGTACCTTATAAGCTGCTCCTCTCCTTACACCTTACTCTCCCTGCCCCCACATAACTCAGTGACATTGGTTTTCTTTCTGTGTCTCACACAAGACATTCCATCTCTTGACTCCCAATTTCCCCTGGCTGTTCTTCATGCCTGGAAAAGATAAGAGCTGTGTAAAAACTTTGAAGTGCATATACAGGATTTAAGATAAACATAAAAAAGTAAAGATGAATGAACCATCATTAGGACCTAATCAAGAATAAACTGTTTATATTCTAATATAGGGAGATGATACATGTGTTTCCTCCTAATCTTATCATCATCTGGGGTCACAGAGGGAGTCTAATTAGATAAAGCTTAGGATTGGTTCTGTAATATCTTGATGGAAAGAGAACAGAAGAAGAATATCCTAGGAGAAAAGGGAAAGGTAAGTTAGGGAAAATTATCTCATATAATCAGGGTGTGCAAGTAGGCATCTATATAAACAAGGACAAATGGATTGAGGGGGGGCAGTGGCTGACACTTGAACTCTGTCTGCACCTGAAATGATCAGATGAGGGAAGAATACACACACACACATACACATAGAAGTATATTTCACTCAACAGGGCAATAGGAGAAAAAGGGAGAATTATGACAGTAGATTAAAAGAGGGAGTGTGTGTGTATGGGGAGGGTGTTCAATGGAGGAAAGAGAAAGTGGATTTTTGTCAATGTAAATATATGTAATTTGAATTATAATTGAAAATGTTAATTAATATAATTTAAATTATAATTAAAAATAAAAGTGCTGGGAAAATTAGACAGCAGTATGGAAAAAAAATCAAATTTTAAGCCAATACCTCATACCTTCTACCAAGATAAGCTCTAAATGAATATGTGGCCTAGGTATAGAAGGTCACATCATAAACAAATTAGAGAAACATGAAAAAAGTTATGTATCAGATCTATGAATAGAAGAAAAGTTCATAACTCAACAAGGGATAGAGCAGCCAGGAATGGACAGGCATTCAGCTGGAACTATGGTCTCCAGCCTGAAGGTTTTGCTGCATTATGCAACTGGCACAGCCAAAAGGCAGGAGAATGAGAGTAGGAGTAAGGTAGAGACATCATGCAATAGGTGGTAGGGAAAGCCCAGGCTTATTCTATTGCTGCTCCATAGAAGATAATTTTTTTTTTGTACAGAGGGTAAAGGGCTGAATAGCTTTTGCCACCAAGAAGCTAGGAAGGTTGCAGAAATTTTAACAGTAATTTGATGAAACACAGGAGCAGCAGCTGCTGAGGATGTGGTCCTTTGACAGCAGATTTCCATAGGCTTGGGGAACTAGTAGAGAGCTTATTACTGTGTGGCCCATTGAATCAGTTACCTGCTCTACATGGGGTCACCCTTTGGTGGCACAGTAGATAAAAGACTGGTCTTGGAGTCGGGAAGACCTGAGTTAAAATCCAGACTCAGATATTTACTAAGTGTGACTGCGGGCAAGCCACTTAACCCTTATTTGCCTCAGTTTCCTCAACTGTAAAACAAGGATAATACTACTACTTACCTCCCAGGGTTGTTGCGAAGCTCAAATGAGATAATAATTGTAAAGTGCTTAGCTCAGTGCCTGACACATAGTGTTATATAAATGTTTGCTATCATTTATTATATTGTAATTAGTTATTTATCATATTTGCTATCTTATTATATTAGCTCTTATTTTATATCAGGTGGCTGAGATGAGAAGTTATTCATATATAGTACCATAAAGATGAATTCTGTTACAAGTTACTCTTTGATATGGATGTGCCCAGAAAGGGATAAAGTTCCCAAAGGAAATGGATTAGATAAAAAGAATCTGTGTGCCATCTCCCCTTCACAGCCCGCCATACCCTATGACCACTTTCCTCAGGATCAATTAGATACTACCTTCTGGGTATAGCTCCACTATAACGGCTTCAGATTTAAACTATGGGTCTTCTCTGACATACAACTATTCAGCTGTAGGGTGATCAACAGTTAAAATTTGAGCAGGAGACAGAGACTGTTAAAACTTGGGCAAATACTGGTACCAGTGCAAATAGGCACTCAGGGGATAAGGGGAGGAGACCCAGAGTCCATGGGTAGACCAAGAGTGATGACATCTTCTGGAGATAACTTTGGGTATGGATCCTGAAAAAATGAAGTTGATAAGAATGCAATTATTGGCCAGTCTATGGACGTGTTAGTAAAACTATATAAGGAAATTCAGCACTGGGGCAGTATTCAAAATTGTCCATTTTATCTTCTGTGAGTCACTCTATCTCATATTTGGACATGATCTCTTCTCCGACTTATAGATCTATAGATTACCTATAGACCTGAAAGGTTGTTTCTTCTTTGTTCCTCCAATTAGTTTATATCACTCTTTATGTCTAAAGCCATGTATTCATTTGGAGTTTATCATGGTGTGGTGTAGGATGTTGGTCTATATCTAATTTCTGCCATACTTCCTTCCAATTTTTCCCCACAGTTTTTTTTTTTAATCAAACAGTGACATTAGGGTTAACAAAAGCAACTCTCATAGAATGTTTTCTAGGTGAGAAATCTGGCACAATGTTTTATTGTTTTGCTTTTCCTCTACCAATGACCATACAGGGTGTCTAAAAAATCTTAGCTACAGAAAGTCACAAAAAACAATGAATGATAATAATATAATGAATACTGGACAGAGCTGAGCTGTGTTAATGTAACCATATTCTGGTCTGGCAGATCTGGTTGCTGTGGTTAATCCAGATTCCAATTCATGGTTGCTGTTAAATATAGTCAGTCCTAAGTAACAACTGCATGTATATGTGTGTTTACACACATGCATGCATTCAACATGCCCTATAAAAACTCAAAATTCCATAATCAATAATAATTGTAAAATCAGCTGGAACAGTACTGTCTTTGGGGAAATTTAAATTATCAGTGAGAGCAGAACTGACCCATCTAAGCCTCCAGGGTGAGGAGAAGGGAGGAATCATGAGTAGGCGTACATATACAGTAGTAGCACATAATGTCTACAAGACCGTTTATTTGCTCATCATTTTGCTGCAAGCCTTTCAGCTTCAGGCAAAATGAGTAGTCCACGAATGGAGGTCACATGGTTCAGTGGACAAACCATCGACAGGACTCAGAGGGACTAGATTCAGATCCCTCCTCTGATACTACCTATGTCATCTTGGACAAGTGACTTAACTTTCCTGGGCCTCATTTCCTGTAAATGTATTTGTAAATTTATAAAATGAGGGTGTTGAACTAGACGGCCTCTGATATCCTTTCCAGTTCATAATTGATGATCCTAATTAGAACATGCTTTCTTAATGAGCCTCAGAGTAGCAACTAGATTGTACAAGGCAACTTTTCCCCTCAAACTCTTGGTCACAAAAATTTTCAAATTAGGTTGCTTTTTAATGAATAGAATAAGTTTTTGGTTTCTGAAAAGGGTTATTATTCATGAAGAAAACTTCAATACCATTTTCAGATACCAATTTCTATTCTTCTTCCAAAGAATGAAGTGGAAAAAAATAAGAAGAAAAACCTCTTGAAAGTATAATTTTCCAATCAAGCTTTTTTCTTTTTCCATAAACACCTACACAATGTATAATTTGTTTTTGTGAGTGCTACACTTATATTTGTAAGTAAAGATAAGTACTTTTTGTGTTTGTAAAACAAAAAGCCTGGATTTTGATCTCAAAAAATCTCTTCCAACTCTAGTATTGTGTGATTTCTTGATTCTATTGCTTCTCCAATTGCCTAATTTGTATCTTTTGGAGAAGAGATACATAAATTTTAAAACTCAACAGTCCAAAAAAAATCTTGGCCAAAGAGCATTTCCAGGAGGACAAATTCCCTTTCTTCCAAGGTTTCTCTCATTCCTATATGCCAATTGGCTTTTATTGGTCAATAAAAATATAAAAATAAGAAAAATGGGGTTTTAGATCAAAATAAGAAGAACAAGAAAGAGTGGGTGCACAAAGTTGGAGGAAGGTGTCCTAATGTTAAAAAATGATAGACAGCAAGCAGGATTTAACTGCCTTCTTCTCTAATAAGGAGAGTGGTCATGAAAGTACAATTTAAAGAAGTAGGATAGTGTAATAGATTGAAAGCTAGCCTTGAAGTCTGGAAGACGGTGAATTCAAGTTCTAACACACACACATATACATATATACATACACTATATATACACATATACCTGTACACATACACACACACACATACTGTGTGACCCTGGGCAACTCGCTGAGACTATAAAGTACAGAAAAGTGCATTGGCAGAGAGAGTTCTTCAACCAAATTCTCTATGCCAATGAAATCACAGGTTCAGCCAGTCCCTGTCCCCTGAGTTAGAATTTCAGTACAAATTAAGTGAGAAGAGCTAAGCAGTTTAGCCAACAAGCACTATAAACAGAAGAGGCAAGAAGATGAATGAGAGCTTTCTGTTTACTCCGAGAGGAAAATGATGATTGTGCTGACTTAGTGGATCGTGACTGCTTGATTATAGAGCCTGGGCAGATGGTTACTCTCAGAGTGCAGATTCCTTAAATCTGAACATACAAGAAATGGCTGGTAGAGCATATGAAATAATATGAGAAGGGATCAGCCAGGCTAGCCTTTTGACTAAGTGTCCAAGGAGATCTCAGACATTGCGTCAAACTGTTGTACCAAACAGCCAGTTTGCCCTCAATGCCAGTTAGGATTTTTAGTTTTCAGGGACCCACAGAGGGATGTTGTTCTTGAGTACTCCACCTCTAATCAGGTTCTCAATAGCTATGTAGAAGGCCAGGCCTGACCAGCCAAGTCTCTTACCTCAGCTTGAGATTGGAATGAAATGAGACACTTGTGTCTCGTACGGAAGAGTGAATAAGAGGGGGCTTACTGAGTCATAACATGGAGAAAGACATTTAGAGTGAGTGGGGAAAGAATATTCAGCAAGAATATCACATTGATTCAATAAGCATAGCTTCCCTGGGTTGGTATTGTTTATGTTCTTGGTTTGCCAGTCAGAATGCCTTGGCCCTTTTTTATTCAGCCAACCAGAAAACTATGTCAATGATTAGTCACCTGAGGCAAATAAGTCTTAGGGACTGTTTCATGACCATCTAAGGAAAATAAATAGCATAGCTTACATGTGAAAGATCATGGTACTACTTACATTCATTTGACGTTAAAGCAACAAGTTATGTCAGTGAGCTTTTATTAAGTACCTATTGCATGCCTGATACTTTCCTAAGGGTTCAGGATACAAAGCAGGGCAAAAAACAATCCCTGACCATAAGGAGTTCACAATCTAAAGGGGGAGGGATGATATATGCAAACTACTATGCACAGTTATATATAGAATAAACTAGATATAATCTTAATGGGAAGTCACCCTCACTAGCATTGAGGGTGACCAGGAAAGGAGGAAAATGAGAATTTATCTGATACTTGGAGGATTCCAGGGAAGCCAGGACACAGAGATGAGGAAAGAGATCATTCCAGGAATGGGGGACACTGTAGGAATGTTCTGGAACCAGGTCAAACCAGTTTTGAGAGCTGATTGTTAAATTTTCAATGTGGTGATTTACACTTAGGATATCTGTAAATACTATAAGTTGGGCCTTGATTTATTGTTTTGTTGATTTCTGGAATTAAGTGATGGAGAAAATGTTAGTAATGCAAATTAAACTTAAAAGTGTGTTGTGGGTAATTCTTTTGAGAGCTGGTTGTTAAATATTACTCACTTCCCTGGGAAAATGGCAGTGAAAAGACACCGAATCGGGAGACAGAATGTACTGTTTGAAGAACAGTCAGGATGCCAATATTACAGGATCATAGAGTAGGGAAAGAGGAGTAAGATGCAAGAAGACTGGAAAGGTAGGAAGGATCAAGATCACGTAGGACTTTAAAAGCCAGAAGATTTTATATATTGGATCCTTGAAGATCAGCCAGCAGGCTATGTTAGTAGTCCAGGCATGAAGTGGAGGAGGGGCTACACCAGCATGCTGGTAGTATCAGAAGAAAGAAAGGGGTGTATAGGAGAGAAGCTATGAAGGTAGTTTGTCAACAATTTGGCTATGGGCTTGGGGGAGAAAGAGAGAATGAGGAGTTGGGGATGGCGTGCTTGTAGGTTTCAAGTCTGGATGACAGGGAGACTGGGGCTACCCTTGACTAATAGGGAAGTTAGGAAGAGGAGAGAACTTTAGGGAAAAGATAACCAGTTCAGTTTGTGGCATGTTAAGTTTAAGGTGTTTGTAGGACAGCCAGTTCAAGATGTCCAGTGGGGGTGGGGATGGGTTGGGGATGTGAAGTTGGAGGTTAAGAGAGAAGTTGGGACTAGACAAAGAGATATAGAATCATCTGTATGTATAGAGATCATTGAATCCATAGGAGCTAATGAGATCACTAAATAAAACAGTTTCAAGGGAGAAGAAAGGAGAACCCGGGAAAGAGCTTTGGAAGACATCCATGTTAGAAGATGTCGCCTGGTTCAAGATGCAGCCAAAGAACTGAAAAGGATCAGTCAGACAGATAGCAGGTCAGGAGGTCTAGTTACGATTCTAATGGTAGAACAAAGCTATTTCTGTAGTTATAACAATAAATTTATGAAGAAATTTTGAATGATTTTGACATGCGTGTGAGGGACTCTCCATTGGAGGAGAGCTTTTTAAAGCTATTAAGGCTATATTTTTGTCCAATTAAATGTTTTTGCATAATAAAAAATGAATAGAAGTTTTTTTATATATTTTCTATACTCTTCAAAAATTGTGTAACTGTAGCAACAAAGCCTGCTGTAGAGAATGATTCACAAATACCTGCATATCCCTTCTTGATAATTTCATCAAAAATATTATCTGAGTATAGATAGATCATCCTTGAACAGATTTTTGTAAAGATGAGAAATGTGATAGAAGGATTAACAGTCCTTAATTTTCTCTTCATTGTCTTTTTTGGATAACAATGTGGTCACTGATGGTTCTATTCCTTTGGTGTCTTCCTTTCCATGAGATAGATGGTTAAACACCAACTTGACATTTTTGAGATTTGTCCCTTTGAGCATAGATTTCCTTAGTATGTATTTGTTCTCAACCATCCACTCCCCCCACTTCATCATCTAAATGCAATTTTCTTCCTAATATAGAGCATAATTGAGGTATTAGGTTACCATATGTATTGATTCTCAATTAAACAAAACACTCATCAAACTATTCTAAAAAAAGAGAACTTGCTATATTGTATTTCTTTTAAATTTCATGCCATAGCTCTATTAATAGGATCATTTTTTCTAGTCTCTCCTTTGGTCTTTTATATTTATAAAAATCAGGTTACTAAAGAAAAAAGGTCTAAAAAACCCATAAACTTATCTTTTAGTATTCTTTTTTCCTTGAATACTTTCCCCCTGGTGTAGTGTAGTCTTATTATCTCACTGTATGGATGCTGGGGATGCAAAGGAAAGAAATAAAGCAGTTTTGCCCCTCTAGGGGATCTCATTTTACTGGGGAGAGTTCATTTTACATGGTCAAATAAAGTTTACAAATATACAAATTTATAGAAGTGACTTTAAGAGGAAAAAAGCACAAGCAGCTGGGAGAATCAGGACAACCTTACTTCTATAGGAGATATCTCCTGAACTGTGATGAGGGAAGGTAGGGATTTTAAGAGATGGAAGAGGAGTCTGCTTGTGAAAAGATATGGTTGTAGACAATAGAATGTCATTCTAAGGAACAGCTTTAAGTCAGTTTGAAATGACTGAAGAGTTCTTTGAGATAAATTGAAAAAAAATTAAGACTAGAAAGGTATTATAGAAGAGTCTAAATAATAGGCTGGAGATTTTGTATTTCATTCTACTGGCAAGAAGTGTGACAATGAGGATTTTAGAGCAGGGGAGAGACACTATCAGATCTGTTTTTGGAATATCCATTTAGCAGTTGTATGGGGGGTGGATTGGAGGGTAGAAACCAGAATGAGGAAGACCAATTTAGAAGTTTGTTGACTTCTTAGCACTTATTTTGAGGAAAACCAGAGCTGGGCAGAATCTTTAAAAGACAAAAACAGTGCACTGTATTCTCTGCCCTCCCCCCCACCCCTGCCCCAAAAAAAGAAAACCTAGTGAAGCTAAACAATTTTGAATGAATTGAAATGTATGGGTTTCATTGTTTATATATTGAAATGAAGAGACAAGAATACTTTTCCTTGGGAATTCTAATGCATCTAGTTGTCATTGAGGAAATAAATAAAGAAAAACAAATTTAAATCTTGAGTATTCAAAAAATAAATTCCCAACAGAAGGATGGGGAGAGGGGAGGAAGAAGAGACTTAGTATTTCTTGAAAATGGGAAGAAGAGATGAAGTAGAGAGCACAGGTCCTGTGAATGCTTATACCTTCACTATTATTAGTCTATCCTGCCATCTCTCACTATCTTTCCCCCACCCAAGTCTCTAAAACTGGTCCCTTCAACTAGCTCCAGAGGGATGGAGGCAAAACTGTATTTTCTGAATTTCAATTTCTATGCAAATATATCAGGGCCTGTCTCATACGTAGCATGTCTCTGGCAGCATCTCTTTACATGGAGATTCGTGATGCTGTGGAATGGAAGTGAATTGGAAAGACAGTGGAGCATGTATAGATGTTCTATAACTGGCTTAGCCTGCTAATCACATGGTTATGAGGAAGCTTTGTAGTTAGAATTGGAGGTGTCTTCAAAAAACCTTAGTCTCTGGCCATTTTGGGGGGTTGCACTCATGGTTGGACTCCTTTGCTCATGACATCACCTCTGGTGAGAGACAATACTGTTGAGGAGAGATCTCCCTATTGAGGTCATGTGACCCAGAAAAATGGAGCCTACTTCCCTGGCCTCTACATTTATTCTTTTCTATTCTATTCTAGGAAAAGGGGGTGGACTGTCCAATCATGTGAGTATAGATAGGTAAAGAGGACAGGCGCCCTGGCATCCTGGCATTCCAGAGTCTGTGTTTTCAGCCAGATTGGCGCAGATGCTCCAATGGACAAGAACATTCAGGTGTGACCTTCAGTATCCAGCCCAGTAGTGTCTGAGGCAGGAACTCATCCATCGGACATCTTGATGTAAACTTGGTGGGATGGATGTTATGTAGGATTTGAGCTAAGAGCATGTCACCTGAGGTATTGGAGAGAAAACTGATAAATGTTAAGTATTCAAATGGTCCTGGGGGACTAGTAACTGCCACCAAACAATAAAGAGAACACAGCCAATGAAGGCTCAAACAGTAGAAGTGATTCCTCAGCCCTTCAGGGTACCACAGAACCCTGATGGAAAGTATAGTCTTCTTGGCTCTGGGAAAATGAGCTAGAGTGTACTTGCTACACAAATATTGGTGTAATTGGGAGTGGGGCTCTCTTTTCACTTGACAGGCCAGCTTTGGATGAGGTCTAATACTGTTAACAATAGAAAGGTGCCTTTTCAATAAAGTCACATGACCCTTTTCTAAGTCTGTTGTGCATTCCAAATAGAAGAAGATGAACATCAATCTATTATTAATTGATAATTATTCCATTTACAAAAGAGCAAACAGGCACACTGCTAGTATATGAATTGTGAAAATTTCATGGCCAAATCAATCTGGGTTAAAGAAAGAAGCCAATTATTTTAGCAAAAAAAAGTGAATAAATGTATCATCAGTCTTCATCCCTGAAATCTTCTCCTGGGGAAAATCACATTCACTATCATCATTCTTGTCACTCCGCAGAAGATGAGCTATAAACAAGATTTGCAATCTCTCCATCCCTTTGCTGATGAACCACAGAAACCATGTTGTCGCAATTCATCCATGTCATAATGTCTTTTTCTTGCAAATCCTTGGAAAATGACGGTCATATTTTTGGTATAATCTCAGATGCCTGCCACCTCCCCTATGCAACTCCTTTTACTGACAGTTAAACTTTCAAAACTTCCTGGTTCATCAATCCATTATGTTTGATGCCTGTCCCTTTAAATGAGTAATTTGTCTATACTGTAATGAGCCACACGGCGTTCTAGTTTAGTAGTTTGGGTAGCATTGAGATGAGAGTAGTATCGACCTCCTAAGATTCCCTCATTCTAGGAACGAGAGATCGATTGAATCTAGGAGCTGGCTTACAAATAAAGATAAAATAAGTTCTTCATGATCTTCTAGTCTGTTTAGCCTGATTTTAGCCTATTATCAGATGAGGTTTTGCTTAGAATGCAGAGGGCAGCTCCCCACCTCAACCACAAAAACAAGCATTTAAAAAATTTTTTTTAAAAACTCAAGCATTTATTGTCTAATATCAGATAAGTGTATGGGAGACCCTGGGGCAAAATCAAAATGGACCATGCCTTCAAGGAATTCACATTCTCTTGGAGAGGAGGGAGGATGTATGGAGAAATTTACATGTATGGAGAAAATTAAATACAAAACTATATAAAGTTCCCCCTCCAATCCACCTCTCCTTCTGGGGTGAGTTAACTGAGTGCAATCAGGATAGGCTCCCAGGAAGAAGTAGCATTTGATCTGAGTTTTGAGAGAAGTTAGGGATTCTAAGGGAGTGCTTTCCAAGCATGGAGGTCAGACTAAAAGGCACATGTAGATGAGGGACAAAATGTTGTGTACAGGAAATAACAAGCAGGACAGTCTGTTAGGAATGTAGGTGGCATGATGGCATGATGCATAATAAACCTGGAAAGACAGACTGGAGCCACAGCATGAAGGACTTTAAAAGCCAAAGACAGGAGTTTGTATGTTATCCTACAGGCAAGAGATGCCGCTCAGTTTTATCAATAAGGGAGAGAAAGAGATGAGCATGTGCTTTAGGAATATCAGTTTGGCTCAGTGGAGGATGGGTGGGAGAGGGGAGAAGCTTGAGGCAGGAAGATTAACTTAGAAACTACTACAACAATCCAGGCAAGGGGTGATGAGGCCCTGAAAAAGGAGGTGGCTCAGGTGATTGGAGGGAAGGGAAAGAAGGTATATGGAGGAAATAGAAAATAGGGATTGGCATTTAAACCTTGTATATAAATTTCACTAGCCCTCTATTCTGGAGAAGCAAGGATCATAGGATCATAAATTTAGATATGAAAGGCACCTTAGAAGTCATCAAGTGCGGCTCTGTCGTTTTTCAGATGTGGAACCCGCTGCCCTGAAAATTTACATGATTCGCCTAAGCTTAGAAAACAAGTAAGTGTCTAAAATGAGATTTGAACCCCTGTCCTCTTGATTTCAGGTCCAGCACTCTACCTACTACACTATACTGCCTCTAAGAGAAAAAGGGGTTTGTCCTGGATATCATTCCCTTTTTACCAACCACATGAGAGCTAGTTTGGCCCAATCTGCTCTCCCCTCCCATGGCTTTAGTCCATTCCCATGTGCATCTACTCTCACCATGTTCTTCCTTCACTATTGCCTTGCTGTCACCTGTCTTCATGCCTCTTCTGCAATATATTTCAGTTTTGCTTTCATCTGATTTGGTTATAGGAGCAATACCTGTCTCATGTTCTTTTTCTGGCTCTGCAATAAAGCATGGAAACTTGTAATTGCTTATAATCCACCTCCTTCTCCATCTCTGCCATTGTCCCCCAGAATCTGGGCAGAAATTCCATTTAAGATCAACACAACAACAACAATAACAACAAATCTTAACTCCTTATACTATGTACATTCTATCTCACAGCAAGTCTCTATGATCCCAGAGAGGTCCTCCAAAGTTTCCATGACAATGTTCCTATGGGGTAGTCCCAAGTAAGGTGGAGGTAGTAGTGGTCATTTATTCTTATACATCCTACTTGGTTCAGGGAGGGGATTTGTAGTGTGGGATGGCTGAGGAATCTCAGTTCAGAATCTCAAACCCACCATTCAGATTCATAATTATTAGAGGAAAGGCAGGAACTGTTGTTTTTTTTTTCCCTCGAAGAAGTCAGCAATGAGTCTATTATTGTAGTCCAAAAATGTCAGAGGCAAAAGTTCAGTCTGTATAACTTAGAGAAGTTTTAGCCTGTGTGACAAAGGGTGGGGAGGAAGAGCAATAATGAAACACAGGCAGGGGTTCAAAAATAAGTCCAAAGCAGTAGAATTAGCCAGAGAAAAATCAAGGCAGTTCAAAGGAGGTGGTTCAGAGCAGTTGAACTGACCATTAAGATAATTTTGGTTACACTTGGTTAGTTGTCAGTTCTGGCCAACTTTTAAAGTAGGGAGTTAGGACTTAGTCCATCTCTCTGATTTCACCGATGGTCTCCTGCTATATGAGCAGTACTGACTAGCATCCTCACTCTTCTGAAGGGAAGGCAGCATGTAAGCTCTCTAGGGGCAGAGACTGCTTGATTTTTGTCTTTACATCTCCGGTCTCTAGGAGAGTGCCTTGCACATCCTACTTAGACACCTGATAAATGTTTGTTCAACTGAATGAAAGAGTCTCAGAAATGGACAGTACAGGTCATTAGGGTCTGTAAGTCGGGGACTGCCTATATTGAGAGTGTAATGCCCTTTTATATCAAATAGCATAACTGACGTCAAATCAGATTCATGAATTACTGAGGGAATCTTAGAAAATAACCTTCAGTTATCCTGATAATCTTTTTGCTTATTCTTATCATAAGCACTACAAAGAAAGATGAGGAAATATCCTATGATACTTTCTCATGTACTTGTTGATATTGGCGCCTTTGGGAATATACACCATGTTAAGACCTATGAAACCTCAAACATATTACAGTGGGATATGGGCAAGGATTATATAGGAAAAGAAGGTATAAATGGATTTCAATGGTTGAAAGGAGTCTCCTTATCATGAAATAAGAAATCTATTGAAGAATTGAAGTATAAGTATGCAGAGCATTGTTTCAGGTACTGAAAATGATACAAAATTTAGATAAATCAGGGTTTCTTCCTTCATGGAGCTTAGACTGGGAACGCTGTGCTAGCAGATGTGGGGAATAAAAAAAGAGTTATTAGATTGTTAGCTCTTTGACAAATGGAATATTTGAAATTCAAAATCTTTCACTGATAACACAGAACTCTGTATGTATAAATATAAAACAAAGCCCCCGTCTTCATTTTTGGTTACAGTTTGAGATGGCTTGCTTTTTGGAATATACGATTCCATTCTCTTCATTTTCTCATGACTGATGAATAATCTTGTGTGGTTCAAATGAGTGTTTCTTAATATTTTAAGGGCTTTTCTGGCTTCTTACAAAATATATTGTTCATAACTGAAATTATGAAATTTAACCTTTACATGCCTTGGAGTTTCAAGTGTAGTGTTATTTTTTTTCTGGAAACAATCTGATTCAATTGATCAGTGCTTGTTATTTATATTTTAAAGCTTTCTTTATCATTTGATTTGTTCATTATCTGTGTAGTTTTCTTGTATTACTTTCTATATAGTGTTGTATTTGGGCTTTTTTTGATTTGTTACATTATGTTGTTATGTTCTCTGCCTCCTCAAACAAATCATATTTGTTCATTTACTGCCTCCACAGCAGAGTACATGCTCTTTAAGGGCAGAACTATTTTGATCTGATTCTCCCTCCAGCTCCTAGCACTGAGATATACTTATTAGACACCTACCTAAAAAATATTTACTTAACTGAGTTAAACTGAATTAAAAAGGAGCTAGATTTCATATATAAACAGCCCCAAGAGAGAGCTCTGGGTCTGCTACTTACTTAGGAAAGTTATTTGACCACCCACAGCCTCAGGTTAGCCAATTGTAAAACAGCGGATAATAATATTCATATTACCTACCTCCTAAGGTTGTTCTGTGGCATCAAATGAGATAGATGCCTTGGCAGGTACTTAAAGTACTTTGGCAAACAGAAAGTACTGTGTAAATGTCAGCTATAAATAAAAAAATTTGCGGATAAGAAAACAAATGCCTCACTGAATGAATCCTAAAGTTTAACAGAAGCAAGTATAGGTTCTTCCTTTGGAAAAAATTCAAAACAAGTTTCTATTTGATAGCAATGGGGATTTTTCAAGCAGATTCATTAGATTTTGGAATTCAAAGGTCATTTTCCCCAGTGCCCAATTCTAAAAAGTTTCCCTGGATACTCAGTTGGTGGTTCCAATTTCAGGGAAAGAGCCTATTTACTCTTGATAGTAATTTTCTTCAGGTCACAAGAAGCTCTTGCTATAGATGCTGGTAAACTGCTTTTGACACTGATAGCAGTGAATGGTGTATAATTTCTGTTCAGTTCAAGACCGGAGACTACAGTTGTGAAAAAGAGTCCTTTGAATGTGACACCAAAGTAGCCCTTAGCAACCCTGACTGGGAGATGACTGACTAAAGAGCAAGTACTAGCATCAAATGAATAATTTCTGAGCCATTAAAGAGGAAAAGACCAATGACAGCAGCTTGATCCTGGTTCCATTAGATATACTTTAATTAGAGTTAGCCCTAGGCATATGCAACAGGTGCACTGGGATCCTACCACACCTTCACCCCAGCACAGATAATTCCATATACCCCTCCCATTATTCTGTAGCTTTTAATTCTGGGACTGACTATGGAGTGATGACGTGGTTGTGCTGCTCAGTCAAGCTTTGAAAATCCAGATGTTGATGTTTCCCTCTCAGAAAGAGAGATACAAGAATTGACTGAAACTCTTTGTCACATAACTGGTAAGTGGATAAGGTAGGATTTGAGCATAGTTCTTCCTGGTGCTGTTAGGCAGAGGAAGAATTAGGAATTCTGCTGGTGGGGAGGGAGGGAAGGAGGGAGTCTAGTATTTTCCCAGCCACCATTCACCCTGGAGCTACCTAGTATAGGATATGACAGAAAAAAAAGCACATCCCCACTCTTGAGCAAGCAGACTTTTTCCAAAAGGGTTTGGGGCCCTGAAGCACCCTCTCTCTCCAGTCCATCTCTTGTTCCAGGGGGATCCTTGGCCATTGTTGTTACCCTCTTCACCAATGGAGTGAAACAAGGCTGTGTTCTTGCTCCCATGCTTTTTAGCATGATGTTTTCAGCCATGCTGTCAAATGCTTTCAATGAGAATGAACACGGCATCAAAGTCAGCTACCATACTGATGGTAAATTCTCCAACTTGAAAAGGCTACAAGCCAAGACCAAAGTGGAAGGAGTGTTGGTGCATGAATTTCTGTTTGCAGATGATTGTGCACTCAATGTAGCCTCTGAAGCTCAGATGCAACCAAGTATGGATTGATTCTCTACTGCTTGTGCTAATTTTGACCTAACAATTAAAACCAAGAAAACATAGGTGCTCCATCAGCCACCACCACACCATCCATATGTGGAACCATTGGTGACAGCAAATGGAGAAGTTGTGAATGCTGTGGATAAATTCACTTACCTTAGTAGTATACTTTCCAGGGATGTACACGTTGATAACGAGGTTGACACATGCATTGCCAGAGCTAGCTCAGTGCTGGGGAGGCTCCAAAGGAAATTATGGGAGAGAAGAAGTACTAGACTGACTACCAAACCGAAGGTCTACAGAGCCATTGTGTTGACCTCACTGTTGTATGCCTGTGAAACCTGGATGGACTACCAGTGCCATGCCAGGAAACTGAATTGCTTCCATTTGAATTGTCTTAGGAAGATTTCGAAGATCACCTGCTAGGATAAGTTACCAGACACTGAGGTCTTTACTCAAACTAAACATTCAAACTGTGCTTCAGAGAATGCAACTCCAATGGGCTGGCCACATTGTTCAAATGCAAAATGTACACTTGCCAAAAAGACTATTTTATGGAGAACTCACACACGGCAAGTGTTCACATGGTTGTCAGAAGAAGTGATACAAGGACACTCTCAAAGTCTCTCTTAAAACTTTGGAATTGATTGTGTGACATGGGAGACATTGGCACAGGATAGCTCAGCATGGTGTGCCCACATCAGAGAAGGTGCTGTGCTGTATGAGCAAAGGAGAAATGAAACAGCTCAAAGGGAACACGGGATGTGCAAATTTAGAGTATCCACCCCAAATGTGCATATGGACTATTTGTGCCCAACCTATGGTATAGCATTCTGAGCTCATATTGGTCTGATCAACCACAGCTGGACACATTGAAACTTGACTCTAGCATTATGATATCACTTTGGTCCTTTTTGAGAACAAAGGACAACAACAACCCTCTTCTGAGTATGAACGTGCTACAAAGCCTCTGAACTCCCTTTTTCTTGGGTGAAATGAGATTTAGAGAAGTACAACCCTTCTATGGAGAATTGGCAGTAATTTTTCAGTTGTGTCTGACTCATGATCCCATTTGGGGTTTTCTTGACAAAGATACTGGTGTGGTTTGCCTTTTCCTTCTCCAGCTCATTTTACGGATGAAGAAACTGAGGCAAATGGGGTTAAGTGGCTTGCCCAGGGTCACATTGCTAGTGTCCAAGGTCAGATTTTAACTTAGGAAGAGGAGTCTTCCTAACTCCAGGACTGGTACTCTATCTACTGTACCACCTAGCTGCCCCTCTATGGTGAGTAGAGGTACCTGAAAAATTCCGTTCTCTGTGTATATAAAGTGACCAAGGAACCTCACTCCCACACATCAGTCATCTTGAGGTTTCTTGGTAGCTACATTGTCCTGATGCCCAGGATAGACCTGGTCAGGAGATTAGGAATGTCTTCATTAGACCTAATTTCCATTTCTCTTCTCTCTTCCCTAAGATGGAGGACTACCATGAGGAAGAAGCATCCTATAGTCCAATATCAGTTCCCTAGTTATCCCATTCTAGTTACAGATCTTGCTAATGGACACTTGAATATATCATAGAAACCTCCTTGGAATTATATGGCAAGTCAGCCTTCATCTGAAACTACAGCAGTTCTTGCTATGGAAATTACTCCTGCTCATATATCCTATATGACATTTCTCTCTCTCCAGTAATAGGCTTGTAGGAACATAGTTCATCTGGTTTACAGATGACAAAATTGAAGCAGAGAGAGGTTAAATGACTTGTCATGTAAGGTTGACCCAGGATCAAAACCTTTTAGAGCCTTTTACTGCAAACTCAGAATAAAGCTTCCTGCTCCAGCTTCTGTTTTTTCCATGCCCTACCAATGCACCTTCATTTTTCACATGCTTCTTAATTGCCTGCTGGCATGACTTATTTATAGTGGCCTACCCTATATCTCACCTCTTTAAAAAATTAGCATCCTTGTCAATTCTATTTTGTTGTTTTCTCTTTCCCCGAGTATACGATAGATTGGAAAAAAGTTGGAAAATATTTCTATAGAAAGCAGAAGGAATACATTGGATATTAGAGAGTGTAACAATTTCTGATCTTAAAGTAAAATGCTAAAAGCCTCAAAATTTACAAAATAGCGAATTCTCAAAAAGAAAAAAGATAAAGGCTTGTAGCATATTTCAAAAACCCATACCTATGCATCATGAAAACAAAGTAAGAAATCCCCAGCCTTAAGAAACCCTATCAACAACAACAAAAAATAACATTGACTTTACATACAGGCAGGAAATGACTAGTTAACCATATAGGAATTTCTATCTTCCTTCCTTCCTTCCCTTCAAAAAATTCATGTCAGTATCTTCTCTGCAATTTATAGTAAAAGAGTTACCTGGAGTAGGGAGAGGTTACATGACTTGCCTAATATTACACAGCCAATGTGAGTCAGATATAGTGCTAGAATTCCGTTCTTCCTGGATCTGAGGCTAACTCTTTATCCACTATGCAATGCTGCCTCTTTACCTGGTGTTATGTCAGCAAAAATATCTTTTTTTGGTGGAAAATATTCAGCCTTCAGAATAAGACCTCCGAAATACCCTAGCACAAATTATTCCGTTCTATCCCCCGCCAGAAAACGATCCCACCCAATACTCCACCAATTTTCTATTCATTATACCAGTCTGTGGCAATCATGTCTTAATGATATAATCATCTGCCTCTGTGTATTCCCAACATCTACTAGTTGGAGCAAAGGTCAGAGCCAACACCAAATCAAGAGAAAGAATATAAACAAAAAGACATTGCTTATAATTCCCCACTTATTTGAACAAGTTATTCATACCATAAATGGAAAAATAAGGGATATGACAATTTCCTTAACCAAAAGGTCAAAAGAGACCAGAAGCCATATTAAGTAGCAAACCATCATCTCTTTGTGAAATTTAAAGACATGCCAATCAGTATTCAAGGGAGTAAGACTGGATTAGAATATAAATTTATTTGTAACATATTACTGAGAATAATGGCACAAGACTATAAGGAGTATTATATCATTAAACATAAAAAATGGTGGAGAGAAAAACAGATCTTCATAAAGCTTTGTATGAGATTCAGTTAAGCCAGATCACCCAAGATTATTTATAGATGACACTGAAACTGCTGATGAAAAATTTTTTTAGCATTTCTAAAACAATTTTCACTATCAATGACAATGAAATCACCACTTTTAGATTCCAACATCTCAATCCTTTAAAAGACATAGGATTTAGACATGTATATATTGCTTCAAGACTTAGTGCTTTAGGGCTGGAAAGCAGGGACTTGCTTAAGCTGCCCCCCTCCCAGGTCCCCCCAAACATCTATAAAAATGGCTCTGAACAAATTCTAGAGGTGCAGAACCCATGAAATAGCAAAGGGAAGCAGGGCTCCAGCCCATAACAGCCTGGCCGGTCACTGGGAATGGTCTATCACACAGAGCTGGGAGCAGATTGGAGCAGAGCCTAGTGTGGGCTTCGCCAGGACCAACCAGACCGGGAGCCATGAGGAACAGGCATAGCTCCCTGAATCAGTGAGCTATGCTAGTTACCAGACTTCCCAACCCACAAATGCCAAAGACAACAGAGAAGGTTAGTGGGAAAAGCTTAAGAAACAGAGTGAAAGCTGTTTGCTGTTGGCCACTGCCCCAGGGGTGGCGGAAGTGGTGCAGCTCTGAGGCTGCTTCCAGACCTACAGCTGCAGTTGCTTCCAGCCCCAGGCCCACCTGATGGGAGGAATTAAGTGGCAGATCCAAGCAGGAATGCAAAGCCTGCTTTGCCCTGCCTGTATCTGTATTGTGGTCATGGTTGGCGGTTCTTGGGGGAAAAGGAGTGCTGGTGTGTCAGAGCTTGCTGTGTAGAAGTAGCTCTGAAAATAGCAATGCAGCCCCTCAAGCTTGGGACAAAGTACTCTCTACTCTACAAGCAGCTGTACCCCCCAAAAAAGCTCAAGGGTCTAGTAGCTGGCTGAGAACATGAACAGGCAGCTAAAAATGGTCTCAGATTCAGACTCAGACTTTGGAATCTTTCTTTGGTGACAAAGGAGACCAAAACATACAGCCAGAAGAAGTCAACAAAGTCAAAGAGCCTCCATCAGAAGTCTCCAAGAAAAACATGAACTGGTCTCAAGCCATGGAAGAGCTCAAAAAAGATTTGGAAAGGCAAGAAAGAGAAGTAGAGAAAAATTGGGAAGAGAAATGAGAGTGATGCGAGAAAACCATGAAAAACAAGTCAACAACTTGCTAAAGAATTATTCAAAAAAAAATACTGAAGAAAATAACACCTTAAAAATAGACTTACTCAAATGAGAAAAGAGCCCCAAAAAGCCAACGAGGAGAAGAATGCCTTGAAAGGCAGAATTAGTCAAATGGAAAAGGAGGTCCAAAAGACCACTGATGAAAATACTAGCTTAAAAATGAGATTGGAGCAAGTGGAAGCTAGTGACTTGACGAGAAATCAAGATATTATAAAACAGAACCAAAGGAATGAAAAATGGAAGACAATGTGAAATATCTTATTGGAAAAACTACTGACTTGGAGAATAGATCCAGGAGAGATAATTTAAAAATTATAGGACTACCTGAAAGCCATGATCAAAAAAAGAGCCTAGATATCTTCTTTCAAGAAATTATCAAGGAGAACTACCCTGATATTCTAGAGCCAGAGGGTAAAATAGAAATTGAAAGAATCTGCCAATTACCTCCTGAAAAAGATCCCCAAAACAAAACTCCTAGGAATATTGTCAGCAAATTCCAGAGCTCCCAGATCAAGGAGAAAATGCTGCAAACAGCCAGAAAGAAACAATTTGAATATTGTGGAAACACAATCAGAATAACATGAGATCGAGCAGCTTCTACATTAATGGATCAAAGGGATTGGAATATGATATTCCAGAGGTCAATGGAGCGAGGATTAAAACCAAGAATCACCTACCCAGCAAAACAAAAACAAAAAAGTATCATGCTCCAAGGCAAGAATCACCTACCCAGCAAAACAAAAACAAAAAAGTATCATGCTCCAAGGCAAAATATAGACTTTGAATAAAATAGAGGATTTTCAAGCTTTCTCAGTGAAAAGACCAGAGCTGAATAAAAATTTGACTTTCAAACAAAAGAATCAAGAGAAGCATGAAAAGGTGAACAAGAAAGAGAAATCATAAGGGACTTACTAAAGTTGAACTGTTTTGTTTACATTCCTACATGGAAAGATGATGTGTAATTCATGAGACCTCAGTATTAGGGTAGCTAAAGAGAATATATATA
>CM053623.1:102863089-102868089 GCA_028646595.1 Phalanger gymnotis
GAATGAGTGAATCTTGCTCTTTTCAGATTTGACCTGAGGAGAGAATAACACATACACTCAATTTGGTGTCTTACCCCAAAGGAAAGAAGGAAGAAGGAGATAAAAAAGGGGGGATGATAGAAGGGAGGGCAGATAGGGGGAGGAGGTAATCAAAAGCAAACACTTTCAAAAAGGGACAGGGTCAAGGGAGAAAACTGAATAAAGCCAGACAGGATAGGAGGGAGCAAAATATAGTTAGTCTTTCACAACATGAGTATTGTGGAAGGGTTTTGTGTAATGATACATGTGTGACCTATGTTGAATTGCTTATCTTCTTAGGGAGGGTGGGTGGGGAGGGAAGAGGGGAGAGAATTTGGAACTCAAAGTTTTAAAAGCAGATGTCCAAAAAAAAGAGTTGTTTTTGCATGCAACTGGGAAATAAGATATACAGGCAATGGGGCATAGAAATCTATGTTGCCCTACAAGAAAGTAAAGGAAAAAGGGAGAGTGGGGTGACAGAAGGGAGGGCTGACTGGGGAATGAGGCAATCAGAATATATGCCATCTTGGAGTGGGAGGGAGGGTAGAAATGGGGAGAAGATTTGTAATTCAATATCTTGTGGAAATCAATGCTGAAAACTAAAAATATTAAATAAATAATAAAAAATGCTACGAATTAAAAAAAACCCAAAATCAACAAAAATCATGATTATCCCAATAAATGAAAAAAAGACTTAGTGCTTTAATATTTTTAATATGCATTTTTCTTTGAACACTATTTTGTGCTTTTCTCTCCATTATTTTTCTATACTCTGTGTACTTATATGACTCTACTCTTTCTCCTCTGATATTTTTTGGAGAAACCACAGTGTTTACCTAGTGTAACTCATCCTTGAAAGGAATCCCTAATATAATACACTCTAAGCATTATCTGAGCTCTCCAGTTGGCCTGACACTATTGGCACCCATGTGCTCCAGTTTCAGAACTCACCATAATGATGCGCCCCATGTCTACACAAACTAGAACTTTCTAGTCTGTTGTTTTCTCTAGCCACTCTCCCTGCTGTGTTCTTTTTACAATATCCTGTCTTGAAATTACCCATAATAATATTGTGTTTTGTAATTCACCAAAGTGTATTTCAGAACAATCCTGTGATATAAGTATTAGAAGTATCACATGAGGCTCAAAAGTCTTAGTGCAGTTTTATATACACAAGAGCTTAAAATTTCAATAAGACTTTTGAGACATCTTATATTATCCTCATTTTACAAGTGACAAAATAGGTTCTCTGAGAGGAAATAATTTGCCCAAAGACACATGGCTAGCAAGTTGTCAAAAGGACTTAAACTTAAGTTTTCATTTTCCAAAAAATCCAAGCTCCTTTACTGCTTTCTCTCACTGCACTGTATGGTACCCCAAATCCAACACTGACAGGATATGGATATTTACATGAAGAATAATTCTTTAATTTTTTTGTCAATATCCACACCTCTAAGAATCAAAGTCCTTTATAGGGAAAGCTATAGTTTTTGAAGCAATGTATGTGAGAGTTAAGCTATAAGGAAAGCTGAGCCCCACAGAATCAATACTTTTGAATTCTGGTTCTGGAGAAGACTTTTGAGAGTCCCTTAGATAGCAGGGAAATCAAATTAATCAATACTTAAAGAAATTGATTCAGGTTATTCACTGGAAGATCAAATACTGAAGCTGAAGGTTAAATACTTTAGCCACATAATGAGCAGACAAGATTCATTGGAAAAGACCCTGATATTGGGAAAGATTGAAGCAAAAGGAGGGAAGGACAGCTGAGGATGAGATGGATGGATAGTGTCATGGAAGCAACAAACATGAATTTGGACAGACTTCAGGAGATAGAGGAGAATAGAAGGTCCTGGTGTGCTGTGATCCATGGGGTCACGAAGAGTCAGACATGACTGAACAACTGAACAACATTAATCGAGCTTGGAAGAATCTTAGACGCTCTCTCTCTCTCTCTCTCTCTCCCTCTCTCTCTCTCTCTTTCTTATCTTAGTAGAGTATATTTGTGATGGGTGCTCCATAAAAAGTGATGATGATGATGATAAATGTTAAATAAATGTTAAATTATAGATGTTAAATCTGGAGTCATATAAAGCCAATAGAATATATCAGGTCTTGGTCTTCTAGAAACTAATAATATCGGTATAGATCAGTAAAGAAGGCTATAGAGAGATATATAACTAAACTAAATCATGGGAAAATTGCTGTCTGTATGAGACTAAGTTTTCTCATCTGTAAAATGAGGATCACAGTACCTTCATATAGGGTTATTGTGAGGTTCAAAAGAGATAATACATATAAAAGAATTTGCAAACTTTAAAAGTTCTATATCCATTTTAGTTATTATTTTTGATATATTATGCATATTATATATTGCTACTTGTAAGCACTAGCAAGAGACTAAGACATTAGACTGGAGAAAACTGTTTTCTAGTCCTGGATCTGTCGTGCCTTTAGACAAATCATCTAACTTCTTTGCAATTCATATTCTCACTTGTCCTACCTTAACATAAGATTATGAGAATCAGATGCAACAAATTATGAAAACTGGTGTATTCTTTGAAAAAAAGCACATCATGTAATACATATGCAAGGTATTATTATTTTTATCTTCTTCATAGAAAAATTGCTATTTTGAGGGCCCTTTGAGAGACAGGAAGGAGAGAGCTTGGTGAGTTGGAAGAAAAAAAATGTTCTAAATATGATACAAAGTGACAGAAATGATGGCAGAAGTTGGAATCAGTTAGAACTTTTATAGAAGAATACAGTTTATGGCCACAGAGAGAATTAAAGTGTTAGAAAATAGGACTTTTGAGGAAAGGTTACAGGAAATGGGATGAATTTAGCCTGAAGATGAGAAGATTTATGGAAGATTTAATAGCAGTATTCAGTTTTATGTCAGTGATTATGTAGGGAAAGATGACCAGCTGCTCTGTCTTTCTTGAGAAAAGACCTAAGAGGGCCACCAATGAGACTTATGTCCTTTCCTTCAGAAGAGGAAAAAGTGTGTATTTGTGTTTATAATGTACACATTAGAAAAGGAAAAAAGTGAGAAGTATGAGGAGTGAAAAACCTTTGAAAAGTCTCATTTAGCCTAAAGATACTATTAGCATAGAGGTAAGTAAACACTTTACTATGTGTATTTATTTACTACACATCAGTGTTTGTTCTCTGCAATTGTTTATGTATCTCAAAGACAAATATCTGTGTTCGTGCCATTTGTGAAAGACCTCCTAGAAAGCACAGCAATAATTTCAAAGGAAGATGGGTACCGTGGCATGAAAATGCATCTCATGGGGCAATGCAGTGTGTTAGAAAGAGCCCCAGACTTGGGGTCAGGAGAGAGCTGAGTTTGAATTCCACCACCAGTTCTTCCTTGCTGTGTGAGAGTGGGGTAAGTCACTTTAAGCCTTAATTTCCTTCTCTGCATATGATAATAAAAGGGATAATAATGCTGATAATGCCTTCCTCATTAGAGAACTGTGAGACTCAAAGGAGATGTTTGTAAAGAATTTCGCAAACCTTAAAATGCTCTATAAATGTGATCAGGAAATGCAATGATTATTTCCTACTTATTCAGAATCTGGAAAATTAAAACACTAATTACTACCTTACCAGACCCAGGCAAGATATTAGATTTCTCGGCTGATAAGAAATGTATCCTAACTGGGGTCTTGCTCCAGGGTGTTGAAATTTAAAGGACTGAGTCCTCATGTCAGGTGTGGCTAACCCCTAAACCTGGCATGGACTCAGCTCCTGGATGTCCAATGGCTCATCGTTCTGACCTTTTGAGGTCAGAAGGTCATAGCTGTCTTCAACATCCTTTTGCCGAAAAGGTCAGAGCAATCACAAAGAGACAGAGAGACCCATGTTTACAGACAAATGTTGGATTCAGATGCAGAGGGCTGAAGGCCTGTCCCCTGACAGTATTGTTTTTCTCACCATAACACAGCCTTGCCAGGAAGAGCAGAGTAACTAGCTAGCCCTGGATAGTGACTGTTGTATGCACCCAAATTCTGGCTGCCCCATCCATCAGTGAATCATTTCATCATAGAGTTATCAGACCAGAGCCAGTTATAGAATAGCTGCATATGCTCCAAATTGGAGAGCAGGGCACTTCTATTACATGTCACTTCCTTGTAGGGACTGTCCCCTCCTCTCCACATAGCTACCCACTTTACTTTTGCTTGCTTGATTTGGTCTAGCCCTCATTCCCTCCATATCCTCAACACCCCATAGCAGAGTGACCTTACTGTGTCCCAGATTCTACATCCATAGGTGCTGGGGGCCCAGCATTTCTGATTCAGCCCCTTCCTTGCGCTGAATTTGTCTTCAGCTGATTTAAGATCTTGTTTTGTTTTGTTTTGTTTCATTAGTGAATCTTACCCCAGGATGAAAAATGATGCTTACAATTCTTCCCTTAGATTATGAAGCAGTGATGAAGCTGACTGGATTAGTCCTGTCATCATTTCCCCAGAGACTTGAAAATGACTTTAGCCACAATCTAAGAGCCTCATTTTATGAGGGAAGAAAGTCAGTCCTTAGGAAGCTGTGTTATTATAGCAAAGGAGTTTATTTCCATAAGTACTTCTTCCCTCCCCAGAGATAACTGTCAGTGAATCTCTAAAAAGCTTTACTGGGGAGCTGGGGGCTGGGGGATAAGCATGCAGAGATGAGAGAAGTCTTTTCACTTCTGTGGAAGGTTGACCTCACTCTCCCCTTGAATGAGTTACTCTGTGGTAGTGCCAGCATTCATGATTCTCCACAACCTGAGAAAAGCACGGCTGTTTTCATCAGAAGCAGACCCCAGCTGAGGAGCAGCTTTGCCCTTTTGCATTTTCCCAGAACTACAGAAATGCAAAATGACCTGGAACCAGGCAATAAGACTCAATACAGTCCTTGCATTCCTTCCTCTCCACAATCATATTAAGAAAAGGAACAACAAGGCACTATTCCTTTCCTCATTGAACACTTCAAGCATA
>CM053623.1:102873089-102883963 GCA_028646595.1 Phalanger gymnotis
ATGTTAGGTGACGTAGATAGAAGAAGGTCCCCAAAATATCAGATTCCCCTTTCTCCCCACTATGGATGATTTATGGAAAGACACAGACAAGAGTTATACAGGAAGAAGCATGGACAATGGAGGTGGTATCCACATTGATGAGATGGTAGATCCATTACAGTGTTTAAGTATGGCTAGATGTGATCTGAAACCTGCTATTTAGAAAAATAATTAAGGAGGACAGCTACAGGGTGTTGTTTAGGAATTGACAGCGATGTGAAGTTATTGCATGTGAATCTTGCAAATCTTGCAAAGCACATCAAACTTTGCATCATAAATGAAGATGTTATTTGTTAATATTCCAATTAAATAAAATGTTGTTGAAAATTTCATTCATTTCATTTCTTGGAAATATGCATTTCTGTCTTCTTGAAAATATGCATTTTGTCCAGACTTTAGGAACACCCTGTAGATAATATTGCACTCTCTCTATAAAACCTGAAATCTTTAAGTTCAGTTGTGTTATGAACACTTTGGTTTAACATTCCTTATGCCTTGAATTTTTCAGGATAAAGAAACAACTATAATGTAACTTGAATCTGAAGCCTGCAATCTTTAAGCAAATTGGAATCAAGAAAATACTTATTCTTTCTCAATTTGCTGTTGCCTTGAAAAATGACCTAAAAACAAGTTGATTACTGCCTAATTTTTGTTGTATGCTAATTTCTCTCAAGAAATTGTTTAGTCTTCCTTTTCAATCAGAGAAATAGCTCATTTTAAAACTTCTAGTAGATGGAGCTTTTGTTCTTTATCATGAAAGAAACATCTGTAACACCTGTATGACTGAGTCAGGAGTTCTCTATATTCCAAAAGATTAATGCATTATTCACCAGGCTACCACATGATTTATCAAATGAATGTACTTTTTGGGGGGATATGCAGCTAATGATCGGTAGCTTCAAAATGTCTGCAGTTGTACTGTGATGACTGTCTCTGGAAGATAGAAATTTTGTTATAAGAATGGATTTTTTGAAGTAAATCTTTGTTTCTCCCAGAATTCCTGAACTATTAAGCTTCTATTTTCTAGCAATTGATGAGTGACATTTAAGATTTATGGTAAGATTTTGGATGTCTAATGTTTTATGAGCAAGAGAACAATTTCTTCTTTTTTATATACCGGAGGGAGTCTGCTCTTCTGATCTGAAAAACTTCCTCAGAGACATAAAGCACATTGTTTTATATTTCTGAACCAGTGGCATATAGAAAGGAAACAAGCATTTATTAAACACCTACTATGTTCCAGGCACTGTACTAAGTCCTTTATAAGTATCTTATTTGATCCTGAAGGAGGGGCTATTTAACCCCATTTTACAGATGAGGAAACTGAGGCAGACAATGAGAAAGTGACTTGCCCAAGGTTGCATAGCTAGTAAGGGTCCGAATCTGGATTCGAACTTGTCTTCCTGACTTCAGACCTGGTGCTCTATCCACTGACTGGGCTACCTACCTACTTTATTTTAAAGAGGGCTGACATTTTATGGTTGAAATGTGAAAGTCAGGATCGATAACTGCTGCCCTTTTACTTGTAATAAAATAGTTATTTTAGTGAGAGGCAGAATTGCATTACATAGTGAATAGAGAGCTGGTCTCAGAATCAGGAAGATCTGGGTTAAAATCCTACCTTTGACATTTATTAGTTGTATGACCTGGGGCAAGTCATGTAACCTCTCAGTTTCCCAGGAAACTCTCTAAGATTATAAATCACCCATAAAGTGCTGCTCTCCATATGTAAGGAAAGCTTTCCCCCTCTTAGAGTTCTTTCTACTTATGAAATCACAGTTCTAATTCTCATCCCTATCCTAAAATTTTTATTAGCAATAAAACTTGGAAAAGTACTATTGAAATCAATGGGAATTAAAGTCCAGATATACAGAAACTAACTACCTTAACTATTACAGAATTTGAAAACTTAAAAACTAACCTGATTGATGGTCATTATCTAACAGTTCCCTGCGCCGGATTTCCAGGTCATCTTTCCTGGGTTCTTTGGGTTTGCTATGTTATTACCGTATTTCTCATTGAGTGTCTGAATAGGTAGCAATAACATGGTGCAAAGGGCACCAAATTTAAACTGAGGAGTCTTGGGTTTGAATTCTAGCTCTGCCGTTTATTATCAGTGTCCCTTTGGCCAAGTGAATTTAGTTGTCTGTGCCTCAATTACCTCTTCTGTGAAATGTGAATTATCACATTTACACTCTTTACCGTTGCAAAGTTGTTGTGATAATCAACTGAGATTGTGTTTGCAAAGTACTTTGCAAACTGTAAATGTCAGCAATTATTTATTATGTCAATATTTTAATATTAGAATACAAATATAAAACTGACTTAATGATGATGAAATGTTGATAATAATTAATAAGAGGAGAAGGGAAAAGAGGAGGAGAAAAATACAAGGAGAAAGAAGAGGGAGAAAAGGATTTCACTTATTTTTCCAGCTGACTTTTGAATGTCACTCTTGTTCTTCATGTATCTGTTCCTTTAGCTAAGATAAATGTTTTTTCCCCAAGGCAGCACTTTGCAAATAGTGATAGGAAACAGAGACTGTATAATTAATACTCTGTTATTTTATTTTATATTTTATATAAACTTGTATATTTTCTTTTGATGGGTTTGATTGAAGTCGAGTGAATTTTCAATACAATATATAGCTCAGTTGTCATTATTGTTAATTCTTTATGCCTTTTACATATTTGTATCAACCTTGGCTACTTGATATTTTACATCCCTGATATTTTATGCAAATGGTCATTTCCCTTTTAAATATATTATTTTAAAGAATTGTATCTATTAAAAATTAATGTTATTAGATTTGGGACCACGTTACTCTTACCTAATTCTATCCTCACATATAACTCTCTGTAACCTATAAGATCATATGGTTGTTTTTCCAAAGAAAACCACCCCAGTTTTTACCGCCCTCTTCGTATAAAAAACTATAGCATTTTGGTTAAAGTACCCAGACAATTAGCAGTGCCAGATCTCAAACTATATTACAAAACTGTAATCATCCAAAAAAAATGTGCTGGGTAAGAAACAGAGAGGATAATCAGTGGAATAGATTAGTACATGATACACAAAAGCAAATTACACAGTAAACTAGTTTTGATACACCCAAAGACTGGGTTACATGAGCAACAAGATGGCAGAGTACACATATTCTCTCTTCCCCAAGACCTCCCAAACCTCTCCGAAACAGAAATTATGCACCCAAAATAAAGCAACTTCGGCTGGTTCCATGGTCTGGGACACCCAGAATCCAAAAATTGGTTAAAAAAAAATTCCAAACCCGTGAACATCATGCTCGCTGACCCTGAGCTCACTCAGCACCCCTCCCCCTCCTTCCACAATACTACCAGCGAGGCTGCATTAGAAAACCCAAGCACACAACACAGGCTTACGTGGAAACTTGCCCTTACATCCCTATCCCTCTCCCCGCCCCCCAACTTCTTTCCAGTGCCATGGAGATCCTTTTTCATTAACATAACATGTTGCCATGTAAAGCCTAATGTTGAATAATCATTTTCTGCTGATAGGGTAGGTATAAGACTAGCTCAAATGAATGCTGTAAGATAAATTTAAATGATGATTCCCTTTAAAAATTTTTCAATCTCTAGGATGGGAGAAGGAGAGGGAGGGAAGAAAGAAATGAAAAAAATATATTTAAAAGGATTAGCAAGTTACAACTTAATACAACATAATAAATTTGCAGTTTCATGTACAATCATCTTTTTCTTTTCCTATTCTATGTTATGCTTGTTTTATTTTTTAAGTTCAGAAAATAAATTTAAAAAGAAATAGGCAAATGTCCACTAATTAATTTTTTTCAATTTTTATAGTAATACTAAAAACCATATTTAAAAAAAAAACAGGACACCTTATAGTTTCTGGAACAGAAACCATCTTTGTGATGTGTCAAGATTACAGGAAGGATCTTCATTTTGTTTTACACTAATTAGCAGGTAGATAGCATTTTTTTTCAAGTTTTGCCACTTGGATCTATTCTGGGTTTCTGTGGGCTGCCTGCGAGTAGCTCACTAGCCAGTTACGTCCTAAGAATGAGGGGTGGGTGGTCAAAAGTTTGAAAAACTCAAGATTCTTTAAAGACATGAGAAGATCATAGAGTCCAAAAGTATGACTAACAGAAAAGTTGACAGTTGGGAAAAAGAATTGAGTTTGGTCATACACCCTTAAAATTCTCTAGAAAAATGAGTCTCCAATTCCTATGTGAAAGCTGATGCAGCCATATGGCTATTTTTCTCTATTCCCAGTGTTTACCGTTCTCGTGCCTTGGTTCCTACCCTTCACCTTGCTGTCATACATCATGACTATATACAGCTATAACTGTATTCTCCCTGGGGGAAATTACCTAGACTTGGTATCTAAATACAGATTTATGTCTATACCCTTTCTTAACATTTAGAATGATCAAATCCTGAAACCATTAGTGTGAAAAATATTCTAAATTATATGAGCTTAATGCTATGCTTTGGGATTGTAATTTCATATTTTATAAACAGTACAATGAAGAACCTAGCCTCAGATTTATGGAAGAAAAAAAGAGAGAGAAAGGGGGCAAGGCATGAAGTGAAAGGAGGTAAGGAGGAGGCCAGTGGAAGAAGGTGGGGGGCGCAGCGATGAAAGGCAGGCAGAGAAACAGATGGAAAAAAAGAGAAAGTGAAACATGGAAAGAAAGGGAAAGGATATGGCAGGGGAAGGGCAGGGTAGTGCAGGGCAGGGAAGAGATTGGAAGGGGAAAGGGAAAGGAAAGGGGAATGGGAAGGGGAAGGGAATGGGGAAGAAGAAGGGGAAGGGAATGATTGGAGCAAAAGGTCAGGAAGATCTAGGTTCAAATCCAGCCTCAGACACATTCTAGCTGTGTAATCATACACAAGTCATTTATCTTCTCAGTGTCTGGGGCAGCTTTCTAAGACTTTAAATTACAGGTGCCTTTCTGAAGTTTCCTCATTGGGAGTTCCCTATACCAGAGGTGTGAAACACATGATACTCCCAAGTACAGCCAAAAATGAGATTAAAATGTAATTGTGAAATGTTGAACAAAACAAATGAAAATACAGTAGAACATAGATAAGGTTAATATTGGTTTTCTAAGTCAGTATGTGCCTACAGGTAACCTTTTGTATGCTTTAATGGGCACTGTTTCTATTTGAGTTTGACATCACTGTTTTATGGCAATGAAATTATAGGTCTAGATACACTACCCTAATGCCAACTGTCAAATTCATATATATATATATCAATATGTCTTAACCAGATACAAGAGATGATAATAAGAAAAGTGGCAAATTTTATAACAAATATGGTAGCTCCTATGCATGCAAATAAGTATTATTTCTTTCAGACTAGTAACCTATGTCAGTGGTATCAAACGCTAATAGAAATGGGCCACAAAACCATACAAAGGAACTCTGTGTTACACATATTGACTTAGAGAACCACATATTCTGATGTGTTGTTCAATACATGCAAGATATGTTAATAATGGTATGTTAATAACTATATGTTAATATGTTCAATGTTTTGAACAATACATTAGAATAATATATTCAGTTGTGTTCTTATTCATTTTGTTAAGTATTTCCCAATCAATCAATAAACATTTTATAAGCTCCTACTATGTGTCAGGCACTGTGCTAAGTGCTAGAATTACAAAAAGAGGCAAAAGACAGTCCCTGACCTCAAGGAACTTATAATCTGAAGGGGAAGACAATATGCAAACAAATATATAAAAAGCAAGTGAAACAGTAAGGCAATAATAACAATGTAGATGATGATTGTCAAAATGCCTATGTAGTTCTATATTGCAAAGTATATGAGATTCTCCACATACAAGGCAGAAGAAGTAAACCATTTATTCAGACACCAGAGAACCATATCCCATAACTTATCCAAATGCTCAGCTCCCACAGCTAGTCAGTCCACTTCATCATAACAGCAAGGAACCCAAAACATTCAATACAGAATATCACAACATGGAGCCTGGACATCCCAAAACCTCTCCCACCCCCTGCTGGAGTCATCCCCAAAACAAACTCACAGTACAGCTAAGTCAGCCTGTTCAGCTCTAACAACCACAAGGGCGGCCATTAGCAGCCATAACATCTCTCTCTCTCCCTCTCTCTCTCTCTCTCTCTCTCTCTGCATTTCCTGTGACATAACTTCCTTTTCCTGTCAGGAAGCTCCTCCCATCACATGTGACTTAGGCTTCTTGTGAGGTAAGCAGGTCACATGGCCTATTAATTGATGAGAAAGATCTTCGAAGCTAATTGCTACTACAGCAAGCTAATACAGTATAAACAGGAAATAATTAACAGAGGGAAGGCACTAGATTTAAGGGGTTGAGTAAGGCTTCCAGTAAAAATAAGATTTTAGTTGGTACTTATAGGAAGGCAGGGTGGTCAGTGGTTAGGAGCAGAGGAGGGAGAGTGTTACAAGCTGATGGACATCCAGAGAAAGCGCCTGGAATCGGGAGGTAGACTGTCTTGTTTGTAGAACAGCCAAGGAGCACAGTGTTTGAACTTCCAGAGTGCTGGGCCAAGTGTTTGACACCTCTGGCCTAAGCAGTCACACCTAAGGCATACCACTTGTCTTATGAAAATTGCCTGAATTGTATTTAGGGCCAGTATGTAACAGGAATTAATAACCTTATCATTGGGCTGGCTTTAGAAACCTTAACCAATAAATTGATAGCTTATTGATAGATAAAATGATAGATAAACTTCTGAGGAGATAGAACTAATACATATGAAATAATAATAAATAGCTACAAAGATATTAAAAAATTAAATGCTAAATTGTGTTCATGTAGAGACTTCTAGTATTATAGGAGTTTTAATGGAGAGCTCTAATCCCTGTTAAGGACACTTGTTATGCTCTCCTAGGTTCCTAGTGACTCAATGAAGAGGGTAAATTGGGTTGGAAAGGAAGGGAATTGAAAAGAGAGAAAGAACTCTAAAAAATGAGGGATCCCTTTCTGATAACTATAGTTAGAGTGTATTCTTTACATGCACCCTCATCACCTGTAAACCACAAAAGATGGAACAAATAGATGCCAATGGAGCTCATTTTTGCATTTGTTTATGAGCAACCCAAATGCTTCCTTGGTATTCTTACAATGTTAAGAAAATATAGGGAAGACCTTTAGAACATTGAGTAGAACCCCAGTAGTGAATAATAGTAAGAGAATATTAGACCAGTGTTGTGTGGGGTGGTCAAGCATGAACAGATTGTGCTCTGCATCACTGGAGCAAGAACCCATGAGATTGTAGATCCATGAGATGTTGAAGTATAATATGCTATTGCAACAATCTGCTTAGCAGCTGCTGAGGGGGTGAAAAACCAACACGAGCCCAACAACAAGAACACTGCAAGCCCAGGTTCTTTTGATCTGCTTTACTAAGGAAAGCAGTGTGAAGGGGTTAATAATCTTACTTTAATGCAACATACAAATATCATTCACTTAGCTCAGGGGGAAAAGCCAGCACCCTGAACTGCAGAACAAATACAAACAAATTACAAACATCAACAGACAGACCTTGTGTAATTCAAATCTCAATTCATAGTTACAAGAGTTTAACAAAGTCCAAACATCTGGGTTTACAAGCTGGAGAGCTCTTAACTACAGCTGCCCAGAATCTCTACATCAGCACACCACCAAGAGTGAGAGCCCTAAGCAAACAGCTCTGTTCTCTCTTTTTATGCACTCTTTAGCCATCATCAAACCTCATCTGAGTGACCAGAACTTAACCTCTTACTATTGGCTCTGGTCTTAGCAACTCCCCTTAGGACCCTGAGGATCCACATAGGCTTAGCACCTAATAGTTAGGGGTTTGGGCCTGGGGCTTAGCACCTAATAAGACTCAGTCAAAGATACCCAACTTAATTGATATTTCATATGCCATAGTGCTTCATGGGAATAAACAAGGAATTATTCTTGTTCTCCAGTAAAGACTGGAAACTAGAAGTAAGGGAGTGTGTGTGCCTTTATTTTCTTTGTGGAGAAATATTCCATTCTGTTCTTAAAAAATACCATTGATGGTTCTTGTTCAGTTATGTCTGACTCTTCCTGACCCCATTGGGTTTTCTTGACCAAGATAATAGAGTGGTTTGCCATTTCCTTCTCCAGCTCATTTTGTAGATGAGGAATTCAGGAAAATAGGGTTAAGTGACTTGTCTAGGGTCACACAGCTAGTAAGTGTCTTGGAGGCCAGATTTTGAACTCAAAGATGATTCTTCCTGACTTCAGGACTGGCACTCTATCCACTCTACCACCTAGCTGCTCGTTGATGGTTTTTACATCAACTTCATTTCCAAATATTCTTTCTCCTCTCTTTCCTAGGGAGAGATTCCCTGTGATAAAGAATTAAAAAAGAAGAGAGGGAAAAAGGAATTTATCTAAACAAACCAGCGCATCAACTTAGCTTGACAGATATGCATGTTGTTCATCTAAGGTTCCCACCTCTGCAAAGAAGGGAGAAAGTGGATATTCTCTTTTCTTTTTAAGGGTCAAGTTTAACTATTATATATATATATATGTATATATATACATATTGTATATACATATATGTACATATACACATATATGTACATATACATAACATTCAGTTTCATGTTGTAGACATTTTTCCATTTATATTACAGTGGTCATTGTGTATATTTTTTCCTATTTTTTGCTCACTTCACTTATTCCACTTTGTTCTAATATTTGAAGCCCACTTGGTCTGAGATCAGGCAAACTTACACTGAGGAATATAAGTGATAATAACATCCCTATACCTCAGGATACTAGGAGATGTTCCAGAGGAAAGGGATGTTTGGATATAATGGAATTACAAATAGGGGAGATATTCTATTTTTTGGCATCTCAGTCTAAAAGTCTAATTTTTCTAAAAGAGCTTGGTTGAAAGAACTGTAGTCACTGAGTAAGTCAGAAATAAAGTCTCAGTTTCTTTTCTATGGACACAAAGAGTCTAAAGCAGCAATGAGGAGACTTAAAGTAGGCATAAGATCAGAAGTAGGTATAGGATAGAAACAGATGATGGTAGATAGACCATAAAGGAGCAATCTTGCCTATAAAGGTTAGTGTAAAGTACGGTAAGACCCTAAAAGATATCAGCCTTTTTCTCAATTCTTTGGTCATCTGGGTATCATCACTGTTGGCACCAAGTAGACCTTAAGATCTATTTTTTAAAAAGTTTTCATTCTTTTGATTCATTGTGACCAGTGTGCTTATAAATGGCAAAGTGTCAGACCACTGAGGATGTTGAATTTCCCAGCTTTTGAGCAGAGGTATTAGGGAGAAGAATCAGTATAAGAATGTACCCTCGAAAAATAATCCAGCCTAGAATTCAATTACAAAATACTTTTAGCAGAAATAAAAGCAGAATTAAATTAGTAAAGAGGTATTCAATGCTTGTGATTGGGCTGCACCAATATAAAAAAATGACAATATGACAACAATATCTAAATTAAGTCACAGATTGAGTATAATACAAATTATACTACTAACAAATTACTTTATAGAAGTAGACAAAATAATGAAATTCCACTAAAGAGCCAAAAGGTAATCTCAAAGGGAATAATGAAAAAAAGTAGGAGTGAAGCAAGCCTAGCATTATCATTTCTACGACTATTCTACAAATTCTATAAAATCATCAGAATTATTTGGTATTGGTTAAAATTTTTAAGGTTGACAAGTGGAATAGAATTGGTAATTAGGACCTCAAAGCAACCTAACATGGTATTTAAGGACTTCAAATACTGGAGTAAGTATTCCCAAAAACTGTTGGAAAAAGTGGAAAGCAATTTGGAATAAATTAGATATAGACCACTCTCTTAAACCATATATCATAATAAGTTTCACATGGATATGGGAAGGGGTTTGAGATGTGAAATAGCAGCAATGAGGGACCTTCCAGGTGATGGTTTTGATTTCCTTAGTAAAATAAGAGACACAATCATTGGCCAAGAAAGAAGGGATGGCAAAAGTTTGACTCCTTGAAGAGAGAGGGAAAGATTCGGAATGGTTACTCTGAGGACCAAGATAGCTAATCAGGTGAGAATAAAAGGATTTCTGTGTAGCAGTGAGGCTGGTTAAAAGGAGATAGCATGAATTTATAGTGGCCCCAGATCTCAGAGTTAACATGATTTCCTCAAGCCATTAGCAGCAGCAAGAAAGGAGAAACAGAGAAACAGATGGTAGGGATAACTCAGGGCTGATGAACTGCATTGATAGGACAAGAGGTCAAGGAATTCAAGGACTGAAGATAGTATTTAAATGAAAAATCAAGGAGGAGGTCAAGGCTATAAAAAGAATAAAATGAGGCCAGTTTGGGATGGATTGGGAGAACAGAGAGGAATCAAGTGAGTGGAGTTGAAAAGGAGTTTGGGAAGATGGCGGCTGGGAAGCAGTGACTGGCGTAAGCTCCCCACCAAGTTCCTCCAAAAACCTATAAAACAATGGCTCTGAACCAATTTTAGAGCTGCAGAACCCACAAAGTGGCAGAGGGAAGCAGGGCTCCACCGCAGGACAGCCTGGATGGTCTCTGGGTAAGGTCGGTCCCACACGGACCTCCCAGCCCCCAGCCGAGGGGAAAAGAGCTGAACGCAGCGCACGGCGCGAACAGACCAGACGCGGACCTACCAGACCAGGAGACAAGCGGAAAGTGCCCTGGCATCCCGAAATACCGAGCTGTGACATGTACCAGACCTCTCAACCCACAAAGAGCAAAGACAGCAGAGAAGGTTAGTGGGAAAAGCTGTGTGACTGAGTTTGCGGTTCCGGTCACTTGCCCCTGGGGCACCGGAGGTGGGGCAGC
>CM053623.1:102884463-102983772 GCA_028646595.1 Phalanger gymnotis
GGGGGGGGGGAGGAAATGGGGAGAAAATTTGTAATTCAAACGCCTGTGAAAATCAATGCTGAAAACCAAACATGTCAAAAATAAATTTAAAAAAAAAAAGAAAAGGAGTTTGGATGATAGGTTCAGAAGGAATGAAGATGAGGAGGAGCTGGAATAGCAGGAGATTATGATCAGAGGAGAATGTTAAAGTTCAGGACCATGGAGGTAGAATAGTCATGGTGATGGTAAACACTGAAGTATGACACCACTTTGTATGGAGCTGAGGTCAAATGATGGTACAGCCTTCTGGGAGCTGACGTGGTTAATGAGCCAGAAGGCCAAGTTGTTCAACAGGATAACCACACGTCTATTTAGATGCGGGTTAAGGATAGTGAGCTAGTCTTAGAATCAGGAATATCTGTGTTCAAGTCCTACTTGGTATTACCTATATAACCATAGTGAGTCACTTAATATTTTAATGTCCCAGGTATTCTTCAATGAGTATAAGGTAAAATTGAGTTACAAACTGCATTGATGGAGAGAGTTTAATAACAGGTCTGGAACCCCTCATTCCACCCTTCACACACACACACACACACACACACACACACACACAATAAGGGCAGGGGTAAAATTGGGGAAGACTATAAGCCAGCTACTGAACAATTTAAATGGAGGAAAAGTGATGTAGAAGGTGGTAGATTACATCAATAAATTATCAGAACTGATTGATAGAGATGAATGCAGTGACTCTCAAAGGAGAGAATTCAAGTGATGGTAGAAGAGGAAGTGGAAGAACCTAACAACGAACAGCTGGAATCTTCCTGACCCGATGTGTCTGGGGAAGGGGAGGCCAAGCAGCCCACACTGGAGAGGCTGGTCAGGAAAGAAATGTCTTCTGGAGAGTACCAAGTTTCCGCGGGTGTCAGAAGATGCAGACACTGTTAGATGAAAATGCTTTTATCCTCATATCCCTAGCTTCTAGCACAGTACCTGGAACATAGTAGACACTTAAAAAGTGCTTGTGGGTTGTTTGGTTGATATTTTGGATTAAGGAGAAGTTTGATCACAATAGAGCAGGGGTTCCAATGCTCACTGTGGAACAGGAGGACAGAGGAGGATAAGAATAAGAGGGTGGTGGAAAATTAAAAAGGAAAAGAGTTTCCAGCTCAGCAGATAGCAACCAAGAGTTACAGGCATTAGGGGGAGCAGGAGGTGGAAGTATGCCCACCATAGTATGGGGAAGGTACCAGCTGATCAGTCCTGCCCCAAACCCCCAAGGTCCTGCGCTGACAGAACACAGAACTGGTATGGAGGAGGCAGCAACATTAGCATTAGTTTCCAAGGCTTGTTACTACAAACAGCCCTAATGTCTCATAGCCTCCTCACACAGCTCCACCGTTGCTCCGTGCAGTCATCTGCCTTTAACAGTCAGTGCGGTGTGTAGACATTTGAATTTAAGAGAAGACTTGATCACTATATTATGCTGTTTTCTGAGGTTAACCTCTGCATTTAGTGAGCTATTCAACAAAATGAAATTTTCAATTGATGAGATTTGGGAAAATATTGATTTAAATAACTCATTTTTCCTTTTTCTAGAACTTTTTTTAACTAACCAACTGTTATAGAAGAGAAAGGCAGAAGGGTAGAATTTCAAGTTCTGATCATTCTGATTTGCGTAAAGTATAGAAATTTGTGTCAGTAAGTATCTGATGATCAGGAACCCAGGGCCAGAACAGGAGGTCCCATTTGGTACCAATTACATAGTGCTATCCCAACATTGCAGTAGGGTAGAAGAAGCAGTGATAAACCCCACCCAGAAGATACTTTCCATATGGAATATGCACCCAGATACCAGTTTCTGATGACTATCTATCTCCCTTTAGTGCTCCTGGTGCTGACACTGGTTTCAGATTCTTTCTTAGTTATGAAATCTAAGAAGGTTAGATACTCTAATGATTCTGGCTCCTTGAGGATGCTAAAGAATCATTCTATTCCTAATACAGAGTATGTAATAAAAAGTGACACTTTTTCACATAAAATAGCACTGAAAATTGCTTTTTTCGAAAGGGAGGATCACAGAATTAATCTCCTAAAGAGCACAACAGAAATGACTGAACAATGAGAACCTGAAAATACAAGGAAGGTATAAGGTAAAGTCCTTGTTCTTAAGATGAAGAGGAAATTCATAGGCCTCTGGGTTCATTATGAGGATGGTATTGAGAGCTCTAATTAAGTGTAATTAATGTGATAAGCAACTAGGTTTAGTGGGTAGACATCTGGCCTTGGGGTCAGTAAGACCTGGGTTCGAGTCCCTTTCTAACACATACTGGCTATGGCAACTCTATAAAGCTATATAAGCTGAAAAGCAAGTGCTACCTTACATGGATGAGTACAAGGAATTTCCTTCCTCTTCTGGGAGTTTCCATACCAATAAAATCACAAGTTTGTATGCTGACAACCACAGGTATGCCATGCACTTCTTTATTCTATAGCTGAGTAAAAAATATTAATATTATTGTTGCTGTTTACCAAAGCAATATTTAGTTGATAACAAGCATTACAAAAAAATTCTACCAATAGAACTAAAAGTAGCATTATCAAGCGTCACCAGCTCATTTAGGAGAGCAGCCACTGAGGAAAACATTTTCTCTCCTTATGTTTAAATGAACAAAACAAAGAGCCAGAAAATACTACAAAGAGAGAGGGTAATGATGTATCTCTCTAGAAAAGAGGGCACAATTTAGATATGGTGCTTTTTATACTAGCTAGCCAGCTAATATCAATTAAGCAAGAATTTTAAGGACCTTTCCATTCACTGAAAGTGATGAATCATTTGTTGCATTATGTTAGGATAAGGATGTTTCCTTTATATAGGGATAGGGACCAGACCTGTGATTTTACCAGTTTAGGGAGCTCCCAGATGAGAAATTGTCCTCTACTAATGCAGAACAATATTTTCTTAGCAGATGATTGTCTCAGAGGGTTCCTAAGAGACCTGAAAGGCTAAGTGATTTATTCAGCTTAGCACAGTCCCTGTTAAGGGCAAGACTTGAATCTAGCTGTTTCTAGCTCCAAGACTCACTCTCTATCCATTGAACCACACTGCCTCTCTTCCTTTATGTAGTGATATGATATTGTCAGCAATCCCTCATAAAGTCCTAGTCTTACCATTGAGTAGGTCAGCCTGGGTTGTCAAAGATTGCATGAATGGAATAGAATCTCTGTGATAGAAAGGCTGAGTCCTGTCCCAGAAATAGACTGAGACTGCTGTCTGCAGAGTAGAGCAGCTAAATGCAGAGACCGACCACCATCATGTGATGGATTCTTTGGTCCTGGTAAACCATGAAACCAAGAAAAACAATGTCCCTTAGGAATCCCATTATGTTTCCCTAGTGATTGATTACCCACAGTCCTAGAAAAGGAGGCATAGGGTACTGAGAGGGTTTATTGATTTTTAAAAATATTAACTGAACCGTTCATGTTCCAGACTTGAGAACACCATCCAATAACCAAGTAATTTAACATGCTGTTGGAAGGACTGAACTATGTCATTATTAAAATGATCATAGTAAATCAAACCAGAAGACAAAAAAAAATTATGTTGCCACTAAATGGAAGGATGGGTTCACAGATTCTCTCTGGAAAGGCAAATGAAGGAGATGGTAGAAATGGTTTAATCAGTGTCCAAGGGCAAAAAGAAATACTTTCTGGGATACTTGGTCATCGTGCTTTCCTGGGGACACCTTATGGTCATAAGTCTTGGAACACTATAAAGACCCATCGGCATTGCAGTAAAGAACAGAGAAATATATGGTGAGTTGAAGTTCCAAGGATAGAAAGTGTAAGATGACAAAAAAAACTCCAATCATTTAGCAAGCATTTATTAAGGACCTACTATGTGCCCAGCGCTGTGCTAGGTGCTAGGGATATAAGTAAAAAGAAATAATCATTAATCAAAAGGAGCTTGCATTTAAAGCGGGAGAGGAAAAGATGAATTTATATAGCACAAATATAAAGTGAACAAATCCAAATATGTACAAGCTAGTTAAATACAATAGTCTGAGAGTGAGAGCCCTAGCATCTGGGAGGATCAGAAAAGGCTTTATGCAAAATATGATGCTTGAGCTGCAACTTGAATGAAGACAGCAACTCCGTAGGGGCAGAGGTAAGGAGGAAGTGCACTCCAGGCATTGGGGAGAGCCAGGGGAAAGACAGAAATGGGATATGGAGAATGTACCATGTTTGAGGAAAAAAGAGAAGGCTTGTTTGTCCAGATAATCAATCAAGCCATAAACATTTATTAAGCCCCTACTATTTGCCAGGCCCTGGGCTAAGTACTAGAGATATGATTTTTAAAAAAGATAGTTACTGCCCTCAAGGAAACTTACCATCTAATTGGAGAAGACAACATACAAAAGGAAGAAGAAACACTAGTGGGGATGACTGTGGGAGACTAACATCCATTGAAATTGGAAATATTGGTTCAGGTAAAGTTGTAAAAGGGCAGATAGGTGACGCAGTGGACAGATTGCTGGGCCTGAGTTCAAATCTAGCCTCAGACACTTACTAGCTGTGTGACCCTGGGCAAGTCACTTAATCCTGTTTGCTTCAGTTTCTTCATCTGGAAAATGAGTTAGAGAAGGAAATGGCAAAGCTCTCCAATATCTTTACCAAGAAAACCCCAAATAGGATCACCGAGAGTTAAACATGACCGAAATGACCAAACAACAACAAAAGTTGTTCCAGGCCGCAGTGAATAGAGTACCAGCCCTGGAGTCAGGAGGACCCAAGTTCAAATCCGGCCTCAGACACTTGACACGCTTACTAGCTGTGTGACCTTGGGCAAGTCACTTAACCCCAATTGCCCTGCCTTCCCCCCTCCAAAAAAAAAGTTGTGCCAGGCTTGCAAAGCTAAACAGAGTTTATATTTTATACTAGAGATAATAGGGAGCCACTGGAGTTTATGGAGTGGGGCAGTCACATGGTTAAGGATATGCTTAAGGATAAGGAATATCATTGTGGAAATGTGTGAAAAGAAAAGTAGGTGAGTTGGTCATAGATTGAGGCTGAGGGATAATAGATGGATGATATGAGTGTTGTAATGTTAGCTCTAAAATGAGAGAAAGGAAGAAAGGAAAGAAGGAAGGAAGAGAGAGAGAAAGAAAGAAAGAAAGAAAGAAAGAAAGAAAGAAAGAAAGAAAGAAAGAAAGAAAGAAAGACTCCAGCATATTGAGTAGATTTTCTGGGTGGATCTATGAGAAAATATTAACAAAAATCACACAAGACAAGAAGGTACATCAAGAGTTACTGGCATTTACATAATACTTTATGGACCACAAATGATCACATGTTATTTTACTCAAACCTCATGACTATCTTATGTGACAGGCCTCATGTGTATAATCATCCCTGTTTTACAAACGAAGAAACTGAGAATCAGAGAAAGTAAGTGACATGTTCACTGTTACCCAGCTGGTGTCAGAGGCAGGATTTAAATCCTTCATTCCAAGTTCAGCATTCTGCCCCCAAGGCCAGGGGTGGGAACCTGCATACTTGAGGCCACATGTGGCCCTTGAGGTCCTCAAGTGTGGCCCTTTGACTGAACCCAAATTTCACAGAACAAATTTCATTAATAAAAAGATTTGTTCTATAAAACTTGGACTCAGTCAAAAGGTCAAAAAGTCACAGATTCCCCACCCCTGCACTAGGCCATCCCGTCTCCCAACGGCAGATTGAAGAAGTCTTCACATTGACAATGTGACAGATTCCTTGAAGTATTAACAATTTTGAAATATGTAAAAATAGTATTACATGGGATATTTGGATAATATAAACATGTATACCTCAAACAATTCTCCAAAATATAACAATTACGCAGTCTGGGGGATTTGGGAGTGCTAGAAATCCCATTCTTATAATTACTACTTAGTCACAGATAGAAATAATTGATCTAGCTGACAGAGTAGGTGGGAGAGGAGGAGTGGTATAGTAGAAAAGGCTCTGGCTTTGGACTTGGGTTCAAACCCCACCTTGGATGTTTACTATCTCTACGATCTTGGACAAGACACTCAACTTCTCTGTAAAATAAGAGGATTGGACTAGATGACACTGAGTCCCCTTACACCTCTAGATCTATGCATAAGTATTTTAGCTTCGGGGAACACTCTAAAATAGATTTTACAGAGGAAAATCAGAACTGTGTTGGTCTATGTTTAACAACTGGCTCTCCGGAGAAAAAAGTGGACATATGACACACTTCTAAGTGTAATCTGCATTATTGTTTTCTCCATCATTTTCTTAAGTCTAGACAATCAAAAAAATCAAGACCTGATTTGTGGCATTTGTCAATTTCTGAGGTATAAATGTCCAACACTGAAAATGTAAAACTTGGTACTTGTGAGCCTATATGCAGTGGTTTCTGGCATGCCTCTGGAATGAACAAGGTAAATTTGATATCACTACCAAGTTCAAGAGACAGACTGGTAAGAAATGTACAGAAATATAGGAATTGTGGGTAAAGAAGGACCTTGACATTAGATTCTAGAATTTATATTTGATATAAAAGTCACTAGTAAGCCACTCTAGAGGAGTGATATGATGAAAAGAGTGCTTGACAGCTAGGTGTAGGATGGGCGGATGCAGAGACTAAAAGCATTGAAAATAATTGTGATACTGACCATAGTCCAAGAGGAAGTGATGACTTGCACTATAGTGGTTTTACTGTTGAGGTGAAGAGAAAGGGATGCATCTAAGTGACATTTCAGGGGCAGAATTTGATGGCCAATTGTCTATAGATAGATTCAGAAGAAGGAAGTCAAAGATTTTATGGGACCAATCACCATCATCACCATTATTAATATAAACATCTCCAAACTTTTGAGTCTGAGGACCTGGAAGATGCAGGCACCATGAAGATGGAAATTGATAGTAGGCTTTCAGATTGGGGGTAAAGATAATGAATTAATTATGTGAAAGCAATTTTGAATAGTGGATAAAGTATCAAATTTGGAGATGGAAGATCTTGGTTCAAGTTCTTCCTACTAAGATGTGTGACTGGACAAACTACTTTTTGTCTCTGATGGTATCTCTGAGCACAGGCTTCCATAACTGTAAAATGAGGATGACAGTGCTCATATTAACTACTATGCAGGGTTATTATGAGTCTCAATTGAAATGTAAAGCAATTTTCAACTCATAAATCACTATGTAGATGTCATATTTTTAAGTTTCAGGTGTTGGCAGAACATCCACACTGAGATGTCCTTTGACAGTTGGGTGTATATGTATATATCTATACATATATATATTATAATATATATGTATATATACATATGACTGAAGCAAAAAGCTAGGGCTTGAGTTTTTGATTTCATAGGCTTGTAAAATTTAGAGCTAAAGAAAACCTCTTGAAAGTTATGTTCATAGAGGTATTAATTTAAGCTACAATGCAGGATGAACTTTGTAAACAGTAAAATGTAGAGAGAAAGATGAGCAGTCAAGGACTGAACCTTGGGAGAGAACATAATTATTCAGCAGGAGAAGTTAGAGGAAACAACAAGGGAAAAAGAGAAAATTGATCACAAATAGAAAAGCCAGAAGGTTACAGTGTTATGAAAGCTAAAAGAATGGAGAATTTCAAGGAGTGGGTGATTTCAGATGCAAATTTCAGGTATTTTTGGATGCAAAAAGCAGAAGTCAAATTAAAAAAAAAAGAGACAATGAATACTGATATAAAGTACCAGAGAATAGAAAGGGAATATTTTGAGAAGAGAGGAGACAAGAAACCTTTTTTTTGTCTTTTCAATTCCCTAGGAACATTTTATTAGCAATGTTTTTTTCTGAAAAAAAATTATATTAATTTTTTGAGTGATGAAAAATGGTTATGCTCATAGCAAGCATTTAATAAATATATATTGAATTGAAGTGTGTTGAAGCTATTAACATATTGCTTCCTGGTTTTTATTCCTTTAAAATGCTTTTAAAAATGCATGTCATTGGAAGATTTTCCTGCAAAACTATCATTATAATTACCATCTATTGCAGATAGACTTCAATATGTCTCTTAAATGTGATAGCAAAACATACTTCTACCAGAAATCACTTCCACTTTCATAGCAGAAGGTAGATGGGTTCAGAGCCTTTACCTGTGGACTTCCTCTCTCTGACTGCTGATGAAGAGAAATGGTTCTGAAAGTGTGGTGTGGGGCTAAAGGTAATCCACAAGGTCAAAACTATTTTACTACTAATGATAATGTTTTTAATTTCTAGTGCAGTATTGATAGAAGAGAGTCTTGTTCAACCTCTCAGAATGGTTTTTACATTTTTAAATACAATAAAACTTTATTTAAAGTCACTGCTCTTTCTATCCCACCCCGTGCTGCTTAATTCCTTGTTCAGGTATAGTAAAAAGAATTTAGGATTTGAAGTCACGAGAGAATTGGTTTTGAATCGTGCCTCCAGCACTTAATAGCTATATCAACAGGAATAAATCATTTAACTTCTGGGATTCTTACTTTCGTCGTTTATAAAATGGTCATGATACCTGTGAAGTGGTAGTTACTTTCTCCAAAAATATTTTTTTCACTTCTTTATCAAATACTTTAAGAATACCTGTTGTCCTTTCTACAGCTGCTTTAAGTTGATGGGCCCTGCATTTAATTAATGCTATTAAGGCTTTGTTAATATACTTTCCAAATCTATTATAGTCCGCTATACAAAAGTGTGCATTTCAGACTGACATTGGATAGGTGTTCATTATTTTGAATGTGTCCATCACACTGACCTTTTCTTCCAGGATTGTAGCATCTTAGAAGATTTAGCTATATCCTTCTTTTTGATACCCTTATACCTCATGTGTCTTGCTTGGAAGAGATCAAGGTATTGCCTTCATAAATTGGTTCAACGTAACCTTTAGATTCAAGCTTGAAGCCTTCAGAATTATTTGCCTAATGTACATCAAGGATTTTAATTCGTACATTTTTATATCATTGGGGAAAAATTCCATATAAGGAAAGTGAGCTGTTTAATGTAATTTTTTGGTTGAACCATATGAATAAATGTCATTCACATTCACCAATAAATTAATAAGATGTTTTGGTTCGACTTTCTCATTTGGAAGACATAGTTCTTTTCTCTATAAGAGAGATCATGATGGATGTAAGGCAAAGAACCACAGTGGGTTTAAACCACCTCCCTGAAGAATTCTATGCTTTATGTCAATTGTTCTTTATTGTTATTGTGTTGCTTATATTTTTTTAAACCATGTTTTCCATGTGAAAATAAAATACTCTAGTACTCTCACCGTACTTGGACCTATTTTATATATTTTCAGTACAAGAAAAAAGCTTTGAGTATGGAACTGAGGCAAACGCTTTGTAATGATCAATAAAGGCAGCATAAAGGTTATGATGCTTGGGGTAGCGTGTTCAATTTTTATCAAGTTGATAATAAGTTGCTCTTTACATTTCTAAGACTTCCCGACACACCCTTTTTGCTTCTTGGCCAACGTAATGTTTTCTTATAAGTGTTTGTACATATATTGTTTTAACGTTACAAGCTGTAAATGTTTGATGTAAAGTACATATGAACACATCATTGGCCTATGTTTGAAGGGGTCATTTGTGTTCTCATCTTTTGGCATATGTGATGCCTTTTGTTAAGAAAGGAGAAATTGGACTAATATCTGAAAGGAAATCCCACTGGGAAGCACTTAAGACAATAACTATGGATTTCATCTGGCTGCTTAACTTTTGGGCTTTGCAGAGAAGGGAGAGTTTTAATTACCACCCTTGATGCTTCTTTTCTCTCATTCATTATATTAATGGTATTAATGGTATAAACTTTCAGTATTTTGTTTGATCCAATTTGCATCTTGCCATTGCATCCAACTCCTTGTGATCATGTAGATCAGAAGGGTTTTTTATACGTTCTCCTTCTTTGAGCGGTCTCTCTTTTAGCTGATTTCTTACAAAATAAAAAGGCAATTACTACTTATAAAGCCTCTATAGTAAAGTTTTTGATATATATTGAAGTGTTCATTTTGTCCTTTGTCCTACTTTGACTTTATGTATCACCTTATCTTTATTTTAGTTTTCACTGCTCATTAAGAAAATCTAGGGTAAGTAGGAAATGATTAGCAGGAGAAGGCACCAGAGTTGAGAGGAGTTGCGGTTTCCTATAGAAGATGAGATTTTAGTTGGTGCTTAAAGGAGGCCAGGGAGGTCAGTAGTCAGAGCAAAGGAGGGAGAGCATTCCAGGTCCGGGTGAGAGCCAGAGAAAATGCCTAGAGTTGAGAGGGGTATCTTTTTAGTGGAAGAGCTAGGAGGCTAGTGTCACTGGACCAAAGAATAGGTGCCTTGGGAGTAAGGTATAAGAAGACTGGAAAGGTAAGAAGGGGCTAAGTTATGATGGGCATTGAATGCCCAAAAGAGCATTTTGTTATTCACTCTTACAAGCGACAAGAAGCCGCTGGAGTTTATTGAGTAGTGAGGTGAAATGAGCAGATCTGCATTTGAGGAAAATCACTTTCATGGCTGAATGAAGGAAGGATTGAAGTGGGGAGAGACTTGAGGCGGGCAAACCCACCAGCAGACTATTATAGTGTGAGATTTTGAGTGTCTGCAGCAATGTGGTTGTTATGTCAGAGGAGAGAAGGGGTATATTCAGGAGATGTTGCAAGGGTAAAACTGGTAGACCATAGCAACAGATCATATATGAGAGAGTAAGAGATAGTGAAAAAATCTAGATGACTCTTAGGTTGTGAGCTAGAGAGTCTGGGGAGAATGGTGTTGCTCTCTATAGTAATAGACATCATAAGTGGAGGAAAAGGTTTAAGGGGGAAGATAATGAGTTCCTTTTTGGATATATTTACCTGAAGATTCCTATTGGACATTTAGTTCAAGATGTCTGAGAAAAAAGAAAGTGGAGGCACCTATTATACATGGCCTTTTCAAGGAGTTTAGCTACAAAGGCCAAAAGAGAAATAGGATAATAGTAGGGATGGAAGGTTCAAGTAAGGGGGTTTTTAAGGGTAGGAGAGATACAGGCTTGTTTGTAGGAAGCAGGAAATCAGCCAGTAGACAGGGAGAGATTGAAATTAAGTGAGAGGGGATGATAGAGTGAGAAATCTATTGGAAGAGAGGAGAAGGAACGGAATCACTTAAACAAGTAGAGGGCTTAGCCTTAGTAAGGAACAAGGCCACTTTATCATGTGAAAGAGGAGTAAAGAGGAGAAAGTGGCAGGTGGCATCTGAGTGATGGGAGATGAGGAAGAGGAGAGAAGGGAAGTTCATGGCCAATGGCTTCAATTTTTTCTGTAAAATATGAGTCAAGTATCTCAACTGAGAGAGACTGAGGGAAGGAATGCCATGGGATGGTTGAAGAGGGCTGAAAATGTTTGGAAGATCGGGGAAGTATGGCAGGGTTGCTAGCAGCAGAGAGGGCCCAGTCGAGGTTATGTAACATAAATTTCTAGAGGACTCAGTCAGAACAATTCCATGATTTTCTGCACCTTTGTTCAGTAGGATGTGTGTAGAAGTGAAGGTGATGAATAGTGGGAGTGAATTGGCTGGGAATAATTGGTAATAAGGGGACTAGGGAATTCAACACAGGAGGGCAGTGTAGAGATGAATTGGTTCACCAAGGAAGGAGTCAAGAAGGGGAGAAGAGGAGAGAAGACCAATAAAGGGAGAGAATTTTCTTTGTACCCCTACTATTTAGCACAGTTCTTGGCATATAATAGGTGCTTAATAATGTTTGTTGATTTGGCCTGACTCATTTTACTACCCTCCAGGTGATCATGGTAGTTTTGAAGAGAGCTGTGTGTCCTTGTCTATTCCTCTGACTCTCAGGAACTATTTTATCACACTGAATGTGCTAACCTTGTCGGTGGGTATTGCCAGAGTCCAATTCACCAGTGTTTCAAGGTTTCTGCCAGGAATTTCAGCTGCTATGATAGCCCAAGAACACATTAAATCCCTGCTGCACAACCTCCTGGCTGGAGTTCTTCCACTTTGTCCCTTGTCCTACTAATGGAAGAGATGACAGGCTGGACTTTGAGAGGTTACTATTGTTGTTCGCTGTTAATATTATAATCAGCGGCAGTGGCAGCAGCATTATCACTTTGGTAACTGTAATATTTTGACTCTAGGAGACGTGGCTCCCTAGGATTTTAAAGAGTAGGTATGCCATCTGTACCCTGACAATCTTCCAAGATTTCTAGAGCCAGTAAGAAAGCAGAATTGATACAGGTTAATAGTTAAAGGCACTTGAATAACCTGCTCTCGTATAAATCAGGCACTAAACTTCATTTTGCATTCGTATTTTTTTATTTCCCCCCTTTAGGAAAACGGTAAGATTAATTTCTAGATGTTTCTGCAACACAGGTTATTACTAAAAAAAACTATAACAAAAACATAATTTGCAAATTATGTCTAATGAATTATGCATTTCCAAATGCTACTAAGATGACCATATGTGTATTTGTGTGTAAGAAAAGTCTTGTAATCATTTTTAAAAAACCCTTCGTGTGCATAAATGATGACACCCATGATGAAGAAAGCACAATTAGTACTTTCTATTATTCTTTACCTGAAGGACCTTCATTGTTACAAAAGTTTATCAAATCAATATCCAAAATTACGAGTAAATGCAAATAACTACATATAAAACAGTATAAATGTCTTATTAAAAGGATGATATCTAATCATTAGGAGAAAGAATAGACCAAGCTCTGATGACAGCAATGTTATTCATAGGCTTTTAGAGCTAGAAGTCACCTCAGAGAACATCTAATTCAACTCTCTACTTTTACAGATGAGGAAATGAGGCCCAAGGAAGTTAAGACCCTTGCCCAGTGTCACATGTGACATTGACATTGTAATTGTCACATGTTGGCAAAACCATCACTGGGACCTATGTTTTCTCAATCTCAGCTCAATTCTATCTATACTACATCACAATCCTAAGAACCACTATCAGTCACTGAAGATGCCTAACTTCTAGTTACATTTGTAGAAAATTTTAAATATTTAAATATAAATTTATAAATACATGTAGAATCTGTGATCGTATAAGCATAATCATTGTATGACTAAGTAGGTAAATCTTAGAGAGTTGACTGAGGCTAAATGGACCAGTTGGACTCTATGTGTAAGTACATGAGGTGATTTGAACCCAAGCCTTCCTGATCATTCATTCTGTCTCACTTTGGCATTACCTGCGTTTTGACACATACTTAAACCACATTTCTTGTCAATGGAATTGTATTTACCCATTTTCAGGTTTTTTTTGTAGATCCAGGGTTGTTTCCATTGTGTTCATTTAAAATAAGTGAATATCTGAAATTCTGAAGTCCCCTAAATCCTGACATTACCAGATTTTGTATCTCTCCTTGATACAGAGTGATTATTCCAGGATCAAGAGAAAGAGATCCTCTGGGGAAGAAAAATTGCAGAAATCTTCAAAAGGATAGGTATGTTTGGGCTATATGATATGAGGGTAAGGGAACTAAAATAATGCAATTTTTATTTACGTGAGAGCCATAGTTTCATTTAAAGGATAGTTAGTTCAGATACCATTACAGCATATCACAGTAAGTAAAAATTTCTGTTTTCAAGGACTAAGCTATTGTGCACATCAATATTCCTGAGTTTGAGGGTGGGAGGTTTTCATTCCTGTAAGCATTCCTTCTAATGATGTACACTGAAACTCTGCTGTGATGTAGAATGCTGTCTCTGAAAGTTGCTATGGTCAAAAAACAAAAAACCTAATCGAAAGGTCAAACTATTGATGAGTGTCTCTGAACTTAGCTAGGAAGGTTTCAAGATGGCAAGTAGTCGATAATGGGCCTCATATTTGAAATCTTTGGCAGCTAAGTAGCATATTGGGCCTATTATTAGGAAGACATGAGTTTAAATGTGGCCTCCAACACATACTAGTTCTGTGATCCTGGGCAAACCATTTAATTTTTATTTGCCTCAATTCCTTCAATTATAAAATTGGGATAATAATAGTATCTGTCTCCCAGGGCTGTTATGGGGATCAAATGAGATATTTGTAAAGCCCTTAGCATAGTGACTGACATATAGAAGGCACTCAATAAGCCTACCCTTCTTTCCTTCCTTCCTTCCTTCCTTCCTTCCTTCCTTCCTTCCTTCCTTCCTTCCTTCCTTCCTTCCTTCCATCCTTCCTTCCTTCCTTCCTTCCATCCTTATTCCTTCCTTCCTTCCTTCCATCCTTCCTTCCTTCCTCTCAGTTTGTTTGGATGCTGTATTCTCCTGGCATAGCTTCTAAGAATTTGTTGTCACCTCAAAGAAGTGGCAGACCATTACTAGAGAATTTTAGCTGTATTTTTTTCAAGTAATATTATGTAAAAAAAAATTTCAGTTAGAAAATGTGAATAGCTCCTTGGAATTGGTTGCAATAGACTTTGATAAAGGATAGTAAAAAATGACCAAACTGTCATTCTCCTCCTTCAGGCCAGTTTTCTTTTTAATATGCTTATCTACTTCCTCCACATTTTGTCCTTTGCTATGAAGAGAAAGAGATTAAAGAATCATAGAATTTCACAACTGAAAGATAACTTATATAACACTTAGTCCAGCTTTTCATTTAACGTATGAGAAAATGAAGAGACAGAATTTTAGAGCCGATAGGTGTCTAAGAGATTCTTTAGTCTAACTCCTTTTACTCAATGTAAGAATTATTTCTACATAGGGGGATTTAATCATAACACTATTTGACTATAATAAAATGCTTTAGGCATGATACTATAGGAAAAGTTGATATTAAAAATTATAATTTTGGAGCAATGGGAGATTATAAAAACAGCAGAAATATTAAAAGACAAAATATTACTGTTTAAGAAGGAAAAGAAAAAACCCCAGAAGGAAAAGAAAACAATGCTTTTGTAAGGAAACCAAGGATTTTATTAGGGAATATTGGAAAGGATAACAACCATTTTTATAGATGGATTTGTCCTTTGATCCAATGAACTTTAGAGGAAATTTAGAGGGCCAAGTTGGGTTTTACAAATCATTATTCCCTTACTGTATTGGAGCTTGGATATCTGATTTTGGGCAACAAATTTGCCCCACAATGGAATTAGTTTTTTTAATTTATACTAATGATTATTAACATTTTAAACTTAAATCATATTTAAATTAAGAAGCCATTCTTATAAGGGTTGTGGATTTGTTATTAATTCAAGAACTTATAACCAAAATTACATTCAAAGAAATCATTTAAATTTTTATCTAGATTCATTTGAGAAAAAAATACGCAAAGGTCAAATATTGCAGGGAGGGGGCAGGGTAGGGAGAGTGGAGAGGAACTTAATATTGTTGCTTTGAGATTTTTAAAGCAAAGAACCGAAATAATGGGTAATTATTTGGAGAAAGACAATGGATTAGAGATTTATTTTGATGGATGGCCATGAAGTTTTGCCTTAGTCTTGATTCATTCTTACACATGATAGTTTAGATAGAGTCTAATGATACAATAGCAGTAATTCTATGAGTGCCTTATCATCTTATTAAGTATGTCAACACCCTGGCCAGGAACAGAGATGATGCTGAAAGCAGTGACCTGAGTCTCCCCTAAAGCAAAAGACGGGGAAAAGCTTTTTGAGGTAAGCATCGTGTCACTATTATGGATGGACATGGGCAACATGCAATAGGGAATATAAGGAGAAGGAAAAGTGGACTTTTTTGTTGTGGCAAAAATCTTGAGCTGCTGTGGAACCTTACAATTTGTTGTTTAGCTGTTTTTCAGTCATATCGGACTCTTTGTGACCCCTTTTGGGGTTTTCTTGGCAAAGATAGTAGAGTAGTTTCGCATTTCCTTCTCCAGCTCATTTTACAGATAAGGAAACTGAGGCAAACAGGGTTAAGTAACTTGCCCAGAGTCACACAGCTAATAAGTGTCTGAGGCCAGATATGAACTCATAAAGGTGAATCAGTCTTTCTGACTCCAGGTCCTGCACTCTATCCTTTGTACTACCTAGCTGCCAACCTTACAACTTAGATCCAGATAATCCTCTAATATTTTGGGGAAAATGTGGACGCATGCCAGGTCCTGGGAGACTTACCTGAAGTGGGTGTGTCTTTCTTAAAAAACTGGGGAGCTGCCTTTGTTAGATTCATATCTTCTCCTCCCCAGGAATATTGTGTGGTGTGGCTATTTGGTTTGTTCCCATTGATTAGGGGCCAGAATTCAGTTGTTAGGTGAGTTCATGGAGATAAAGCCTAAAGGCTATTTTTGGAGGGGGCAAGGCAAGGCAATTGGGATTAAGTGACTTGCCCAAGGTCACACGGCTAGTACATGTGTCAAGCGTCTGAGGCCGAATTTGAACTCAAGTCCTCCTGACTCTAGGGCCAGTGCTCTACTCACTGTGCCACCTAGCTGCCCCTTCTAGATTACATTTTGATACAGCTCTGGCCTGAGAATCCCATACTATCAACCTGAGAGATAACTTAAGAGCTTCAAATATAGAAGAATAGGATTAGAGATATAATTCAGAAGTATAGATGACATTATAAATATGTTTATATCATTATCATCCTTGAATAAAAAGTATATTTATTAAATGTTTATATTCTTATTTTCAATGTTGGTTTTTCACCCAAATTTTATTAATAGTAATAAGCTTTCTTGTATATTCTTGGCTTGGCATATTTCTTTCCCACTGAACTAATGCTTTCTAACTCCAACAGTTCAGTGTTTGCTGCCATCATCTATTCATTTTGAAGTCATTTTTATAAATGTCTTTATTTCTTCCAGTACTTAACATAGGAAAGCAACAACTGACACGTAGTCATGGTACTAATTTATATCTATCTTAACTATTCTGTAAGAAAACTGTGAAGTTCATTTGAAAAAGTCCTGCTTATACAGGGTATCTTACAAGTCTTACTGTAGTTCCAAGTTACTAAACCTTATAATTCACTTTGCAAGTTAGAAAGCCCTGTATAAATGCCACCTATCACAAGTTGTCCCACAAGTCTGAGTGCAGTTATAAGCAACTGCACTCAGAATTTTGGGAAAATTGTGATAGGTGGCATTTACATAGGGCTTTAAGATGTGCAAAGTGCCTTTCATGCATTTTTCCAATTTGAGCCTCTCAGCAGCCTCTGTGAAGGTGATGGGTACAACAGGTAATATTATCTCCATTTTACCAATGAAGAAATGGCAATTCAGATGCATTACTTAATTTGCCCATGTTTACGTGGCTATTATGTGTCTGAGGCACTATTTGAATGTAGGGCTTCCTGATCCAAGTCTAGCTTTCATTTCACTCTATTCTACATTGAATAATTGTTTTGATGTCTTTAATATGAGTGTTTTAATAGTCATTCATTCATTCAATAAGCATTTCTCAAACTCCTACCATGTGCCAGTCAACATGCTAGGAGTAACAGAAAAACAATGTCTGCCTTCAAGAAGATTTGGTTTTTAAGATCAATACTAAATGAACGGGTGGGGGCCTACTGCTGAACTGTAGCCTTAGTGGCTTTGAATAAACTAAGAAAATGGGAGATGGTAAAAGGGAGAGAGAAACACCACCACCACTTGCAACAGCAATAGTGATAAACATATCAACCATGTACTTTGAAGCAGTCCACTATTGAATTTGAGATACAGGTCAGGGACCCTATCTTATTTGATCTTTATGTCTTCTGTAAAATCCTGAACATATTCTTTTCTACAAAGAAATTCATCAGAAGAAAAAGTGGGCATAAACTCCAATGGCACTGCAAAGCTTTTCAAAGCGATAGGTCACACTAACAATTCCTTTAAAAAACAGCTTCCCTAAATCCTATAAAGAGAAAGATTCTTGTAAATAGAGTGCTTAATTTTTATTACATTTACCATTTAAGATCTATTCCTTTAAAAAATACTTTTAAATCCTACGAACTCAGGAAGATCTGAGTTCAAATCTAGCCTCAGATACTCACTAGCTGTGTGACCCTAGGCAAGTTACTTAACCTCTGCTTCAGTAGAGAAGGAAATGGCAAGACACTCTAGTATCTTTGCCAAGAAAACACCATACAGGGTCACGAACAGTCAGACATGACTGAATGACTGAACAATAACAAAATCTTATAAATAATGTTTACTGTTTATTATGTTTAATGTTTAAGATCCAATTTGTGGTATGGTACAGTTACATTGTAACTTCTTGACTTTATATTTTACTATGTATTCTAAAACTCTCTTGCCCTCACCCTTCATTTTTCCATCAGTATTCTAAAACTCTCTTGCCCTCACCCTTCATTTTTCCATCAGTATTCTAAAACTCTCTTGCCTTCACCCTTCATTTTTCCATCAGCCTCATTACTTTCTCTGTATGCATTTCCTTCAAGAACCTATCCTTTATGTAGAGCCCATATCAGATTGCATTCCATCTTAGGGAGGGAGAGAAAATTTAAAACTTGTGGAAATGAATGATGAAAACTAAAAAATAAATAAATTAACTAATTGAATAAGATAAACAAATAATGGAAAAAGAACCCATCCTTTCCTCCCCTTTCTAGCCGTTGAAATTATGCCATCTCAGCATCTGACCCCTGATCTCATTCTATTTCATATCACATTGTATTATTGGCAACTATAATTAGTAATAACCCCTGTTGATAAAATACTTTATGGTTTATAAAGCACTTTACATATGTGATCTCATTTGATTCTCACAATGACTCTGTAAGGAAGGCACTATATGTCCTTTGTCACCCTATTTTCTGTATGGTAAAAATAGGGCTCAGAGAGGTTAGGTAACTCGCCTGTGATCACACAATGAAGCTTCAGAAATGGAATATGAATACAGGTCTCCAAACTCCAAGTTTATTGCTCTATTCATTAAGCAATACAATCTCCCAACAAATATATGAATCACTACATGAATATGATGAATGAGACATTGAAACCCAAGATGGTTAATGTGGCTTAAATATTTAGTGCTTCTTCTTTATGCTTCTTAGTTCTTAATTATTTGTTATAGACAGAGATGGATCTATAACCGTGGCATTTAAGACTCTATCATGACTCAAAAGGCTCAGTTCCATCTTAGAGATCCATCTCACTAGAGCTTACCATCTATAAAACCTGTGGCAGTGGTACCTGTCAATATACTGAGACTGACTTCATGCTTTCAAACATGTAGTTCTTCACAATGCTACAGACGGTTCAGTAAAAGAAGAAATATGCATTTAAAAAAACCAATGAATGAACAACCATTAATTGCAAACACATCTGTAAATCCTCAGGGCCATTTATAGTCCAGATTGTGGAGAGGCTTCCCCACAAACCCTACCTTCCTCTTTTTCCTTCTGTTATTATATTATCAATGACTTGGATAAAGGCACAGATGGTATTCTCATCCAATTTGCAGATGGCAAAAAACGTGGAGAGATAGCTAACACTGGGTGATGGAATCTAGATACACAAAGATCTTGATAGGATAGTGGACTGGGTTAAATCTAATAAGGTAAAATTTAGTAGGGATAAATGTAAAGTCTTATATTTGGCTTAAAAATCAATTTCAAAAGTATAAGAATGGGGGAGACATGTATAGACCATAGTTTCTCTGAAAAGGATCTGGGGGTTTTAGTGGACTTCATCATAAAGGGTCCACCCAACATGAGTGAATAAATGAATGAAAAAGCATCTAATAAGCTATTTCTACCTCCAGGCTTAAGCTAACCTCATTTCCTCTAAGCTTATTTGGGCCTTCCAGAAGCAGAGTACTAAGTCCAACCCCTTTTTCCTCAGTTTTGAAATTAGTCTTTTCATACTACCTATTCCTGAGATCCTCTTGGGTTTTTATAATAGTAATGCTATTATTAAACTTTGCCTTGGTTCTGGGCATTTAACTTTTGACTCAGTTTCCCTGAGTTGAGTCCTTCATTTTGATCTACATATCTGGAGTTTTCTAAAGTTTTCTGTCTCATTCTTGATTCCAGTTAAAAGAACACATGGCTAGGAGTCAGAAATAACAGGTTGTTTATTATTATTGTTGTTATTAACAAAATAATGTATGTGAAAGTGCTTTGTAAAAATTAAAATGTGAAAAACCATAATGACACAGTTTGAGGGTGCTGACACAGTTTAGGGGGTGCTGGAGCACCTAAAATGTCAGAGTACAGGGCAGCATGGCCTAGAATGAATTCACATACTCAAACTGTCTTTGAGTTAAGTGGCAGAGTTTATTCTGACACCAACAGAAGTGGGTTAAATTCCTTAGGAAAATTGCAAACTAATGAGGTTGTTGCTGATGCTCATATAGAAAAGGGACAGTGAAAGGATCTGAGTGAGATTAAGGAGTGGTCAGTATATGCAAGTGGTCTGGGTGCTGGGCTGCTGGAATGTAAGGGAAAATTCAAGGAGTCAACAGAGATAGCTTTGGTGAAGGGACAAGACAGAAGGGTTGCCAGAGCATGGTCTTTGGAGATCAGGTGCAAGGGACAGAAATCCATGGGCCAGGAACCACTGAGATAGCTTTTATCTGAGGAATTACAGGGTCAACTCTGCATGTGTCTGGAACAAGGAAAGATTTTCTCACACAGGCCTTGCTGAGATTCTGGGTTGCTTCCAGAGACATAGTATTTGCCTTTTGGGGTCCAGGACCTGCCACCCCATCATTAAGATATTCTAATAAGATAATTATGACAGCCTCTCCCCTTCCCCCACAATACATTCTGGGTTCTTTTTACCTCTCTAAATCCACTATTTTCTGAAAAACTAAAAGAAATGGTGTTAAACATATACTTAGTTTTTACTCAAATACTATTGATTTTTCACACTTAATAATTATGATGAAAAATAGAAGATTGAAGATTACTTAAATGTATTATCTTTTCTAAAGTCTTCATATGTTTTAGCTGTTGTTCAAAAAGAAAAGAAAACTCACCCTCTAAGACAAGGACATATTTTTTTTGTGGGGATCATGTCCATGAGCCATGAGAAAAAGAATGGGGATGGTTACTGTGAAAAATAAAAGTCTAAAATAAATCCGGATATGAAAGTCATAATGATATGATTCTGTCCAGTCTTGCTTTTCACTGAGTCATTGCCCTGCAAAGTGATAAATTACTTGACATAAACACTTGATAGAAGTCAATTAATCACAGATCTCCACAATCTCACACAAGCTTGCACAGTTCCATCCTTTCTTCTTCACTTCTCCCCTCAGGCCTTAAATATTAGATAGGTTGGAGCCACTGTGTTAGTGGGATTTCTGCTCTTGCTTTGGCTCAATGAGGAAAATGAGTGATTCCCTTTGCATCCAAGATGCCTTGGCTGAGAAAGTTAGAGACAAAAGGTCCCTCACATTCCCTCCTGACTCATGGAGGGAGAAACTCTCCCCAAATGAGTAGTTATCCTTAAGGAGAAATGATATGCCAAATGTACTGTGACAGATGTTTGCCTTTAGTCAAATGTACAATTTATGTATGGCTCCATAGTGGTGGTTGATGAATAGGTTGTTATGTGAAAAGGAAGCATGGACTGAAATTGCTTTGTTTTATTTTTTCCTCTTTAATTTCTGGGATCATTTGGCAAGTGCTCATAGTAACTGGTAAAAATGTAAAGAAATGTCTTGCTTTTGGGATCACAGATTTAGCTCTGCAAAGGACCTTAGAATGTCATCAAGTCAAACTCCCGAATTCTGCAGAGGAAACTGAAGCACAGAGAGCCCCACAAATATAGTCTCAGAGTCTACTTACTCAACCATTAGGAAAAAAAACATTGGAGGAAAATGGCATCCAAGTATCAGTCAACTTCGGTTTCACTGCCAGAAAGAGACGTCTTCCTCATGAATAAATTTGTACCTTGCTTATGCCCTTATTCTTTTTTACCTCACTGCAGCTTTAATCACCGTCATCTTTTGTATATTCTCTTCTCTCCTTAACTGTCTAGATTTCATCAGCTGGGAATGGGCATTATTTAAATTTTGAATCCACCTCCCCCCCACACACATATACAAACGGGGCCTAGAATAGTGTTTGGTAAACAGTAGACATTTAATATTTGTTTTTATACTCTGATTATTGTTATTGTAGGACATAAACTCAGCTGTAGCTCCAAGAAGCTGTAGCACATGCAGCAGTTACACCCTGATAAACCATCTCCACATATGAACTAAACCGGGTTAAAGATAACCCAACGGGCCTCAAATCTGTTGGTGAGTTAAGGAGATATCTATCCCAAGCACATAAAGACTTTTCCTAGATGAATGGACAGATGAGTTGGCTATGAAGGCAGCTGAGGTAGGCACTGTGGAGTGCTTGGGGCTAGGTCAGACATCTAAGATGCCAAGGTGATCCACTCACTGCATTCTGGGCCATCACCAGTCATCTTGACTTTTGTCCCACTGCTGGATTTCGATGACTCTGGAAGAGAGAGTGAGGATGATGACTTTGTGCAACTTTGCTTCACTTAAATCCAGTTCACACACAAGTCAAGGCATCCCTATATCGTCACTGGTCCTCTTTGAAAAAGAAGGAAGAACAATTATTGTAGAATACAAATTCCTTAAGGGTAGAGGCTGTTAAGCTTTTGTCTTGCAAATAGTAGATACTTTATTAATGCTCGTTGAATGAATGAAAGGATGAATTCTTTATCAGTATATTCATTCACACATATGTCACACTCCCTCTACAAGAATATAAATACCACTAGGGCAAGGACCGTGTTTTAATTCCTTTATATCTCTTTCAGTCCTTAGCACAGTGTGTTTCACAGACTATGTACTAAATAGTGGGCAAATGAGTGAATAATACTTTTCCAGGCAATTTCTCCTTTTCAGGGTGTGCAGCAGAATTCTGCACTGTTCCCTAGGTTTTGGGGGGCTTTGAAAAGCAAACAAGATTCCCATAAAAGTCTGTTTGGTAGGTATCTCTTCTAGGTATTCTTCTAGGGGAAGAAAAAGTGATAGATGTTGAACCCGTGATAGCATGGCATCAAAATATCTAGTGAAATCAATCAAGTTGGTCAAAATACTAGTTAATTTTGACTGGAGAGAAGGGAAAATCTTTCAAACACTGAACTGTCTTTAATCAAAATTCTTGCCAGTTCAGCCCTATGTGGACAAAGAGAAAACATATTGGAGAATGTAAAAAGCATGGAAGGGAACTTCAATTAAAGCAGTTCAAGGGCCATTGTTTGATATCACTTCTCTCTTTCCAGCCATATTCCAAGTAAAAGGGAATCCACATCTGTAAATCACTACTTCTCACTTTTTTTTTCTTTTTGTTTTTCTTTTATTTGGAGGCCATTGACATTGAATGACTTGTCCAGGGTCACACATCTAGTAAGTGTCTGGGGCTCCATTTGAAATCAGGTCCTCTTGACTCCAGGGCCAGTGCTCTATCCACTGCCCCTTCCTACTCATTTCTCAATCCTTTGTAACATAGCTTCTTACCTCATCATAGAAGTGTAACTGCTCTCTCCAAGGGCAGCTAGGTGATACAGTGAATAGAGTGCCAGGCCTGGAGTCAAGAAGACCTGAATTCAAATCCAGCCTCAGATACTCACTGGCTATGTGACCCTGGGAAAGTCACTCAAGCTTGTTTGCTTCAGTTTCCTCATCTGTAAAATGAGCTGGAGAAGGAAATGGCAAAAGCAAGAAAACCCCCAAAAGGGGTCACAAAGAGCCAAGACATGACTGAACAACAACAAGCTCTCTCCAAAGTTGCAAATGATCTCTTCATGTCCAGAGCAGAAAGTCTGTTCTCAATCCTTATTCTTTTTGACCTCACTGTAGCCTTAATCACCGTCATCTTTTGTATATTCTCTTCTCTCTGTTTTTTCATGACACTGTTTTCTTCTCGTTTCCCCTGATATGTCTTTTTTGCCAGGTGTCCATGTCTCCTAACTATGGGTGTTCCCCAAAGCTTTGTCCTAGGCCCTTTTCCTTTCTCTCCCTATGCATTCTTCCTGACTCCAAATCCAGTTCTTAATTTCTAAAACTGAAAGACTTTTCTCAATACTCATCCTTTGTTGAGCTCTTTGGAACTTCTGATGCTGTTGACTACCATACCCTTCCAAATACTCTCTCCTCTCTGGGTTTTCCTGACTTTGCTTTCTCTTGGTTCTCTCGTTGTTGTCTCACTGCTCTTTCTCAGTATCCTTGGTTAGATCTTCATTCATGTGATATCCACTGACTATGAGTGTCCCCCAAACCTCTGTTCTGTGCCCTCTTCCTTTCTCTCTCTACATACTTTTCTTACTCCAAAACCAATTCTCTTTCCCTTGTACCATCCTGTCTTTTTAGTAATATTCTTATTATTCAGAATTTATTAGACGTGGGATTTACCTTTGCACCACGTCCAAAGAGTATGCTAAGTAAATAATATTGACGAGATTGCAAAGAGCAGCTTTTAACTAGTCAAATAATTTTTGAGTGCTTCAGCACATTAGTTGCATGCAACAGGAAGCTACTAATCATAAACCAGTAGTATTTATTTATTAATGTTTCAAAAATCCCTTTAGCAGATGTGCCAACCTGCCTGGAGTCTGCTGTGAGTAATCAATAAAGAAAAATAGATTCTGAGCTGGAAAACAATAAATATATTTTCAAATATATATTTTGGGCTAAAAGCAGTAGATTGAAACTCAAATAATTCAAATAATATTGATTGATCATGTACAAGACATCATGCTAACTGCCTGCTACACAAAGTTGAAATGACGGCACCTGCCCTCAAGAAACTTAAAATCTAATAGTTAAAAAAGGTTTCACTACATTTAAAATTCTACTCAGTATGTATTTTTAAACAGCTTCATTTTTCTTAAAGTCTGATTTAAACTTTTTTTTTTTACTTTGTATTTGGGCCCATTTGAAAACGGTCTTTTATTCAACATTTCAGATTTAATATTCATCATTAATTAATGGTGGTCCTGGAAGTCCCAAACTATCGTCATCCAATCCTTATCTTTTCTAGCTCCTTTGTCTAAGGTACATATTTGTCACCTCCTCTCTCATCCTCCCTCAACACATACCCACAATAGAATGTAAGCTCCTCAGCCCTATTAACTAGGCTCATAACCATGGTGTCATCCTCAACTACTTTCTCGTGTTCATCTAACATATCCAATCTGTTGCTAAGTCTTACCGATTCTACCTTCATAGAATCTCTTCAATATGTCCCTTTCTTTCCATTCACACAGACACACACTGCTCTAAGCCCCGATCATCTCACATCTAAACTATTGCCATGCTCTTCCTGCTTCAAGCCTTTTCCCATTCTACTCCATCTTCCACTCAGCTGCCATTCCTAAAAAGGACCATGATGCCCTTTCCCTCTACCTATCATTCAAAAAACTGGTTCTGTTAGTTTCCGGCTGCCTCCAGGGTCAAATATAAAAAAGTGTTTTGTTTTTAAAGCCCTTTGTCTAACACCCTTATTTACCTCCCCATACCCAGTGATCCAGTGACCCTGGATTTTTCTGGAGTGGTTTGTCATTTCCTTCTCCAGCTCGTTTTTACAGATGACAAAACTAAAGTTAACAGGGTTAAGTGATTTGCCTAGGGCCACACACCTAGTAAGTGTGTGAGGCTGGTGTGGCAAAGATGGTGGTTATGCTATCGTTAACATTAACCTCATAAGACGTATCCCACACCATCAGCAACATTATCTTAACTCTAAGGGTGACAATGTAAAAGTATGATTGAACCTCACTAGCTCACTCATGAAAAAAAAACCCAAAGGGACATTGTCTCTGGTAACATAACAAAAATAACAAATTCTCTTCCAAAAATCTTTCATGTGTTAAACAAGAGGATAGGGACAGGCCCTCTCCTCAAATGAAGCCTAAGTGAGAGAATGCGACCCATTATGGTTTCCATGAATGCCTATGGTTAAATGAGATGTATATGGGAAGTGTCATTTTTTTTTAATTTTGAAAGCTCTCATTAATGCATTGTCTCCAAATCTAAGAGGCTCCAATAACTCCCCAAGTGGAGTACCTTGATGTGATCAGAAAGAGTATGCATAGTTCCTCCCTCAAGAACGTACCACACACCATCGTAAATTTAGAGCTGGAAGACTCTAGTGAAATTCTTTAATTTACTGCTAAGGAAATTGAGTAAAGAGGCCAGGATTTGGAGCTAGGTGCCGTGTCCCCAGATTCAGCACTGCATCATGATATTCTCTCTAGAGGCAGCAAGCTGTGGATAGAGTGGGAGCCTGGAGTCAGGAAGACCTGAGTTCAAAACATACCTCAGACATTTTTAGCTATGTGACTTTGGGCAAGGCAGGGAAGGGAAAGGGAACTAGTATTTATTAAGTGAATACTACAAGCCAGCACTGTGCTAAATGCTTTGGACAAATATTATCTAATTTGGTCCTCACAACAACTCTGGGAGGTAGGTACTGTTATTATCCCCACTTGACAGCTGGAGGCAGGTGGGTAGTACAGTGGATAGAGAACTGGACCTGGTATCAAAGACCCATCAGGAAGACCCAAGTTCAAATTTGACCTCAGACTTTCTAGTCACGTGACCCTAGGCAGGTCACTTAACCTTTGCTTACCTCAATTTTTTTTTTATCTGTAAAATGAGAATAATAATAGCGCCTGCCTCTTATGGTTGTTGTGAGGATCAAATGAGAGAATATTGTAAGTCACAGCACAGTGCCTGGCACATTGTAGGTACTAAATAAATGTCTGTTGTTGTTTAGATGTTTCAGTCATATCCAACTCTCTGTGACCCCACTGGGATTTTCTTGGCAAAGATACTGGAGTGGTTTGCCATTTCCTTCTTCACATATAAATGTTAACTATTAATTGTTGCTATTTTTTATCATTATTGCAGTTGAGGAAACTGAGGCAAACAGAGGTTAGCTAGGTGATGCAGTGGATAGAGCACTGGGCCCGGAGTCAAAAAGACCTGAGTTCAAATATAACCTCAGACACTACAGACCCTGGGCAAGCCGCTTAACTTCTGTTTGCCTCAATTTTCTCAACTGTAAAATGAGAATTACAACAGTCAGTGCCTATCTTGCAGGACTATTTGAGAATCAAATAAGATAATGTTTGTAAAGTGGTTGGCACAGTGCCCAGCACACAGCAGGTGCTTAATAAGTGCTTGTTTCTTTCATTTTTAAAGACTTTAAAATAGTATGAATGGGCATCTGAGACATACCTTTCACCTTCAACTTATCTCATGGAGAGCAGAAGTCTGGAAACCATTCCACTTTCTCATTCTGAAACTGGATTTGGCATTGACTTTTTTTTTAAATATAAATTAAAACAATCATCTCAGCTAGGCCTGTCCTAAATTGGAGACTTCACCACAAGCCTCAAATGTGAATCAGGGTTTTGTATACGCATTAAAAAAAGAGAAAAAACAGACCGGGCACCATCCATGCACTAACAATATAACCTAATCTTCCCTGGGGTTTTCAATAGTCCACTGTGAGGCTGTAGATTAAGGTACTTTCCTTTTCCTAACAGATGGAAATTAACTTGCAATAATAAGTTACTTATTTTTGCAAAAAGAGACACAAGTAAGGGTGATAGAGCGCTGTGAAATTTAACACAATGTGAGCTATTCAGAGGAAAGGTGCTATACAAACCTCATTAATGCACTAATTAACTAGAATACACTGTAGCAAAAGCACATTTATTTAATGATGCAAACTGGAATGTTTAATAGCCAGGAAGATGAGCAAGAGCCTCAAGGAAGTCATAAAATGTTTGATCTCTCTCTCTCTTCTCCTTTATTCCTCCTTCATCTCTCTCTCCCTACCCCCTGCCCCAAAGAAATAGTCATGCCAATGGAAAATTAAAAGACTAGGAACTGCTTTGCTCTTTTAGATTAAATGGTTTTCAAATTTTCCTTTTAGATGGGGGACCTAAGTTCAAATCCCAGCTATGCAATGTGTGTGTGTGTGTGTGTGTGTGTGTGTGACTTTTAGAAAGTCACACCATCTCTCAGTCAATGTTTCCTCACTAGCAAAATGAGAACATTGAACAAGACGAACTTTTGTTTCCCTAGCAGCCTAAATCTATGATCGTATGATCTATGGTTTTTATCAAAACATATTCCCCACAAATCTATTTTAATTAAGACTCTTGTTGTTCAGTTGTGTCCAACTCTTCATAGCCCCATTTGCGATTTTCTTGGCAAAGATACTGGAGCGGTTTGCCATTTCCTTGTCCAGCTCATTTTACAGATGAGGAAACTGAGGCAAAAGGGGTTAAGTGACTCACCCACAGCTAGTAAGTGCGTGAGGACAGATTTGAACTCGGGAAGAAGAGTCTTCCTGCTTCCAAGCACAGTGCTCTATCCACTGTACCATATAGCTAGCTACCCAAACCAAGACTCTCCTTCAAGTTATCTAAGCTTCCCAAGGACAGGGGATGTTCCCTGTTATTTTCGTTTTTCTCTTTTTGGCTTTGGGTCCCCAGTTCCTATCAAATCCTCACACATAGTAGCCACTTAATGAAGTCATTTAATGAACTGAACTGAATTTGTGAAATGAGAATGTAAGATCCTATGGTTTTCAGCAAATTGTATGTGTGTTGATCTATTTCCATTTGTTTGAAAACAGGAAACTTATTTTCCCAAATGTTTTGTTGTTTTCACTTAAAGTGTTCCAGGGCTGAAAGAAAGAATAAAAGGATTCCCAGGGAAATGAATACCATGTTGCATAGCCCTTGGCCTCCCAGAGTCCACTGAATAGAACCATGGAACAAAAGGTACATGTAAAAACCCATTTCATTACCAGCATGGAAGAGATCTGGTGGTGCTCAGCACCTTGTTAAGCTTGGTGCCTTGTTAAGACAGTGTGGAAATGGAACCCTGGACCACAAATGTTCTTTACTAGTCAGTGACATCAAATATCCTCTTGGGATGAGCCAAAACCAGATGCCATAGCACTATCAAAACAAGAAACCCCTCCAGTGTTGCTCTGATAGCTCGCATGTGTAGTCATATGCGTCTGTTGCCAGACCCATAAGTTATTCAGGCAACCTAAAAGGGAGAGGGAAAGACAGGAAGCAAATAAGCTCAAGGAAACAGAAAGCAAGCAAAGAGTGTCTGACCTGTGTAGTTGGGACCTTGAGAAGTCTCTTTGATTCTTTTAGCATATGTATGCCCTGATCTTCAGAGAAGCCCTGACCTTAGAACACTTAAAGGTAGAGTCATGTACATACAGGCCAAACAGAACAAAGAAGGGAAAAGGATGAGGAGCAAATAAAGCTTTCTAGTTTTACAAATCAAATACAATTCCAAATGTTAAATAACTATGAGATGGAGAAATAGTAAAAAAATAAAAAGTAACTATCTGCCAGTCAATTAACATCTATTATGTGCCTATGTGTGCCAGGTACTATTATACTTTAGACGCATTCTCATATTAGGAAGAAAGAGGAGGGAGGGAAGGAGGAAGTAAGGGAGGAAAAGAGGAAGGAAGGAAGGAAGGAAGGAAGGAAGGAAGGAAGGAAGGAAGGAAGGAAGGAGAAAGGAAAAAAGGAAGGAAAGAAGGAAATATGGAAGGGAGGAAGGAATTATTTATTAAGCTCTTACTACGTACCAGACACAGTGCTAAGCCTTTACAAATATTATCTTATTTCATTCTCACAGGGTAGTAAATGCTGTTATTTTCCCCATCTTCCCAATTTTACAGTTGGGAAAGCTCAGGAAGACAGAAGTGAAGTGACTTGCCCAAGGCAGTTAGCTAATAAGTGTTTGATGCAGGATTTGACCTCAGATCTTCTTTCCTCCAAAGCCAGTACTATCTCTACTACACCACCAGATATACTCATCCGCGTAAAGTTATTGTTGTTTCTGCTGTTATTTTTTCAGCCAGATTTTTAACCCTCTTTCACTGGTGTAGGGAGCTCCCAATGAGGAAACTCCCTCTACCAACAGAAATTCTCAAGTATTCTGTCATCAGGACTGTCATGTTAAAGGGTTGTCTGGGGCACCGAAAGGTTCAGTGACATTTTCTGGGTCACACAGTTGAGAAGTCAGACTTAAGCCCAGGTTTTCCTGACTCTACTCAGAGACCACCTCTCTGTGGTGAGACCACCTGTTTCTGTATTATTTTACTCCCATTTTACAGATGAGGAAACAGAGGCTGAAAAAGTTTCATGACTTACCCGGGGTCACATAGTGAATGCTGGGAGGTGGGATTTAGAGAGCCCTTCTTTCTTCAAGTCCAGCCCTCTTTTCATTCACACCACTAACCTTGGAGTAAAGAACGAAGGACCAGGCACCGCAAGAGAGATCTAAAAGTAAAATAGCAAGAAGTTTGATTTAAAGAACAATTAATTATTAAAGAATAGCTAGCATTTACATAGTACCTACCATATTCCAGGCACTGTACTAAGCACTTTACAAATATCATCTCCCCTGATCCTCACAACCTTGAGAAGTAGATGCTGTTATTATCTCCAACTTACAGTTGAGGAAACTGAGGCAGGAGTTAAGTGATTTGCCCAAGGTCACACAGCTAGTAAAGTTGGATTTGAACTCAGGTCTTCCTGATTCTAGACCCAGTCCACTGTGCCACCTAGCTGCTCAGGTACGGCTATATTGTTTCCAAATACATACATACGGCTAACTATTGCCGGGTAATTTAATTCAATAAATGTATATTGAGTGCTACTCTGGGGATACAAAAATAAGTAGGGCCCAAGTATTTCTTTGCTCTCTTTTTTTGTGGGGAGATATGAGACAGTATGACAGGGACATAAATAACATGTTCTAGGGTAGAATATGATCAGTGCTTTCATACAGACACCAAAATGCTATGGGGAATTGAATGAGTGATTGATTACCTCTGGTGGGGGTGGGGGGAGGGCATCAGAAAAGACTTCATGCAGAAGGTGGCACGTGAACTGGACCTTGAAAAATTTTGACTTGGGCAGATAAAGGAAAAAGGCATTACAAACAAAGAGAACAGCATGAACAAAGCATGGGACATATTTGGTAAAGAGGGAGAAATAGAGTCTGGTTAAAGAATAAATCAATTCAACAAACATATTTAAAGCACCTGTGAACTTGGGTCTATTCTACTGTCTCTCAGTATATTATTTTTTTCCAATTACATGTAAAGATGATTTTTAATGTTCATTTTTTTATTTTTATTATTTGCAATTTATTATAAATAAACATCTACATACACATGAAAAAATAGTAATACAAGTGTATATTCATTTATTACAAGTCTTTGGTGGGAAAACAGCTGGGCCTACTTTGCAGCTAACTAAAGCTTTTTTCCACGGTTTTTGGTGCATCTTACAGCCAAAGCTTCCTAGTTGCTTCTCTATAATTTCTAGCTCTCCATTGCTGTTCTTCATGGCTCATGAGGTCACCATTTTGGAGAGTCAGATCAACATGGGCCATCATAGGGGATCATTCAGGAAGGAGAAAACAGTTGTTTTGGGAGCTCTGTCTAGGAGATTTCATTAGGAGCTTGAGGCCAAAATGGTCAAGTCAAGAGAGCCGAGGTTTCTACATTCCTTGGTTCAGGGTCATCCAACTCCAAAAGCTTATGAAGGGCAAACTTGGCTGCATTAGATCGAGACTCTTTTTTATTTTGTCCCAGTCCTGTTTTATATTGAATACCATCCACCACAGCACAAAAGGCAAAACAAGGACCCATAACATTACCTGTTGTTACAGTTTCCTTAAGGTCAAGTTACATTCTCTGCATTTGTGCAAACTGATGGAGGGCTGGCACCGGATTGATCTCTCCACATTTGTACTTCATGATGAATTCCCTGGGAATCTTCTCTGGACGAAGGACAGTATTTGGCTTAGGTAGACCTGCTTTGGAAAGCAGTGATTCTGTGATTTTTGTAATCTTGGCAGCTAAATTTGACACATTGTAATCCTCTGATGATAAATATCCTAGAGGAGGAGTCACTGTCATTGAAGAAAGCTGAACTGGCAAGTTCTTTTTCAACATCTGGGGCAAAGTTAGGAATCCCAGAACTCTGAAACCGATCTTTGTTACCAGACATTTTCTTGGGCCTCGGGATGGCCACCCCTGCCACCTCCTCTACCGCCTCCTCCGGCGTTGCTGCCGCCGCCTCTGGGACCGGGGTGGAGGGTGGATCGAAGGAAGCTTAACGTTCATTTTTTATGAAATTTTGAGTCCCAAATTTTCTCTTTCCCGCCGCACCCTCCCTAGGTTATATATGTAATCATATAAAATATATTTCCGTATTAGTCATGTTGTAAAAGAAGAAGCACTACAAAAGGGAAAAAACATGGAAAAAAAAGTGAAAATAGTATGCTTTTATCTGCATTCAGACTCCATAGTTCTTTCTCTGAATGTGGATAGCATCTTCCATCATGAATCCTTTGGAATTGTCTTGGATCATTGTATTGCTGACAAGAGCAAAGTTAATCATAGTCGATCATCATACAATGTTGCTGCGTACAATGTTCTCCTGGTTCTGCTCACTTCATTTGGCATCAGTTCACGTATGTTTCCCAGGTTTTTCAGAAATCTGCTTGTCACTTCTTATAGCATGATAGCATACCATCATAATCATATATAACAACTTGTTCAACTATTCCCCAGTTGATGGGCATCTCCTCAATTTCCAATTCTTTGCCAGCACAGAAAGAGCCGCTATAAGTATTTTTGCACATGTAGGTCCTTTTCCCTTTTTTATGATCTCTTTGGGATATAGACATAGTAGTGGTTTGGTGGATCAAAGGGTATGCACAGTTTGATTGCTCTTTGGGCATATGTATTATCTCTCTTAAGAAATAGAGGGAAGGAACATCTTTCTTTTTATAATACTAATTAAATCCATTCACTCAATCAATCACTTACTTTTAGGCACTTTCTTGGTCCTTGTGACACATCTCAAACTATCCTACTAAGGTTCCCAAGCTCTCTACTCAACTACTATGTCTCCTCACATACTCATTCACAATGCCAAGGCTACCTTCCAATTATTTCCAAACCACACAAACCTGTGCTTTGCCAATTAAATAACCCCTCAGAAATCTCTCCCCACTTGTAGATACTCCTGCAACAGTGAAAGACAGAGACGAAATCTTCCCACAGAAGGGGCAACACTTGTAGCTGTTGGGGCAAACAGTCAACAATGGGTAGAGTAGGGCCTCTTGGTATATAGGCTTTACCAACAGGGCAAAGTGGATGGAGAGGAGAAAAAGTCCAGAGGCTTGAGTCAAGTGAAGTTGACCACTGGTGGAATCCAAAGGCCATTTCTCTCTTTACCAGGGGAACACAGAAAGGAAACCACCTAGCTTTTGTAGGGATCACTATGGGCTGGGGGAAATGGGCTGCTGCTCTCCTGTCTCCTGCTGGGTTGGTGAATAAGCAAATCAAAAGGCTGATTAATTGCCTAAGAGCTTGTCCAGACTTTTCTCAATTTCCTGTTATAATTTATCCTCCCTACCTCAGTTAGGGCTGAGTTACCCTATGGACTACTGTAATTGTTCCTTCAATCCTTCTTTCTGGCCAAAGAATCCAAGTGGAGGCCTAAATTTAGAGGTTTCTTTCTTTTTTTCCCTCAATCCCACTTAAGTTCTCTCTGACCCAACAGTGGGGCTGGAAGAACTTCGATCAGCTCTTTGACACCCACTGACGGGTTTTTTTGTCCACAACAGCTTCTTTCAGGTTTGGGTTTTTTTATTTTTTTTAGATTTAAGCTTCTGTTGAAGGAGTGGAATCAGAGGAGGAGTCTTGAGATGCGCCTGTCTGAGCCTTGGGGAAGGGTGTTTCCTGGATGTCTTACCAGACCTGGATAAGTACTTCCTGCACCATCAGGCCAAGAGCCCCAGGCCCCCATTTCAGAAACCTGCCTCCTCCTGTTAGAAGAAGTAAACAAGCATTTATTAAGTACTGTAAGCGCTGTGTGCCTTACAAATATTTGATCATTTTGATCCTCACGACAACCCCAAGAGGTAGGTACTAGTATTATGTCCATTTTACAGTTGAGGAAACTGAGGCATACAATTCAAATGACTTGCATGAGGTCACGTAGATAGCAGTGTCTGAGGCCAGGTCTTCCTGCACTTTGTCCACTGTGTTCCTAAGCTGCCTGTTGGGCCCATTATGATCACACTTTGAGGAATTAAGCTCTATACTTCCTCTCTGATAGCTGCTTCTCCATCCCATCCTGTCTATCCATGGCTTCCCTTCTCATCCTATATGGAGTGCAGTCACACCAGCCAGACAGATACACTGAGATTCTTATGGGTTAAACACAAGTCATGGTGTTTCTTATGTTGCCATCACTGGGAAAGGCTGCAGTTCCCAGCTGCCATTCCCAGCTGCATGGGCTCAGATCACTTCCATTGACCACCCCCACCAACCCATTCCAGGCCAAATGGGGAAAAGGTTTGCTTCTATGCTGTTTGTTACTGGCATAATTATTGTACTATCCAGCCCCCTCCTCTAAGCACCCCCTTTCCAAAACAGGGACCTAGAGATGCGCTCCACTGTGCTTATGATTCAGATTATTTTTGCTATCCAAAAATCTGACAACTCAGCATTTTTGCTTCCTTTGTTTATGCATGTATCTGTGCACGTAAGGAGGGAGAGGAAGGTACTGTCGACCACATTACCAGTCCTGTGTTTGTGCAGTCTCTTCTCTAAACCACAAAGGCCGACTTGAAGTCAAGGAGACCTAAATTAGAAACCACTGTCAGATAGGTAATAACTGTGTGACCCTGGGCAAGCCACTTAACCTCTCTCAGCCTCATTTTCCTCATTTGTAAAATGAGCTGGAGAAGGAAATGACAAGCCACTCTAGTATTTCTGCCCCCAAATGGGGTCACAAAGAGTTGGACACAACTGAACAACAATGTTCTGTGTCTACGCTTCCCTCTAAATCCCACAGTGTCCCAAGTTAGGTACAGAGAAGTTAACAATTGACATTAGTGGAGGAAATGTCCACGAAGGGACAAAGTCACAGATTTTGAACCCCCTCTCCCTCAAAAAACATGTCTCGTGTTCTTGAAAAGCAGAATAACGGATTGAGAACTGGTTTGGGCTTGGAGAGATCTAAGATTAAATCTTCGCTTGACACATGCTGGCCATATGACTCTAGGCAATTAAGTGTTGATTAGTTAATTAATTAGTGCCCCTAAATTACAAATTTCAGAGAAACTGTGGATCTCTTCACATGGGAGCTCACTTCACTGATGCCATCACAGGTCTGCATCTTTTCCTCCTCCAAATCCCACATTCCTGCTTCAAACTGTAGTATATGGAAGGAACATGGTATTTGCAGAATACCTCATCACTAGCAACAACCTGGTGGTACAGTGGATTGAGTATAGAGTTTGGAGTCAGGAAGACCTAGGTTCAAATCCGGATCAGACATTTACCAGCTGTGTGACCTTGGGCAAGTCACTGAATCTTTCTTTGTCTCAGCCTCCTCATCTGTAAAACAGAGCTAAAAACAACTGTCTCACAAGTTTGTCGTGAGGGTCAATGAGATAGAGAAAGCATTTTGCAGTGTTCAATAAAGTGCTCGGTTAGCAGAGCTAAAGAATTTCATCCCAGTGCCTTCTGTGATTTTCTAGGCATGCAGACAAACTGATTACACAGGCAGCTATCCGATGTAGTGGACATCTATTGGCCTCATTTTCCCTATCTGTAACTAAGGATGATAATTATACCTGTTGCACAGGGTTGTTGTGGGAGTCAAATGAGATAACACATAAAGTCCTTTGCAAACTTTAAAGTGCTATTTTGTTGTCAATGTTGTTGATATCTTTCAGTTGTTTTCAGTTCTGTCTGACTCTTCATGACCCTGTTTGTAGTTTTCTTGGCAAAGATACTGGAGTTGTTTGCCATTTCCTTTTACAAGTAAAGAAATTGAGGGAAACAGGGTTAAGTGACTTACCCAGGGTCACACAGCTAGTTAGGTGTCTGAAGCTGAATTTGAACTCAAGAAGAGTCTTCTCAACTCCAGGCCCAGCACTCTAGCCACTGCATCACCTAGCTTCCCAAAGTGCTATTTAAATGCTCCCTATTATTATCATTGTTATCATTGTCATCCACACCTAAAGGCATCTCTCCCCACCAGGAACTCCAGTTATATTTATTGTCTCCAATATGCATTGATCCTGGAGTTTCAAAGAGTTGAGTTCAAATCCTGCCTCAGACATATCCTGGTTGTGTGACAAATATTTATTAAGTACTTACTCTGCGAAGAGCACTATACTTGAAGCTGGGGAGGATAAAAGTTTAGAAAAGATGCTAACTTATTTTGTGGGAGGCTGAGTTTGGAAGGGGGAGCAGGGTCTGCTAGTGTGATTTCATCACTGTAAGGAAATTCCCTCCATCAACGCAGATGGGCAACTTCTGTGACTTTGGAGAGTTTCCTAGAGGCAAAAAGAAGCTACAATTCTCTGAGGGTCACACTTGTCACATTCCAGGGCTCATTTTGGACCTGAGCCGTTTCTGATTCCAGAGTTGGCTTTCTGTTCCCTGCATCGTGGTCTCTCTTACAATGGAAAATGACTCCATCCCATAGTCCCCTTCCTCACAGGGCTCTTATAAGAAAAATGCTTCATAAATGAAGCACCATATAAATGTGAGCTATTATTATTTTAAGGAGAATTTCTCACTGATTCCTAGTGCCAACCACTTTTAGGGGGTGAAGTTGGCCTTTTGATTTCCCCCTGAATATAGGCTGTAGAAACGAGACATCGTCATTTTTCTAGCTTCTCATTTGTATTCAAAAGCAATAAACGCAAACTAAATCCTCACTGAATAATTTATCTTGAAAGCTTTAGTGCTTTGATGTATAAGCACAAAAAAACTGGGATGTACAATGTGATGAATCTATTCCCAGAAGCTACCATAGCATAGGAAATTTGAACATCTTTAATGCTTTTTAGCCTGGAAAAGACGCTCAAGTATCAAGCACAGAAAGATTCAAAGCAGGTTACAGATTTGCAGAGATGATACACCTAGTTACCTTGGCACAGCCAGCCACTATCTTCAGGCCCTCCCTGCCCCCCCCCCAACCCCACGCTGGCATTTAACTTTGAAAGTGAGAAGGAAGTTCCTTGGCTAAACACTGAGCTACTGTCCCATTAACCCACACATGGATAGTGTAGAAGGCTTTTGTAAAGACCTATATCAGATTACTTGCCATCTTGGAGAAGCGGGGTGGGAAAAGAGGGAGGGAGAAAAATTTGGAACTCAAAATCTTTCAAAAAATGAATGTTAAAAATTGTCTTTACCTGTAATTGAAAAAAATAAAATATTATTAAAAATAAAAACTTTTAAAAAAAAGACTTTTGCTTAGCTGTACAGAGTAGCCTGTATATTCCTTGAGGGCATAGACTGACTGCTTTGTTTGTGTTTTTGTATCACAACAGACAATAAATGTGTGCTGATTCATTAATTAATATTTTGTGATCTCAATGGACTCAATATTCTGTACAATAGTTATTACCTACTATTGTGTACCTCACAAATCATCCTTGCCTTCGCAGTCCATTCAGTTCTTATCTGTGTGTTTCCATAATCTATCCAATACACTGGGAAACCTTGTTCTTATTCTTTTCATTGTATTGCTCATTTTTAAAACTCCACAAGTGACTACAGAAGGGTGCTGGGAATTGTCAAGGAAACATGAACAAAAGGATTCCTAGTGGTGCCACTTCACTGTTAGGAGGATTGCAGAATTGGACTGTGTATCCTTTTTTGTTGTGATAAGACTGAGATCATGGGTCCTAAGGGCATGAGAGGGATTTTTCATTGGGAAGCATATTAAACAGTAGAGTTGCATGTTTTCAGTGAACCTTCATTGAGCAACCACCCAAAGGGAGACTTGAATGTATCCTACAAATAAAAATCTATCTGAAGGAATTTGACCATCAAGATTGCAATGAAAAGAAATGGAACTGGTCAGGGCTTAGAACAAAGGAAGTGAGGACAGAGCAAAGGATGTGTCTCTGCATTTTCCTAGTGGTGGCCTTTAATCTTATATAGATCTGTGCAAGGATGCAAAAACTTGAGTTAGGCTTGGATAGCATTTACTGAATGAAGAATAAAGCTGTACCAAATGCCCATCCCTTAAAATGTACTGGTAATTCTCTGTCCACATAGCCATGAGTAGAGGAGGGGTTAAAAGCTAACACTGTTGCATTCTTCTCTCCCATCAGGAGAAGCAAGTTACATGGGATTCTTTCACTCTCTTTTGATCTTATTCATTTTATCATTTGTTAATATATATTCATATATATATAGTAGATCTATATGTATGCACATACATATATATGTAGAGGTATATAGGTGTATGCAGGTATGTAGTATACATATACACAAATATATACATATATATGTACATATACATGCATACACTTACACACATATGCACCAAAGGCCTGGCTCATATTTGTTCAGGATTGCTTTCTAGGACCAATCTTGAATAGTGGAAAGTGTGCTCCCCGTTCTAGTCCAAATGGATCCATCATACAAACAAGTTTGGGTAAATTAGAGTGGTCTATACCTACAGTGCCATTCCAGTTAATTCATATCAGAGAAATGCTGGAGAAAAGAGATGAGCCTTTTTCTTCTTTCCAGATGAGGTGATGATAAGATTGGTATGCATCGACACAATGCAAGGTGACCTTAAATTATTATTCTATTCTTTTCTGCTTTCATTTGCATTATTAGCTAGAACTAGTAGTGAAATGTCTTGCTATTTAACATATATTGATGTGCCTTCATTGTCCAGAGTGTCTTACTGATAGCTTGAAATGCGCTCCTTCTCACCTTTGCCCCCACCAAACTTAGAGGGAGCCGAGTGCTTGTTGTTGTGTTTGTCCTTCATTTTTGAAGAGGACCATGGCATCAGGGAAATGATGACATGACTTGCAGTTAACTTTGATTTGAGTGAGGGAGGGCTGTGCAAGGTCACCAGCCTCACTTTCTCCTCCAGAACCATTTGGGTCCAGTGACTAGATATTTACCAGGATGACTGGCCCAGGATGCAAAAGGAGACCCTGGCCCTTTTCGGCTAAGGCCTTTTCAGGTACTCATTGGACTTGGAACCAGAGGGTCTGGGGTGGAGGTTCAGCCATGCTTTTAACTAGTTTCCTGACACTAAACCAGATATTTCACCCAGGTTCCTTCCTCAGTAGAATAGGGAGAGTCCTCTTTGTACAGCCTACCTTCAAGAGTTCTTACGAAGATTTCATTGATTCATGTATAGCATCGTAGTTCTGCTACTTAATAGCTGTATGACCTTAGGCCAGTCATTTTACCTTATCTGAGCCTCTCTTTCTTCATCCCCTCTAAACTGAACATGATCACTCTTGGCTTCCCAGGCTTCCTTCGAGGCTTAATCCAAATCTCGACTTTGGCAAGAAGCCAGCATCTAGAGTCTTCCCCTCTGAGACTTTCTTCTGTTTTTTCTGTGTGTGTATCTTGTTTGTACCTAGTTGTCTATAGGTTTATAAATATACAAATATATTTAATAATAAATATATGAATATGGCACTACTTTTGTTTTCCTTTTTATCTCCAGCATTTCATGCTGTCCCTGGCAAATAGGAATCCCTCTATCTCATAAAATTGTTATGAGGGAAGTATCCTGTAAACAGTAAAGCATTCTATAAACAGGAGCTATTATCTTATTATTGACACTATTGTCATTCTTAAGGCCATAAAAATAGAGCTGGAAGGGACAGTAGAGATAATCTGTTCCAATTTTACAGAAGGGGAAACTGAGGCACAGAGAAACTGACCTACTTAAGGCTCACAGGTAATAAGTGGCAGAACCAGGATTCCAATCCAAGTCCTCTGACTCCAGATTCGATGTATTTCTTCAGTGTTCTAGAAGGTCTTCCTGTTGTCATTATATAAAGTATTATGTAAATAAGAACCTTTGATGGTTTTTTTTATTAGTTTTTAAGGACTGTCATTGAATTAACAACTTTAGGAGTTTATTCTCTAAAAAGACAGATGCTAATTTCATTGCCTAAAAGACAGAAAGCATAAAACAGTTGTGCCCTGGCAGAAGATGGCACTCTGTGCCCCAATGTGCTTCCCATGTCCATCCTGTATAAGGCTCAGTTTGTATCCCATATAGTTTTTAGATTCCAGTGTTTCTAACTGACAGTATTAGGTAATAGAATGACCAACAGTGTGTTAGCCTGCAGGGTGTGGTCCCAGGCTGCTGGCCACAGGGACCTTATTCCAGGCACAGAGTCTTCCCATAGTGTGGGGCCATGAGCTAAGATTCCGCTCGGGATGCCAGAATTTGGGCCTCCAAATGAGTAATCAGGCAAGCGGCAAAAGTGGAAGGAGTCCAGAATTCTCAGGGAATTAGTGAAGAAGCCTGAGTCCTCACAGGATGGAACTGGAAACACAGGGAGATATTTGAAGTCAGTTTCCTAGCAACATGAGACCCGTTAACAAAGAGGACACTGGGGGCATTTCATTTTCACAGGATGAAGGTAGTCTTTCTTTTGGAATTTTGAGGGGATTTTCCTATGTCTTTCTTTTTCTTTTTTCTGGGACATTATTGCCTATACCCATCAGTGATAGATTTTATTGAGTGTTCATTTAGGTTTTGTATCAGTTCGCTTTTCTGTAAAATTGGAACAGATTATCTCTACTATCCTTCCCAGCTCTACTTTTAGCAGTGTCTTTTAGGTTTTGTTCCTTCGGGTGCAAGGACAGAAAATATTCTTAAAATTGGGAGCCTCAGTGGGTTAACGATGTGCCTAATAGAGCCGAAGTACTTCATGTAAAGTGGTGTCTTCAGCTGCATAAATTTCCAATGGAACAGGTCAAGTGGCAACTAGCAGGGCTGATAGGTGAGTCATACATGGAACCACATCATGGAAAGTGTCCTATTTGAGAAGAAACATTCAAATCTTGGGAAAAGATTCCTGGGATATTTCAGAAGTTTTGAGGAATGTTCAAAATTGACTACACTGTACCCACTTACACCTCCAGATCATTATATTCTTGTCTTCTCATCACTAGTTCCCTTCAGAGTCATTTTTCTTTTTACTTCCAAAGTCACAGGATTGCAAATTTAGAGCTGGAATTTATCAAGTCCAAACCTCTCATTTTATAGATGAGGAAATAGACAGAAAGAGGTTAAACAACATGTCCAGGGTCACCGAGTGTAATAACAACCACACGGCATACCCAGGATGGCTGCTTTTATTTGCTTTACCAAGGAAGGATAACTGTTTCAGGGGTCTGCAGTCTTCTTTAATTAAACAGAAAAAATACATAGAAGAGAAATAAAGACCAACAGAGAAGGCTCTACTGCCTGAATCAAAGCTTTACATCCACTAATGAATCGAGAGAGCCTTTACTTCTGAGGAGTTGGGAGGTTCTGAACATATGGCCACTCAGAGTTTCGACCAGGGAATCACAACCTCTTTCTCCTAAGCAAGCCCCCAAAGCAAAAACTCACCTCTCAGAATATATACTCTTTCAGCTAATAGGCTCAGTGCCTAATTAAAAATTAATCAAAGGTGTGTAAGCCTTTCTACAAGCAAGCAAGCTTCCTTTAAAGGGCTCCACCTGAAGCCTATTGATGGGCAGGGAAGATCTTATTCCCCATTAACCTTACACCTAGCTAGTAAGTGTCTGAGCAGAATTTAACCCAGTTCTTGATTCCAAATACAATGTTCCATCCACTACTCTATGCTGCTTCAATGGGGCAGTTGAGAGTTCTCTTTCCTGCTCTCATTCTGCACTCCTGAGGCAGGTGGCTAATCACACAGAAACGAAGCCAGAAGGGAGATGCCATGCTGTGTTCGAGAAACAGAAAGTAAGCCAGCTGGCTGGAACATAGAGCGTGTAGAGGAGACTGATGTGCAATAAACCTGGAAAATAAGTAGGTAGGAGCCAGATTTGGAAGAGGCTTAAATGCCAAACAAATGAGTTTGTATTTTCTCTTAAAAGCAATTGAGAATCACCAGAGCATCTTGAGCAGGAAAATGGCAAAACCAAATATGATTTAAGAATAGCAATTTAGCAAGTGTGAAGAAGGTGGATTGGATAAAGGTGGGATTGGCAGGGGTGCCAAGAGAGCTAATGAGTGAATGAATTAATGAAAAAGCATTTACTGATCATTTACTATATGCCAGGCACTGTTCTAAGTAACAGAGATACAAAGTCTAAGCAAGACAGGTAGATGTTGTCCTCAAGAAGTTTACATTTTAATATGGGAATATAATACAGGTAGCTAGAGTTGGAAAGGGTAAAGTAAACGCATATAGGATGGCATGGGAATTACCTGAAATGTACATGCAGGGGCTGAGACCAGGACTAGATTAGGTGAAAGCATACCACTCAGGACACAAAGTACAGTTCTAGGCAGAGGAGGAGGGTTAATGGGATGATGTTGGCATTCAAGGACATCCACAATATGGTTCTGATTTATCTTTCTCATACCATTCCTCTTTTTGGCCTCTAAATTCAAAACAAATAAACTAAAAACAAAACACCCTCTCTACCCCCACATCATTAGAATGTAAACCCCTTGAGGACAGGGATGGTTTTTATTTTTTCTTTGTATCCGCCAGGGCTTGGCACAGCACCTGGTAAAAAGTAAGACCTTAATAAATGCTTTTGATTGATTGCTCTCTATCCCCTGTTCTCGAGCTATATTCTCCCCTATCCATGCCTTTATTTGTGTAATAGGCCATGCCTACATTGGAATCCCCCTTATCTCCATCTGTTGAAGTACCTCCCTTCCTTCATAGTTTAGGTGATATGCCAATACCTCTATAAAGACTTCTCTGATCTCTATTTCTCGCCTTAGATTTCTTATAGTTCTCTTTCTGGACTGATCCTCTGAACTCACTCATTCTTCCTTATATTGTAGTTGTGTTTTATATACATCTTTCCCTACTATTTTATTGTAAGTTTCTTGAGCGCGAAGTCTATAACTGTAAATCTCATATCCCCAGTACCTAATACAGTGCCTTGCACATTTGTGATTGTTCATTGTTTCAGTCCTGTCCTACTCTTCGTGACCCTGTTTGGGGTTTTCTAAAGACATTGGAGTGGTTTACCATTTCCTTCTCCAGCTCCTTGTACAGATGAGAAAACTGAGGTAAACGGGGTTAAGTGAGTTGCCCAGAGTCACACGACTAGTACCTGAGGCCAGATTTTAACTCAGGAAGATGAATCTTGCTCATAGTAGTTACTTAAAAGTGGTTGTAAAGTGAATGCAGCAATATACCTTGTTTAAAAGAAGGTTCTTTTAAAAAAGGCAAAGGCAGAAGGTCAAGAATATGTAAATTGAAGGTGGAAGAGTGATAATAAGCAATTCAGATAATGAGAATCAGAACCGATGTTCCTATCAGAGTATAGTATAGATAACCTAGACTCATAGAAGATTTGGACATGATTTCTTAATGCAAATCATACAACTTGAACAGAAACAAGAGCTCTTAATAATGAGAAATTCAACTATTCAAATGTTATAGTCTCAGATCTGAAAGGGGGCTTAGATATCTTTAGTTCAACCCTATTATTTAAAACTGAATAAACTGAGGCCCAAAGAGGTAAAAGGACTTGGTCAAGGTCACACGGTTAGTTTATAGAGGACAATGGAAATTTTATTCTGCTAAAAAGTAGAGCCTCTGACAAATTTTTGGCTGGGCTTACTGAAAAATTCCATCTCTTTAAAGGTTAAGAAAGGAATAAAGAAAACTATTATTTTGAACTCAGTCCCAAGAAAGAGAGAACTCGCTTATGAGTCAATAACAAGCAGAACCTTGGAATAAAGTGGGAATATCATGTGAGGCAAAGCAGTGTTGTGGGTAGCCACTGAACTTGGAGTCAATAGGATCTAGGGTAGGTACCCCACTTTAGATCTTACAAGCTGTTTGTCCTTTGGCAAATCACTTAATCTCTATTCCTCATTTTTCTAGTCTGGAAAATAAAGAGGATGGACTGGATAGCCTTCTAAGGTTCCTTTGAATCTATGGGTTTAACATTCTGAACAGTCAAATAGATTTCTAAAGGTAAATAGTCAAGATAACAATGATCACTCAGAAAGGGAACACAAGAGGAAGGCTTTTTTTAAAAAATGAAATTTCGACAACACAGTGATAAATAAGCATGATGAGTATAGAAAAAGAGAGAGAAGAACTCCAATGTGACTTCATAGGAATTTCTCTTGATGAGCTCATCTTTTAAAAGGGCACAAACAAAAGATGTAGGGAGGGCACATAACCCAGGATGAATACAAAAGAGCAACACTGAACTATAGGAATAGAAAGGCTAAAGGCCAGAATGAGCTAACTTGTGTGAAAAAAACTGCCAACAACAACGACAGAAAAGGATTTTTTACCACTTTTCTCAGAGGGAGAAGAAGAAAGAAGAAATAGATGCATAGGTTGCTTAGATGATATAATGTTAACAAATGACACATAAAGCAGAACTACTCAGTTCCTGTTTTGTTTCAAGAGTACTGAAAGAAATTATATATTTGGTCATGGAACCACATCTCTTTAAAGAATTGTGACTATTGAAAAGGTATCAGAAGACTAGATATGTGTAATTACAATACAATTTTTAAAAGGGGAAAATGGGTATTCTAGAAACTATGAATTAAGCTGCTTGTTGGATCTTGGGACAATTAGAGAATAGATTATTAAATAGATTATTTGTAATAACTTAGGAAGTTGTTCATCCTTTGTTCTCAAGGTTGACCAAAGACACCAAGAGGGTGATATCCTGACTTTCAAGTGAATTGGATCTAAGTGAGTCAGAGCTATGCAAAGTCATCAGCCCTACTTTCTGCCCCAGAGTCATTAGAATCCAGGGATGACTGGCAATAACCCAAGATGCAGTAGAGAACCTTGGCTTTTTTAAGCTAAGGTCTTTCCCAGGTATCAGTTTGTCTGAGGCAACACCTATTTGTAACAACAATGTTGCTAGCAGCTGTTGTGGGGATGAAAGACCCAAGAATTCCAACAACAAGAGCACATAGAAGAGCAGCTAGCCCAAGTTCTTTGATTTGCTTTTCTAAGGAAAGCAACTTTAAGGGGTTAACAATCTCAGTTTAATTAAACATACATATCCCATTCACTTAGTTCAAGGGGAAAAACCAGTACCCTGAACTTCAGAGAGAATACAAAGAGAAATTACAGAGACAATATAAACAAATCAATAGACAGATTTCTGTCTGACAAAGTCATGATATATAGTTACCAGAGAAACACTAACATCTGGGTTTTCCAAAGCTGGGAGGGGTGCTGCTTCAATGGCTACCCAGAGTCTCCTCACCAACACTCTTTCAATGAGTGTGCCCCCAAAGGCAAAATACCAACCTCAGAGCTCTTATACCCTGTTCAGGGCCCTGAGGGCTCAGAGCCTACTTAGCAAAAAGGTGTGGGGCCTGAGGCTTTATACCTAGCTAATGAAAGGGTGTGGGCCTGCCTCTAATCAGACCTTACTTTATTGGCCCCACCTGAGGTCTATTCAATGGGCAGGAAAGATCTTTCACTTACAGATTGGCCTTACACCATTTGGTAGTTAAGGGCTAAGAGGGTGGGAAGAGGCTTTAATCCCTGATCCTTACCTCAAGGGTGTGGGCCTGCCTCTAATCGGACCTCCCTTTGTCAGCCCCACCTGAGGCCTATTCAATGGGCGGGAAAGATCTTTCACTTACATATTGGCCTTACACCATTCAGTAGTTAAAGGCTAAGTAAGAATTGAGGTAAAAGATGGTCTACTTTGCCTTTACAAAAGAATCAGTCAGGGAGGGGAAGACTGTGCCAGTAAGGCAAAATGGGCTTAGTTTAACGGGTGCCCTTGAGGAGTTTGGCTTTTGTTTATGGTGAAAGTACTTTCACCTGTTAAATGCTAAGCCCCAGGCCCAAAGCCCTATCAGGTGTGAAACCTGTGTGGGGTAGGTTAAGGACTTAAAAGGGGCCAATTCGGGAACCAGTGGGTCTCTGGACTCTGGTCTCTTGTCTTTGAGGTGGGACTTGAGAATGCCAGAGGCTTGGCTGCGAGGAGAGGCGAGAAAACTACAGCTGGAAAAAATCCAAAGCAGAGCAGACCCCTGTGTGGACCCAGGAGTTCGAGCGGTGAATATGATTTATGCCATCTTATTTTTCTGTGGCTTCCTGGCAACTCTCGTGAGGCGGGCCTACTGGGCCTGGAGCCTTGTGTTCACAATACTGGAATAGGGAGGTTAGTTCACTAATTTGTTGCTCTGGGCCCTGAATAAATTTTTTGATACCTTCTGCTTGGAGAATTCTGTATACACAACGATTTTGAACCATTCAGATATTTATATGATCCTTTTTGAGATCATAAATTCGGCCTTCCTACTACAAAGACCCTCAGAGTTTCTGGCCAGAACAGAAACGATTCTAAGGAAGGAGTAAACACAAGGAATCAGCATGGGTTCACTAAAGTCTAATAATGCCAAACTAATCTTATTTCCTTTTTTGATAGTTACTTAACTGACAGGTCATTCTGGTAACATTTTATATCTGAATTATCCAAAAGACAAAACTATCCATCTACTCACTCAGGCTCATAGCCTTAGAGCCATCTGTGCCTTTATATATTATATCCAATCAATCATGAAGTTCTATCAATTCAACCTCTGAAATATACCTAGTGTTCAACCCCTCCTTACTGTTCCCACTAGTTGACTTCCCTAGCTTATGCCCTTATTATCTCTTGCCTAACTAATGCAATACTCTCCTAACTTGTCTCCCTTCTATTAGTTTCCTCCCCTTTAATCCAATCCTACGTGTTATCATTAGATTAATCTTCTTAATGCATAGTATTAATTATGTCCCTCCTCTGCTCAAAAACTTTCAGTAGTTCCTCTTTGCCTAAGAATAAAGGGTAAACTCCTTGAGCCAACATAGGGTATTAGAAAGTGTGCTAGATTTGGAATCAAATGACCTTGTTTCAAATCCTGGTTCTGACATTTACTCCTTGTGTGACCTTTGGCAGGTTACTTAACCTCTCTAGAACTCAGTTTGCTGATTTGTAAAATGAGGAAGCTGGATTAGATGCCAGTTAGTAAAAAAACAAACAAAAAAAACAAACAAAAAAAACATTGATTAAGTGCTTACTCTGCACCAAGCTCTGCTAAGTGCTGGGGATACAAATAAAGGCAAAAACATGGTCCTTCTACTTAAGAAACTTACCGTAATGGGGGACACAGCATGCAGATAACTATGTACATAAAGGCTATGTACAGTGTATGTGGAAGGTAATAGCAGAGGGAAGGCATGAGCAATGAGAAGGACCGGAAAAGGCCTCTCACAGAAGGAAGGGTTTGAGCTGAGTATTCAGAGAGGCCTGGAAAATGAAACCTTCCAGGGATGGGAAATGACCAGTGAAAAGTCATGATGATGGGAAATGGAGTGTTGTGTGCAAGGAATAGCAAATAGGCCTAGGCACCTGGATTGCAGAGTATGTGGAGGGGAGTAAGGTACAAGACTGATAAGGAAGGAAGAAGCCAGGCTATAAAGAGTTCTTTAGATGAGCTGTAAGGTCAATTCTTGTACAAAGCCTGTGATCCTGGAATAGCAGACTGGCACTACAAGTCTCCACATTTTGGCTATGGTCTACATTTTCAGCTTTATCCCATACTAGTCTTCCTTAAGTATTCCAGCCAAATGCGAAAACTTAGTATGCTCCAAACATGTCCAAAATCTTTTGCCTTCAATAATTTTATTCATACCATCCCTATTTCTATAATACTCACCCCATCTGTGACTACTGAAATTCTACCCATTCTTCTAGGCCTGTATCGTATGCCACCTGCCCCATGATTCCCAGGAGAATGTAACCTTCTTGAAGGCTTGGGACTGTTTTGTCGTTTGCCTTTTTTACTTGGAGTTTCACGATCCCAAGAACCTAGCTCAGTTCTTTGCACATAGGAAGTACTTAATTAATACTCGTCAAATTCTATTCAATTGAATTGTCTTTCTAGATCAGCAAGATGAAAACAAGATCACTGGATTTGAGATCAGGGGACCTGAGGTTTAAATCTGGCATCTGCTAATTAAGGCCTAGTTGACCTCAGTTAAGTCAGTTAAATTTCTCTGGGCCTCCATTTCCTCGGCTATAAAATGAGGGAGTTAATGATCACTAAAGGTCCCTTCCAGGACTAAATCTTATGATCAGTTCAGCCAGAAGTGATCTCATCACCTTAAAAATCCTCATAGCAACTAATATACACTTACTACAATATTTTTCCTGTTATAGTTACTTGTACATATGTCATTTCTCTTACTATGTCATAAACTCCTTGAGGTCAGGTTTAGTCACTATTATTATCTCCCTCTGTGCTTAGTACAGAGTTTCAAATATGCAGGTACTTAATAAATGCTTATTCAATAAATGTATGAAGTATACAGTTAGGTAGATTCACTGTTGTTTGAATAACCATGTGTTGACTAATGGATCAATTTCAAGCTGGAAGGGCTCTGGTAACATTCCATTTTGTTCAAAATCTTTGTCGAGGACTTGAATAAAGAAATAGATGATTTAATTTTCTTAGGGTGGATAACTAATAGGTGGTATGTAGTATGATAAGGTTTCAACAAGAATTCAAAAGGGTTAATGCACTAGAATTAACAAGAAATTTAATAGAAATAGATGCGCAGTTTTGAACTTAGACTTAAAATGCAACCTCATAAAACAGAATGAGGAGTATTTGGGGGATATAAAGCATGGGTAGACAGCATTTTTATGTGAAAAAGACCTGGGGATTTCAGTTGACTGCTATCTCAATATGAAGCTAATTCAAATCTTGGGCCGAATCAATAGAAGTGCAATGTTCACAGCAGGTAGGCAGCCTTCATTCTGCACTGGTCAGATCACGTCTGGAGTATTGTATCCAGCGCTGCATAGTCCATTTGGAGTGAGACACTGACAAACTGGAGTACATATAGAGTAGGGCAACCAGCCTGGTGAGTGTTCTGGAATGGTTGAAGAAATTGTGGTTATTTAACTGGAAAAAGGGAAGAATTATGGGGCTATTATAGCTGTCTTCAAATGTATGAAGGATTGTGTTGATGGACAGGAATTTTACTCATTCTTTGTAGCTACAGAGTGCTGAAATAGGATCAATAGACTGATTTACAGAGAGGCAGGTTTAGGTTCAGTGTAAGAAAGAACTTACTAACATTTTTTTTGGTGTTCAGTCATTTCAGTCATGTCTGACTCTTTGTAATCCCATTTGGGGTTTTTTTTGGCAAATATACTGGAGTGGTTTTGCCATTTTCTTCTTCAGTTCATTTTATGGATGAGGAAACTGAGGCAAACAGGGTTAAGTGACTTGTCCGGGATCATACAACTAGTAAGTCCCTGAGAATGGATTTGAACTCAGGTCTTCCTAACTCAAGACCCAGCAATCTATCCATTGTACTACCTAGTTAAAAAATGTCATCGGTTGTCTGTAAAGACAGGGAATGCCTGCCTGGTAGTGGGAGGTGTTCAAGCATATGCTGGATGTTGGGGTGGGGAGGCAATAGGTCTGTGCTAAGCACTTTAAAATTATTATTTCATTTGATCCTCACAACAACCCTTGGAGGTAAGTGCTATTATGATCCTCATTTTACAGATGAGGAAACCAAGGTAGAGGTTAAGTGACTCGCTCAGGGTCATGCAGCTTGTAAGTATCCAAGGCCAAATTTGAACTCAAGTCTTCCTGACTCTAGGTCTGGTGCTCTATCTACTATACCCACCTTTATTGTTGTTAATATCTGGGGCAGGGGTATGCTGGTAAATGTCTAACAACTGGCTCTCACAGTTTTGAGTTTTATTTGCATAAAAAATATTTTCTCCCATGCCTTCTTAAATTTATATAATTAACTGATTTGGAACATTTGCTAATTTCTGAGGTATAAATACTCACTCTGAATATTTAGTGATCAGCTTTTATATGCTGGTATGAATTTGGTCCAGCATGCCCTGGCCTAGACCCAGAAAGCCCAGGCCCAGAGGCTTGGAGACCTCTAAAACTCTGTCCTGAGGTGCCAGACAGGACCCTAAGGCTCCCAAAACAAATTAGCCTTCTTCAGAGATTCAGGGCAGAGGGCCCTAAAACCAATCAGAGACATAACCTGGGAGCTGAAAGTAAGTATAACAACCCAGGTGATCAAAGTCTGCACTGAGCAGAGTTTGACCACTCTTCACAAAAAAAACACAGCCAGGATGGAATCTCTCTACAGCACAAAGCCCTATCTCAGGAGCTAAGGCTGGAGAGATGAATAAACAGAAGGACATCAACCATATAAAGAATTATTATAAATACAGAGCTATCCGTAACACCCTAACTCAAGGAGAGAGTAATTCTATAACAGCAAACTGAAACTTAACAGGAAAAAAATGAGCCAATACTGTAGGGATACCTAGATAAAATACAGGAGAGAAAGCAGAAAATAAAATTAAAGCTCTGGCAGTAAGAATTAGAAGGAAAATAAATAGCTTAGAATAGAAAATGGCAAACTTTACCTAAGCAAATGTACTCTAGAAAATTAGAACAGTCCAAACAGTAATCAGTAAGAAATATTAGGACAAAATCAAATGATTAAAAAAGATAGAAGAAAATGTAAATTATCCTTTATCAAAAACGATTGATGGGGAAGAAAGATGGTGGATTAGGAGCAGCCAGCCACTATACCTTGACCTTTTGGTCAGGTCACTTCTAGAGTACTGTGTTCAGCATTTTATTTTAAGAGGAACCTGACTTGAAGAAGTGGAGCCAAGATGGTAGAGAAAAGGCTGGGATTTGCCTGAGCTCTCCCCAAAATCCCTCTAAACACTTTAAAATATTGCATCAAAACAAATTCTAGAGCATCATAACCCACAAAAGGACTGCATAAAAAAATTTACAGCCCAAAACAACTTAGTAGATTGACAGGAAAGGTCTGTTGCACCAGAGTGAAAATGGAGTACAGTTCAGCATAGGCTGTGCCAGTGCAGACCAGGCCCCAGCCAACCAGCAGTAACCATGGGGCAACTGAATCAGTGGCAGCAGTGGCAGTTTCCAGACCTCTCAGCCCACAGATGGAAAAGGGGTCAGAGAACTGTTCAGAAGGAGATTACAGATTGCTGGCATTAGGGGCAGGACTCTTGTATTGCCCATACTTAGATGTGAGTTGCACTTCTGGGTCTTAGTCCCAAGGTGAGGAACAGCAGTAGCACCCCAGAGCTAGTGGTCACAGTTCCAGAATGGAAAAGAGTTCTTGTGGTCACCCACAGAGAAGAGCACAGGCCAGGAGAGTAGCAAATACAGTTCTCCCTAGATCATACCACCTTGGAAGAACCAAAAACTTACAAGTCTCCAGAATTACCTCTGAAAACAGCTGCGCAAAAAAACCTAAAGCTGGAGACTCTGGAAGCAAAGCCATACATTAGCATAGATTTAAAAGTGAAGAAATAGGCTAGAAAAATGAGCAAACAGCAGAAAAAGATCCTGACTCTAGAAAGTTACCGTGGTAACAGGGAAGATCAAAAACAAACTCAGAAGACAATAAGTCAAAACTCCTACATCCAAAGCCTCAAAAAAAAAAAAAAATGAATTGGCTTCAGGCCATGGAAAAGTTCAAAAAATTCTTTAAAAATTAAGAAAAAAAATCAAGGAAGAGAGGTAGAGGAAAAAATGGGAAGAAAAATGAGAATGATACAAGAAAATCATGAAAAAAGAGTAAAGGAGGCTTGGTAAAGGAAGCACAAAAATACTGAAGAGAATAACACCTTAAAAACCAGAACTAGGCCAAATGGTAAAAGAGGCAAAAAATCCAATGAAGAGAAAATCCAATGCCTTGAAAAGTAGAATTGACCAAATGGAAGAAAGATAAACAACAATTCATTGAAGAAAATAAATCCTTAAAAAGTAGAACTGATCAAGTGGAAGCTAATGACTTTAGGAGATATCAAGAAACAATAAAACAAAATCAAAAGAATGAAAAAATAGAAGATAGAGTAAAATATCTCATTGGAAAAACAACTGATCTTGGAAAACAGATCCAGGAGACATAATTTAAGAATTATTAGACTACCCAAAGACATGATTTAAAAAAAAAAAAAGCCTAGACTTTATCTTTCAAGAAATTATGAAGGAAAACTGCCCTGGTATTCTAGAACTGGAGGGTAAAATAGAAGTTGAAATAATCCACCAGTCAACTCCTGAAAGAGATCCCTAAAGGAAAATTCCCGGAAATATTATAGCTAAATTCCAGAGCTCCCAGGTCAAGGAGAAAATATTACGAGCAGTTGGGAAGAAACAATTCAAAATTGTGGAGCCACAGTCAAAATAATGTAAGTTTTAGCAGCTTCTACATTAAAGAATCAGAGGGCTTGGAATATGATATTCTGTAGGGCAAAAGAGCTAGGATTACAACCGAGAATTACCTACCCAGCAAAACTGAGTGTAAGCCTTCAGGGGGAAAATGGATATTCAATGAAATAGAGGACTTTCAAGCATTCCTGATGAAAAGATCAGAGCTGAATAGAAAATTTGACTTTCAAATACAAGACTCAAGAGAAGCATAAAAAGGTAGGCAGGAAAGAGAAATAGTAAGGGATTCAATAAGTTTAAACCACATGGGAAAATGATATTTGTAACTCCTAAAACTTTTTTCATTATTAGGGTACTTAGGAGGAGTATACATAGACAATGTGAGCTTAATATGATGGGTTGATTATCTAAAAAAATAAAATTAAAAGGTGAGAAAGAAGAATACACTGTGTGAAGAGGAAAGGGAGAGTGTAGGAACAATCTGCTAGCAGCTGCTATGGGGGTGAAAAACCAACAGAAGCCCAACAACGAGAACACTGCAAGCACAGATTCTTTTGATCTGCTTTAGTAAGGAAAGCAACATTAAGGGGTTAACAATCTTATTTCAATCCAACATATAAATATTATTCACTTAGTTCAGGGGAAAAAGCCAGCACCCTGAACTTCAGAGCAAATACAAACAAATTACAAATATCAACAGACAAATTCATAGTCACCAAGAAACCATCAACATCTGAGTTGAGCCAGGAGGCTTTTAGAGTGGCTGCCCAGAGTCCCGCACCTACAGGAGTGAGACCCTCAAGCAAATAGCTCTGTTCTCTCTTTTTATACTCTCTTTAGCTGTCATCAAGTGTCATCTGAGCAACCAGAACTCAGGCTCCTACTGTTGGCTCTGGTCTTAGCAACTCTCCTCAGGATGCTGGGGGCTTCATGCCTACATAGGCTTAGCACCTAGTAGCTAGGGATTTGGGCCTACTTGGGAGTGAAGATATAATCAGACCTCCCTTCACTGGCCCCACCTGGAGCCCCACCTTAGTTACCAATGCAGATAGGTACAATGGGGGTAAATTATCTGACATAAAACAGGCACAAAAGAGCTTTTATAGTGCAGGGGGAAATGGGGGAAGGAGGAAGGGGAGTGTGTGAACCTTACTCTCATTGGAATTGGCTCAAAGAATAAGTAATATACATACTCAGTCGAATGTAGAAATCTATCTTACCATACAGGAAAGTAGGAGGGAAATGGGATAAGAGAAGGGGATGGGGCTAATAGAACGGAGGGTAGATTGGAGAAGATAAAAGTCAGAAGCAGACACTTTTGAGAATGGACAGGGTGAAAGGAGAGAGAGTAGGATAAATAGGGAAAATAGGATGATGGGAAATATATAATTAGTAATCACTACTGTGAAAAAAAAATTACACCAACTTTCTCTTATAAAGACCTCATTCTCAAATGTATAGAGGACTGAGTCAAATTTATAGAAATAAGAGCCATTTCTCAATTAATAAATGATCAAAGGATGTGGATAAGCAGTTTTCAGATGAAGCAATCAAAGCTATCTATTGTTGTATGGGAAAAATACTCTAAATCACTATTAATTAGAGAGATACAAATTATAACAACTCTGAGCCACCACCCCCACACCTATCAGATAAGTTAATATGATAGAAAAGGAAAATGACAAATGTTGGTGGGTATGTGGAAAAATTGAGACACTAATGCAATGTTTGTGAAGTTGTATAGTGATTCAGCCATTGTGGAGAGTAATTTGGAACTATGCCCAAAGGGCTGTATAATCATATTAAACCCTTGGACGAAGCAATACCACTACTAAGTCTGCATGCCAAAGAGATTTTTTTTTAAAAGGAAAAGGACTTACATGTACAAAAAACATTTATAGTAACTCTTTTAGTGGTGGCAAAAAAATTGGAAATTGAATGGATGTCCATCAATTGGGAATGGCTGAACAAGTTGTGATATATGCTTGTGATGGAATACAATTATTCTATAAGAAATGATAAGCAAAATGCTCTCAGAAAAACCTAGAAAGACTTACACGAACTGACGCAAAATGAAATGAGTAGAACCAGGAAAACATTGTATACAGAAACAGCAATATTGTATGATGATAAACTGTGAATAACTTAGCTATTCTCAGCAATACAATGATCCAAGACAATTTGAAGGACTTGTAATAAAAAATGCTATCTATCTTCCGAGAAAGAACTGGAGCCTGAATACTGATTGGAGCAACACTTTTTCTTTACTTTATTTTTCTTGCTTTTTGTCTTTGTTTCCTTTCACAGCATGACTTACATGGAAATGTGTTTTATATGGCTGCACATATATAACCTAAGCCAAATTGCTTGCTTTCTCAATGGCAGGGGAGGGAGAGAATTTGGAACTCAAAATTTGAAAAAATATTTTAAATGGTTTTTACATATAAGTGGGGTAAATAAAATATTAAATTAATTTTTTTAAAGAAGAACTAGCCTAACTGGAATGCATCCAAATGGTGGTAGCAAGGATAAGGAGGACCGTAGGGTCATGATCATGCTGTGTCATGATCATGTGAAGGCACTAGGGCTGTTGAGCTTAGAAAAGAGAAGGCAGAGGACATGATAGCTATGTTCAAGTATCTGAAAGCCTTTCATGTGGAAGAATGCTTAGACTTGTTGTCTTTGGCCGCAGAGGACAGTTTAATATAGGGGAAAACTACTCGCAAAGTGGAATGGTGTTGCTGCATTGGAATTGTAAATTCCTAATCACTAGAAATTTTCAAGTGGAAGCTGATGATCCCTTTGTCAGAGATGTCCTAAAGAGAATTCCTGTTTAAGTGTAATTTAGACTTAATGGCTTCCACTTTGAGAGTCTATAAATCTTCGTCAATCTGTAAAAGCTGGCCCTCCTGCTCATCTTTCTTCTCTCCATGTCTAATCTTTTTTTTTCCTTTTTGCTTCTCTTCCTGAGGAGAGAGGAGAAAAGGTGGAAAGAAGGAGGATCATTATTGGTTTGAAGAAGAAAGAACATTTCAATATTCCTTTTTCCCCCATTTTGGTTACATGGCAGGCTTTTTATTCTTTTTTGTATAGGCCTCAATCCTTCTTTCTCCTCCTTAGACTCGTCTGACCCCGTTCCCCTAAGGTTCTCCACAAAATTATCTCTTTCATGCTAACAGAGAGAATCTCTGGGGTAGGATGTTAAATAGGGAACTATTCCCCAGAAGAAAAAATTGACCTATAAGAGAAAAAGAATGCTGACCTGTAAAGTTGCCAGCACCTTCCCAAAGAGCTCTCCTAGAGAGAGCCATTTCACCCTGGTAACAGATCATTCAACCTGAAGCGGGAACAAAGTCACCAAAGTAAAAGGACATTCTGGGGCTCAAGCTAACAGCACCCCCTGCCATTTTAGGGACAGCTGGCTTCTTTTCTCAGGGCAGGACTTAAGCTAACCTGGGATATATTAAAAGCAGGCAATGTATGCACTAGGTGGCAGAGAGAGAGTTAATGCGAGGGTTGAGCTCTGAGGATAGGAAAACAGAAAATGATTACTGTCAGGCAATGAAGAGGAGTATGGGAACTCCTGGGGCGGGGGGGGGGGGGAACATGAACCCCTAGCAAAGCAGCTCCTTAGGAGGTGGAGAAAGCGCTGTGGGAGTCTGAAAGCCCATACATACCAGTTCTTACACAACCGAGACAGGAATACAGGCAAGTGAATCTTTTGAGTCAGTTTCCTAGCAACATGGGGGCAGTGTAATTTGGGGCATTTTGTTTTCATTGTCTATAAATAGTGGCTCCTGAAAAGAGTCTCAGCAACTATAAAAAGGAGTTGGGGGTGGGAAAGAACTTGCTGGTGGCTCATGCTTCCCTCTACTACTGTGTTCTAATAAGGAAAAAAAAAATAACGAAATCCACCTGCTTCAGAATCTGTGCCAATGACCCATCTTTTCCAGGCATTAAGTTAAATATTGAAGGGGCAGAGGCGAGGGGAGCGGTCCATGGGGATATCCCTGCGCAGAACTGTGAAGCAGACAAAGGTAGATGCTGGCATCCCCAGCCTCCTGTTTTTGTACCCTTTGTTTTCCTCAATGATACCTCCTTCCCATGATGTCCAGTGACCTCATACCTTTTCCTCCTTCCCCTTTGAAAATACCTTCAAACTCAAATGAATCTTTGAGCTCGTTAATTCAGGTGTTCCCTCCAGTGATGAATACTGTTACTGATTCATGCCTACCCAGTTGTATACTCTTATCTGTAGCCTCTGTTAACTACAGAGGGCTTGCTTGATATGCTGAAAATTTTTCTTTGCATTGGGAAGGATTCTAGTGGAACACTCTTCCATCTGGCATTCTTCCTTCTCGACATAAGACCTTCAATTCCTTGAAAATGTCTTTTACTCCTGTTCTGCTTTGGTTCCATTTAGCCTGCTCATATCCACCATATTTACTGTCCTCTGCATGGCACACATTTTTAATTTTTTTAGAGGTAGTTACATTCTATGTCTCACTTCATGTATCCACAAACCTCCAAAACCCGGGCCTCTTCCTAATTTTGTGGTTTTGATAAAGGCTCAAAATCCTTCTAGTCATCTGGTTTGCATTCTTGGAATCATCTTTGACTCTTCATCCTTCTATATCCAATCAACTACCAAATCTCACTGATTCTTTGTACTATCTCTCACAATCTGTCTCCTTCTTTCCACTCACAGATCAAAACCCTCAGTTCTGGCCTCATTACTTCTACTCTAGGTCACTGGAAGAGCCTCCAAAATGGCTTCTCTGAATGCATCTCTCCTCTTTCTAATCCATCCTTCACTCTGAGTGTTCAAATACATCGATGATCTCATCAATTCAACAACACCCTCCATTGGTTCAGATGGCGACCCATCCATGCCTGCTTATCCAATGCAAATCTCGTCCATGGCCTCCCACAGAATCACCACATGTCTACCCTGAAATGCTGGAGTCCCTCCTCAATTTCTCCTGATGTTAATAGGGCAATAGTAGAGCCCTCTGACTATACAACAGCCCTCATTATTGCCATGTGACCAGCCAACCTTTTCTCCCAATCATATAATTTTTTTTTGTCCTAGGTATCACCATGATTTTTTAAAAAATCATTACAAGGAGTCCAGCCTTTGTTTCTCAGAAAAGAGAATTGCTTGGTTACCAGGGCCATACTCAGCTTTTTTCAGCATAGTGGAATCTTCCAGATTTCTGTTGCCCTTGCAAAGCTTCAGGAGCTTAAAGGCACTTTCATGGCGTGATGAGGCCTAGGAGTTCATAAAAGCCATTCTTCACACACGGCTATTCCTAATGCCCCAATCTAACCATGTCACTCCTCTGCTTAAGAAGCTTCAATGGCTCCCTGTTGCCTCTAATGTAAAATAGAAAGTCCTTTATAAAGGCCTTCATAATCTTGTTCCCATGTATCTTTCCAGAATTATTTCCTAGACTCCCCCTTGTGCATACTTTATAACTAGCCCAGTAATTGGCCCAATTGGCCTCTTCCCTATTTCCTATTTGTAACATTCTGTTTACTGCTTCCCTGACTTTTCATAGAGCTGTCCCCCATCCCTGTCTCTTCACCTTCATCATTTACAAGGGTGGAGAACCTGCAGCCTTGGGGCCACATGTGGCCTTCTAGGTCCTCTAGTGCAGCCTTTTGACTGAGTCCTCAAGTGTGGCTTTTTGACTGAGTCCCAGTTTTACAGAGGGATTTGTCCTGTGAAGTTTGGATTCAGTCAAAGAGCTGCACTTGAGGACCTAGAGGACCACATGTGGCATTGTACAGGTGCCCCACTCCCGACCTAGAAGATTTCTCCAAAGCGTAGCTCAAGGAACAGGTCCTATGTGACACACTCTTAATCTTTCTACTTGTCAGTGTCTTATTCCATCAATGAAGCTACTTATTTATGTAAACTAATTATGTATGTAAATATGATTTCTCCCCAGTAGAATATAAGTTCCTTGTGGGCAGAGACTGTTTCCTTTTTGGCTTTTGTATCCCCAGCACTCATATATTGCCTTGTACATGGCAGGTCCTTAATTCATGCTTTATGAACCAATTAGCAGTTAATGGGGTTTTAACTCCACAGGTCAGTAAACCTAGCACGTCTGCATGGCAAGCTAGGTGAGCTCAGTGGATAGAGTGCTGAGACTGAAGTCAAGAAGTTATTAGTTCAAATGTGACCTCAGATACCTACTAGCTGTGTGAATAAGTAACTTGACTTCTATTTACCTCGGTTTCCTCTTCTGTAAAATGTAAAAATTTGCCTCCATGTTATGAGATCAAATGAGATAATATTTGAAAGTGCTTGGAACAGTACCTGGCACAGAGTAAGTGTTATATAAACGCTAGCTATTGTGATGTCAAACCACAGACATGTCAAAAATTGGCCTAAGCAAGCCTTTGGCTGCCTCCAGTTCAGTACTTTTCCCTAATTCCCCTGGACTTTCTAACAATCGGCATCCACTCCCTCATTCCCCTCACTAACCAAATGGAGACAAAAGGGTTTTTTTTTTTAAACCATGACACACTTATTTTAAAAGGTTTCCAACTACAGTGAGAAAAGGAAGTTTCATTTAATATTAGAAATGAATTTTTGGTATTATAAAATCGGTGATCAAAAAATGTTTAATGAATAAATGAATGAATTCTGTATTTGACTTAGGATAAAGAAAAAGGATGGTAGTCTTAAGTTAAGCAGGGCTGGTGACCTGAGGCCCTGCAGGCAGAGCTGCTAGCTGAAAGATCCAAGATCAGCAACTCTCTTCTGAGTCATTTTCCTTGGCTGCCAGATGTGAACAATGACACTCATCAACTTTCTAGAAATGTTGTAAGGATCAGCTAATGAATCACACTGATGCAGTTTTGTGAATACAAAATACTTTATAATGTCTAAGAGACCTAATTCTATGATGCATTGCAGATTAGTTCTCCCTCCTCTCTTCATTCCCTCTTAAATCCTACACAAACACACACACACACACACACACACATACTATCTGTAGGAAGAGAAAATAGTGAAAAATGATAAACGCACATTATAACATCATAGAGGTGAGAAGCCTATAGTGGAAAGAGCTTTGAAAATTAATTGGAAAGGGAAATAAATAGGTTTGTCAAATCCCAATGATGCAGTAACCTACTTCTTGAAGATTATATGTGCAATAAGAAAATTGGTTAAATCTGAGATTGCTTTCCCTCATTTCCCTTATTTTCTTAAAAAAGGGTTATGTTTTATTCCATAAGATTTAACCTACTTGAAATTCTTATTCTAATTTCTATAATATGTCATATTAATGTGGCCTGTTTTGCTTTGCTTGGTACAAGAACCAGCTTGTAGCATAGCACAAAGTGTTTTTACAGTTACCTGCTTGGTTCTGTCTACTCTTTCATCACTATCAAAGACATTTTTGTTTAGAATTGAAGTTAAAAGAAAAAAGAGGTCAGGGATGATTGAAGAATGCCCGGATTATGTGGAGTGGGCATGTCAAGAGCAAATATTAACAGTGCGAATTGTTTTGATATCCCAGTGAAAAGCAGAGGTGATAGCTTTTTATACTACAGTAATCCTTTTAAGGAGGGCTGAGAACACAGTAACAAGTCTTTATTTCCTCATAATTTAGTAGGGGATTGTTGTTTGACAATTTCTAAATTTACTCTTTCCTGTTGCACGGCTTTCTACACAACCTATGCCAAACAGATTTCTTGGTTCCGGTAGCTCCCTTCTGAATTATTAGAATCTTGCTCTGAAAATATGAGCATAGGATCTCAAAATTAAGGTGAAGATTCTTTTTTGTCATCAGTGAAAACAATAATTAGGAATAGGGACTGAGTATGTGATTTCATTAGTGTAGGGAACTTCCTCTATTAATTCAGATTGCCATCATCTTTGCAACTTGGAGTCATAGATACATATCTAGAATTCTGAGTGGCTCAATGACTTGCTCAAGGTCATAGAACCAGAATGTGTAAGGGGCAGGATTTGAACTCAGTTCTTCCTGTCTTCAAAGCCAGCTGTCTATTAACTCTCTCTACCAGAGTACTCTTTTGGTGACACAGAAGCCTCCCTGGGTACTCCAAGGATATACTAGCAATATACAAGCCTTTACATGTCCTACCAAGCTGCGTTCAAATGAGGGACCAACAAGGTGCTATGTTTCTGTCAAATGAAGACCATCCATTTCTATTACCAGAATGGCCTCACTGATTTTTTTTTTTTGGGGGGGGAGGGAACATCATCAACCAAGTCATACAGAAGTTGAGATCTGCATTGATGGGGAGTCCCCAAATCAAGGAAATATTTTAAAAATTATATTGTCTTTGTTAGGATTCAACCAACTTGAAATATGTTTTGTTATTTCTAACATGTCATATTATACTTGTGACTTGATTGTATTTGTCAATGCGAGACAGGATTAACATGGACGAATGTAATTCAGAGATAACTTCTTCTTACAGATTAAATATCCACCTTTTGACTAACATCGTGTATATAATATCTGTTCTTATTTTAATAAGATTTATTATATATAAATAAGATTTAATAAGATTAAATAGATTGATATGATTTAATATATACAAATATCTATGGTTGCATATATGCATATTTATGTTTTATGTTTATATATATGTATTTATATATGAAGTGGCATTTCAGAATGAACTTTTTCCACCAAAATTCATACTGGTTTTATGACTGCACATGCACCTGGTTAAGCTTTTCAGGACTGAAAGTATATTTCCAGAATATGTGTTACTAATGCTTCTTTAGTCTGAAATCTAACAGGAAGAGTTTCAAAATTCACATGTTATTCTATGTAGGGATGTTTTCAAGGATGTCCTGGCAACTGGGTCTTTGAAAAAAAGAAATGCTCCTAGGACACACTTTTAAGGTTAATCTGCATTATTAAGATTTTCTCTATCACTTTTTATAGTCTAGACAGTCAACAAAACAATACACGAAGTCAAGCCCAGGTTGTTATCATACCTCCCCATTACCTAGGGTCTTTAAAGCAGATGGAAAAATAACAGATTTTTTCTCCCTAACATTGGTTTTAAATGACAATTAGAGATGCTGTGGGGTTGAAAAAGAAGATGCTCATCCAGAATTAAAATTTGTTGACTGTCTAAGAGTCAGAATGATGACACAGCTTTAATAGTACTACATACCCACCCTAACCTCCTTAAATAATCAGTATTACCTGGTATTCAAGGTGATGAACAGGTTTGCTTGGGCTAGGCTTTACTTCCTTTCCTATTCCCCTGAGACGGGAAAGTTATTTGTACAGATTTAAGGTGTGGTGTTGATGAATAGTGCCTTGTGCTCATGTGACACCTATCCCTAAGGCTTTCAAAGGTCTTACCTGCTGAGTCCCTTTCAGTTTCTCAGCTTGTGGTTAGGCTTCAAGATAGAAAGTCAAGGCTAAGCTTATTATCTTTGTTGCTCCTGACAGGTTCTGTGAGTGCTGAACCTCTGAATAACTATATTTATCCCTGTGGAAGATTGGTTTCATAATCGGAGGACTAGCAAGGATGTTGAGAGATCATCCGGTTCACCCTACTGCATTTAGGAAGAATTGCACCTCTCTATGGTCACAGTTGTAGTTATTTTTCTGTGTTTCCATGTTGTTTTGGGGTTGCTGTTTTTCTAACTTTAAATTTGGGTGGGTAGGTTGGAATTGTTTCTTTCTCCCTCCCTCCTGTTGTCAAGAATAAAAATAAAATTAATGATTCTAAAAATTTCTAAGTTATCATTATATAAATGTGCGATTCCCCCAAGTGAACACATTAGCTTTTTAAATCTCATTTTTATTGATATATTTTGTTTTTACATCACCTTCATTTCTGAGTCTTCCCTACCCAGGAATTCCTTACATGCAACAAAGAACAAAAGCAGGTCAACAAAACAAATCAATATATCAATTGTTTCTAACAGTACATACAGTATTCCACATTCAGAGGCTTGCCCAGAGAACTGGGTAACAGAGGGAACTGGGGCCTGTGTTTGGATCTACCAGGCCTGAAGGAAAGGGAACTATGATCCAGTTGAGGCCAATCTTTTTCCGTGAGAAGTCACCAGGGACCGAGACCAAGGCTGGTATACATAAATTGTCCATCATGGGAGGAGAGAAAGCTTCAAATTACAGCCCCCAGAGAAGCCACCATCAAAGGAGAAAGAGTCAGGAAGTGAAAAGTAGGAGACAGTAAGGGAAAAAAGACTAGAATTAACAGAGAATTTGAGGAAAGGAAGAGAAATCAGAGAAGGTGTCATAGAACGATTTGAACTGGGATTTGAAAAATTGGCAAGATTTCAACAAGTAAAGAAGAGCAGCTAAAAAGAAAGGGGGCATTTGAAGAACAGAGAAAGGAGTCAGGAAAGACACAGAGGTAGAAAAGGACAGGATATATTCAGGAAAAGGTGAGTAATCTATTTGATTGGATCATAGAGCAGGAAAAGGGTGGTAGAGTGAGATCAGGCTCGAAAATAAATTTGGGGGGTAGAGTAAGATCAGGCACAAAAAATAAAGTTGGAAAGTCTTAAATAAGAATATCATTCTTGTTGTAGTATATAGGTTTGCAATGAGTGACTAGAGGCATAGAGACTGGTTAGGTATCCGGTCTAAAAGTTCGGTAAGAAATAATAAAGGACCAAACTAGTGTCCTGGCAGGGAGAAAAGCAAGAAGTTGAATTCAAGAGACAGAATCCAAGAGATTTGGGAATTGGATGGGATGAAGGAGTAGTTAAAGATGACACAGAGTTTATGGGTCAGAATAACTGGGAGAATTAATAAGTCATTGAGGAATTGTAGAATCAGAAGGGGGAATCAGTTTATGGTTGTCCTGTGCTCCTCCTCAAAGGAATATCAGTAATTATTACCAAATCATAAATATAATCTCTGTTGCTTTCCCTTTCTTTTCCTCTCTCCTCATTAGCTTTCTCTGTTATGTATGGTACAAATAAGCATCCTGAATCCATTTCCAAGACACTTTTAACTACAGAAGATTAGCGCACGTCATTGTAAGATCTTTATCTGCTTTTACACAGGAAAAGGCACTTTACCCACTCCTACCGGATCATACTCTATGATTAGCAGGAGTCTTGTCTCTGGAACCTGCCATCTACTGAAAAATATTTTACTTTCAGATGCTGGATTCTTTGACTCCTCTTGAAGCTGGCTCAACCCATCCCACTTGGCAGTGGTTGCTGCCAAGCTCTTCTGCCATGCAAGCTAATTGCCAATGGAGGTTTCACTCTCCAAGAGGTTCCAGGACAAAAGGGAAGAGCAAACTTTGTCCCCAGACCTGATTATCAGAGGGGGAACCAGCTTACTTTTAAAAGTTTTTCAAGGACCTGGTTGATCCTTCAGGTAGCCAGTTATTGTAAGTTCCTTATGTTCCTATTGCTTGCCTTCATCTAGCGGAAAATCCCTTATGATTCCATCTGGTCATCTGGTTAACCGAACAACTTCTTCAACTTGTATTATCAGGCTACATAGGAAAACTCTTTAATTTGAAATGAGAATGAACATATCTATATCTATGTATATGTATACACATAACACGTATGCATATATATATATATATAATATAGGCAGGGTTATTTTTTTCCCTCTTTGTCTTTCTTTTCTATTTGAAACTTTTGATCAGATTCTTAAGACTTCCGGCAAATTTATATTTTATCAGCTCTCATGAGGTACAATCCATTCTTGCCCAAGACCTACATTTTAAGCCAAATTCCACTCAAATCTCGTTTTTAGGCACTCTCCTCAATCATCTATTTACTTGTCATTTCTCACATTCTCTTCTAAAATCTCTCACTTAAATCTTCAATGATAACAAAAAAGAACATTCATGCCCTGAAGGTCTTTAATTCCTTGCTTAGGATTTCTGAATCCTAAGATTTTCTAGATTCCTTCTGACAGCATCAGATGTCCCCACATCAATCATCAGAAGAAAAAGAGGCAGTGTCTGGAGCTATTTATATGTATATAAAGAATGTTCTAAAGTGAAGAAGGGGTGAGGTAGTAATTCTGCCTTTAGGTGCATGTATCACTTTATTTTCATAATACAAGTGGACCCTGACATTCATTTTTCCAATTTTGGGGTTCAGTTCTTTGGTTTTTATGTTTTTTCCCAGGATTGACTAGTAACATTCTTCTACAGACATGCTGTTGCTTCTTTATAGAGTCCAAGAAAAAGGATATGAAAAAAGCCTTGTCTCCATTTCTTAGAGGCAGCTATATGGTTCAGTGGATAGAGCACTGAGTTCAAATCTGACCTCAGATACTTACTAGCTTGTGTAACCCTGGGCAAGTCACTTAACCTTCATTTGCCTTAACCCACAGGAGAAGGAAATGACAAACCACTCCAGTATTTTTGCCAAGAAAATCGCATGGCCACTATTAATGCGCTATGGTCCACAGGGTCATGAAGAGTCAGACATGACTGAATAACCAAATAACAACCCCATTACTTATCTCCAAGCATTCGATACTGCTTCCTGTTCCCTTTCACTTCTGTGCCACATTCTTCCACCATCCGACCTTCTGACTCAGGTCAGGAATCCCTTTTGCCTCATTAGCTCCGTTTTTTTAACCTTGAAGGTCTTCCATTTTAAGGAAAATTTCTTTTAAAAAAAAACACCTACGAATGGAGAAGCTTTCCTTTTTACTTTTACTTCTACAAGAGAAACAAATCTACACTTGAAGTTACTTGGCCATGGCAAAACGAGAAACACTGTATTCTACATAGGTCACCGAATTCTGCTTGGCCTCCATGTTTGATGGAAATGAGATCACCCATCTGTGGGTCTTGCTGTATGCTCTTGTGACCAAATCGGTGACCTGTTTCTTTTTTATCTTAATCTTTATCTTTATCTCATTTATTTTACATATCAATCATTATGAAAAAAAACATACATTCAAAGAAAAAAATAAAAACTTACAAAGCTCTCTGAAGGGGTGGCTGTGGTGCAATCTGTATAATTGAAAGGAATACTAACAGCAATGAGAGCAAAGATCCACAGAAGCGCTGAAATTAAGAGATGAAATTTTATCCTTTCCAGAATTCTGACAGATTATCCCCTTTTCCTCCAGTTTATCTTTTTGTATTTATCTCATTGATCTACTTGAAATTTATTATAGTTATATGATCTATAGTTATATGATCTAAGACCAAATCTCATATTTTACCCCACTTCTATCCAACTTTCCCAACAGTTTTATTAAATTATTTCCTTCCCCCATGTTTTAGCTTAGCACACAGTAGGTGCTTACTAAATGTTTAGTAATTGATTGATTTTAAATTCTTGGATTTGTCATATACTAGATTATCGTATGCTTGTGGCCCTACTTCTAGATATCCATTTTGTTCAATTTATCCATTTTTATCTTTTTTAAAAAAATGTTCAGTATGATTAGTATGATCAGTATGAGCCAGTTAATAATTCCCTTTGAGATATAACTATGCAAGATCTGCTCCCTGCTTTTTATCTCTCACAATGCTTTATGACTTTTTTTCTGCTCTTCCAATTAAATTTGATTATTATTTTAATTCTATGAAGTTGCCCACTCATGTTTTGATTGGTACTGCATTCAACATATAAATTAATTTGGGTAGTGTTATCATTTTCATTTTGCTTGTCCAACTTAATAATTTTACTTTACTAATTCTTTTATTTCTGCTTACTTTTTAAAATGGTTGCATTTTAATTCATTTCACAACTCCTTTTCTTTGTATGAGGGAATTCATTCCATTTGTATCAACATATAGCTTCTAAATTTGACCTATCCTCTACTGTTCCTGGTTAACTTATTCTTTTTTTATAAGAGAATACAATTTTCTTATTTCATCAATATTAATCCTTTCTCAAAGCTAACACAAAAACTATTCAAAATTTCTATATTTGGAACAATTCATTTTACATGTTTTTTTTGTGAAAATTTGACTGCTGTCTCATTTTTAGTCTGCAATTCTGCATTGGAAGTACCCACCTCCCTCTTTTACTCTTTCTCTACTATTCCTCTTCCTCTTTGCTTATCACCCTCATATTAAAATTATTTTGTCATTGCTTCCTCGTCCCTTTTTTCAACTCAAACCCTACTGCATCACTAAATAGCTAACTAAAACAATGCTATTATTATTTTATTGTCTGCCTGTGGTTACGGCATTAAGATTATAGGTGGTTAATCACAGTTGTAAAACATCTTTTGATTAAAGTTAAAAATAACTGAATGACCCAAGTCTACTTCCAAAGTTTTTCAATTATTCCTCCTTCTGAAAAATAATTCAAAGATCTTGGGTAATCCAGTTAGTTTTCCACATCTAAGTTGCTCTGAGATTAATTGGACCTTTTCTCCATCAATTACTCAAACTTGTTTTCATTTTTAAATATCCATCTTTGTTTTAAAAATGAAGATTTTTTTAAACATGTGATATCTTTTTTCCTGGCTGCCGGTAAGATTTTAGTTTGTCCTTGAAACATTGGTCCCTTGAAATGTTTGAGTAAATTGCATTTTAGGTTGGTTTTCTTTTTCTTTTTAGGTGTTCTGTGATTTCTGTGCATTTTCAATATGTCCTCCATTTTCAATATTTATGGGGAAATTTTCCTCTATGATTCACGAAATATAGTTACAGATTCCTTTGTACTTCACAGTGTTTGGAAAGTCAAATTATTCCTGTTTCTTCTTTTTTGATTGGTTATCCAGATCAAACATTTTCATCTGCATTGTTTCCAAATATTTTCTAATGTATATGTGGGGACAACTACATGGAACAATGGGTAGAGTGCCTCACCAGGAATTAAGATCTGAGTTCAAATATGGCCTCAGACACTTACTACCTATGTGATCCTGAGCAAGTCACTTAACCCTGTGTGCCTCAGTTTCCATGTCTGCTAAATGAGCTGGAGAAAAAAAATGTCAAACCACTCCAATATCATTGCCAAGAAAACCACAAATGGGGTCACAAAGAGTTGGACATGACTGAAAATGACTAAACTAAAATGTGTGTTTTCTTCTGCATGTCCTTCTATCATACTGTTTTCTTGAAAAATAATTTTATACCAAGGTGACAAGGATACTGAGGGCACCCAAAACTGTGCCATATGAGGAATGATTGGAACAAGTGGGGATGCCCAACTGGACAAAGAGAACTGGGCAAAGGGGTTAGGGAGGGGGATGGGAAATGTGGATAGATGGGTGGAATGTGATTGCTATCTTCAGATATTTGAAGGGCAGTCATATAGAAGATGAAGATGCATAGGGTCACAAATTTAAAGCTACAAGCGATTTCAGAGGCCATGGAGTACAACTTCTCTTTTTCAGATGAGGAAACTCAGACAGAGTAAGGTTGAGGGGGAGCTAGGTGGTACTAGATATTTGTTGCTGTTCTTCAGTTGTTTCAGTTGTGTCTGACTCTTTGTGACCCCATCTGGGGTTTTCTTGGCAAAGATACGGGAGTGCTTTGCCATTTCCTCCTCCAGCTCATTTTACAGATGAGGAAACTGAGGCAAACAGCGTTGTGACTTATCCAGGGTCTCATAGCTAGTAAATATTTGTAGCCAGATTTGAATTCACAAAATCTTTCTGACTTCAGGCCCAGAATTCTATATACTATACTACCTAACTACCCTAAATGGAATATGCCACCATGAAAAATTGTAAGCTCCCTGTCATGTGAAGTGTTCAAGCAAAGACTTAGGAGTTATAAAGGGGATTCTTGCTGCACCTAAGATGGAGGAGGGAAAGTTGGACAGTTTTGATTCATGATACTATTGGCTTTCATTTTTCTCTTTTTTTCTTTTGCTCTTATTTTCCATTTGTTATCCAGACAAAATTATTTTGTTCTTGAGCCAAATTTGATTGGACAAGAAAAAATTTTCTTAAGTCTATGGTGATTTCAGTTAGAGGTTCCTAGCTTAGGACAAAGTATTGGCTTCTATTGATTTGAATGTTCCACAGCTGAGAACCTCTTCTGAGATTCCTGGGGAGAGTCTACACACCTGGAGGGACAGAAAGGAGTAAAAAAAAATCTATGACGATCCTTCTTCCTTCCAAATCACATTCCATATCATTTAGCAGTTAATTAAGAAAAATCAAAATTGCTTTGAATGGCATAACAAATTTGAACCTAAAAAAAATGTAGATTGAATGGACAGGGGTTATAAGAACTAAAGTATCATTTAGCAACTGAATAACTTCTGGATAGTGATAGGGTAAATGTGCCATTATTTAAATTCTATGAGGATTATCTTCATGATTATCATACTTCCTTCTTGCAGAAAATTTCATTTATAGTTTTCTTATGACTGCTAGTGTATTTAGAAGGGCAATCATAGATTAAGAGGATTTAGTCACAAATTAAACTCCTTTTGCACTGGCAATACAAAGACAAAAATGAAATCATCCCTGCCTCCAAGGAGGGCATACCAAAGAGGGATTCTATGTTGTTATCACACTTCTATCTCATTAATAAGTGGATTTGAGTTATCTAAACCCACTATGGTATAAAGATAGAAACTATAGTGCTATATGGAATTAACATCAGAATTAAACTACTTACCAAATTTGCAGATGACACAAAGCTCAGAGGGATAGCCAATACCCCGCGTGACAGAACCAAATCTTGATATGTTCGAATATTGAATTGAATCTAAGAAAATAAAATTTAATAGGGATAAATGCAATGTCTTACATTTGGATTCAGAAAACTAATTTTACAAGTACTTGGGAAGACATGGTTAGACTGTAGTTTGTCTGAAAATGATGTGGGAATTTTAGAGGAATCTAAGCTTAACATGATTCAACAGTGTGATATTGTGGTCAAAATAGCTGTGATCATGGAGTACATTAAGAGAGGCACAGTTTCTGGTGATACATAGGAAATAATCTCAATGTACTCTGCTTTAATCAAAATACACAGCTGGATAAATGCTTGACTGATTGATAGAACATTTATTAATTATTTCCTATGTGCCTGGCACTGTGCTAAATGCTAGAGATATAAAAACAAGCAAGTAACACAGTCTCTGTTCTCAAGTAGCTTATGTCCTAAAAAGGGAAGACAACACTTAAAAGGAAATAATCCCATGAGTATGTGGTAAGGATAATAGAGGAAATAGGATGGATGTGTGAAACCCTTCAAAATAAGGCAAAAAGCTTGTCTGTAAGAGAAGGGGAGCCAATGACAGAACCCAAGTTTCCAGTGGAATAGAGAGCTCATCAGAAAGCAGGAGCATGATGAGAAGACTTGAGGGGATGGCACATATGTTCTGAAGCATTGTGTTCAATGTCTGCGTTCTAGTTTAGAGAGAAGATTGAAAACCTGGGGAGCATTCAGAGGAAGGCAGCCAGGATGGTGAACGGGGTGTGGTGTGACGTAGCATATACGAATTGGACAAAGCTATCACTCTTTGCAGACAATATGATGGTATACTTATAGAATTCTAAGGAATAAACTTTAAAAACTAGTTGAGATAATTAACAATTTTAGCAAGGTAGCAGGATATAAAATAAACCCACATAAATCATCTGCATTTCTATATATTACCAACAAAGTCCAGTGAGAGATAGGAAGAGAAATTCCATTTAAAATAATGGTAGACAATATGAAATATAAACCCAGGAACTATATTAACACAATTATAAAACACTTTTCACAAAAATAAAGTCAGATCTAAACAACTGGAAAAATATTCATTCTCATGGGTAGGCTGAGCCAATATAATAAAAATGACAATTCTACATAAATTAATTTATTTATTCAGTGCCATACTATTTAAACTACCTAAAATTACTTTATAGAGCAATAAAAAATCATAATGAAATTCACCTGGAAGAAAAAAATCAAGACTGTCAAGAGAACTAATTAAAACAAATATAAAAGAAGGTAGCCTAGCAGTACAAGATCTCAAAGCGTATGATAAAGCAGTAATCATCAAAACAATCTGGTACTAAGAAATAGAGCAGTGGATCAGCAGAATAGATTAGGTATACAATACATAGTAGTAAATGACCACAGTAATTAATCTAGATACATATAATCTATAATATATATAATATATAATAATCTGTATATTAATCTTATAAACCCAAAGACCCAGGCTTTTGGAGCAAGAACTCATTTTGTGACAAAAACTGCTGGGAAAACTAGAAAACAGTTTGGCAGAAATTAGGTATAGACTAACATCTCACATTGTTTATTAAGATAGGATCAAAATAGGTACATAATTTAGACATAAGGGGGATACTATGGCAAATTAGGGGAGTATGGAATAGTTTACCTGTCAGGTCGATGAAGAAGGAAAGACTTTATGACCAAACAAAAGATAGAGAGCTGTAGGAGATATAAAATGGATAATTTTGATTACATTAAATTAAAAAGGTTTTGCACAAACTAAACCAATGCAATGAAGATTAGGACAACAGAAAACTGGGAAAAAATGTTTACAGCAATTGTTTTCTGATAAAGGCCTCATTTCTCAAATCTATAAAGAACTGAGTCAAATTTATGAGAATACAAGTTATTCCCCAATTGATAAATGGTTGAGGGATATGACCAGACAGTTTTCATATGAAGAAATCAAAGCTATCTGTAGTCAAATGAAAAAATGCTCTAAATCATTATTGATTAGAGAAATGCAAATTAAAACAACTCTAAGATACTACCTCTTACCTATAAGATTAGCTAATATGACAAAAGAGGAAAATGATAAATGTTGGAAGGGATGTGGGAAAGTTGGGATGCTAATGCACTGTTGGTGGAGTCATGAATTGATCCAATCATTCTGGAGAGCAATTCAGAACTATGCCCAAAGGGGTATAGAACTGTGTATACCCTTTGATCCAGAAATGCCACTAATAAGTCTGTATCCCAAAGAGATTTTTTAAAAAGAGAAAAAGATCTATTTGTACAAAAATATTTATAAGAGCTCTTTTAGTGGTGGCAAAGAATTGGAAATTGAGGGAACATCCATCAATTGGGAAATGGCCAAACAAGTTGTGGTATATGATTGAAATGGAATGTTATTGTGCTATAAGAAAGCAGGATGATTAAGATCAGAAACAAACAAACAAACAATAACAAAAACACTGCATGTGAAACTCTTGGGATATAAAACTATTTCATGATAGCCCTACGTCTATGCAAAGGGTAGACATAGAACAAAAGCTTCCTAAAAACTTGGATTTAAGTTCAACCCTATGATTTTTTTAGGAGAGACCATGGTCAATTAGCCTCTCTGTGCCCATGTCATTATCTATAAAAGAATGATAATAATACCTTTGTTAATTACCTCTTAAGGATCTCATGAGGATCAGATGACAAAAATATGTAAAATACTTTTAAAGCATAAAATGCTAAATAAATATTAATTATAACTAAAGATATGTATAATAGAGACATAGCGAGTGGGGAGAAAACTACTTTTCCCATAAGGCTCTGGGCCCCAAGGATGGTCCTTTTTGAAGGTCTCCAAATTTTAATTTTCATGAGATTTTACCTAGGTGAAGGCTGATTACATCATAAAGATCACCTAGAAAGGGGAAACCAGTTATGACTAAGAAGAGGGTTCATGTCTATGATGACAGGTCATGAGCTCTGTAGCTGACTACAACCAGTGTAGGCAAGGCCTAAGACTAGCAAAGCTGAGAACTAGCAAAGGAGATGTGGAATAAGAGAATGGATGAAAATATCAACAGATATTCACCTGAGCCATGACAACGAGATTACCTATACTGTGGATTCAACCATACCAGAATGTGAGTCTTGCAGGAATTAATTTCCCCTATCCTCTAGGTGGGGAGGCAGAAGATTATACTACTCAAGAATACATGTGAAATTGTTTCCCTATTATTTTAGGATATTTTCCAATCCCAATTAAATTTTATATTATTTTGGTGTTGCCTTTTATTTGCTTTTTAACATCATAGGTATCAACTGAAAATCAGGATCTTAGATTAACTCTAGAAGTTACTAGTTTCTAATTGAATGTGGGCAATTAATCAGATGAAGTAATTAAAATAAAAAGTACCCCCACATTGAACCTGAATCAATATGAATCCAGATATGTGTAGCTCATAGGTCATATATACTTTTACCAAAATTTCAATAAAGATCTTTTTATTTCAAAGGTGCTGTAACTATTTTGGTGACAGATCAAAGGCATTCTTCTCAGTGAGCGCGCTCCCCATTTCAGTCAGGATTTACGAAGGATATTTTCTTTTACCCATACTTTGATGTGACATCCTAAAGCAATTGTTCAGGGGTCTTAAAACATTTACAGTGAAATAATGAAGCAACTCTATAGCTTGAGTACAAGACATAGAGACAACAAAAGTAACTTGTGGGGGTTTTTTAAGTATTTTAATTCACATTTAACAGCTTCTAATTTTTCTTCGCAAGTTTCTTCACCAGTCACTGTTTCTTATTAAATTAGAACTTTAATTTGGTAACACCTCACCAAACTCATGTAATCTTAATGGAAAGTCTTAAATATGAGATCAGATGTAATAGCTCTAATTAATTAATTAGACAAAACACCACTTATGTGTGACATTGAACTTAGAATTGAGTTGAAATTAAAACTTTAATTAAGGAAGCATTTCTTTAACTGCTTGCTCAGTTTTGGGAGGACAGGGGATGTATATGAGTATATAATACATATATATGCATATATATATGCATATGTATATATATTCTATTTTGGATTATTTTAGGAACAAAAAATATCTTGACATCTAACATTACGATAATATCTCCAGCTGGGTCTAAAGCAAGATTGGGCAACCGTTTTTCTATCTGGAGTTAATGAGAGAGAGGGAAAAATGAACAGTCAATGTTAAAACAACAAACAACTTCACATAGTGTTTTTTTTAAAAAAAAAGAGAAAGGAATGTAAAATTTTGTCTGATCTCATTGTTAAAACAGAAATAGGGAGCATAAATATTTATTCAATAAATGCAATAAATGTTAAATGATGTGCTTTTCTGCTATATTATATTCAGTTAAGGAGAAAAAAGAAAAAGAAGGAAAAGCAGGGGCACAGAGGAAGATCAGTAGGAGAAGTAGGACTAATGTAATCAATTTCCACTAATGAGGAGAATCTTATGCAAATGAGTTTCAGCTTGTCCCTGTTTTTCTAACATTAAAAAAAAAAATGAGGACATAAGCAAAACTTGAGCCTGAATCCAGTAGTAAGGAACAAGTACATTCTTGGGACAGGTGGCGGAGAGGATAGAATGCCAGGCCTGGGGTCAGGAAGTCTCACTTTCATGAGTTCACTTCTGACCTTGGACACTTACTAGCCATGTGTTTGCTTCAGTTTCCTCTTCTATAAAATGTGCTGGAGAAGGAAATGGCAAACCAATCCAGTATCTCTGCCAAGAAAACCCCAAATGGAGGGTCACAAAGAGTCAGACACGATGGAAAAACGACTAAACAACAAACATTCTTGGGAAATTCACTGAAGTGGCTGCATAGGATTAGAGCTTCTTCAGGAAAGAGTGTATAACATGTACTCTCAGTGCCAGTTCTCCATGCTTCCAGGTTCCCTTTTTGAGTCTTGCCCCACTCAGTCCTGAAACTCATCATTGTCCAGCACCTTCTCCACTTGGTGCAGGAATTCCTCAGATGCTGCTGTTTGCAACCTCTGCTGTTTCTGTCATCCCAACCTGGTCCTAGTTTAGGAGATCCGATCATTTGTAGCAGTGACAGTCACTTCTTCCATCTGCCATCCTTCCAAAACCGTTTCTCCATACCTTAGCATGTGACTCAAGTTATTCCCAGTATCCTCCGCTTTGCTCCAATCCTCACCACTATTTGGTACATGCTCTTTATACCTCCCCCACCCCACCCCCCAAATCAGTGATCAGGGAGTGAGCATAAATAAACACATATTCAGGGAATGCATGCTGTCTGGGGATGGGTTTGGAGGGCATACATAGAGGGATACACGTGGCCAAGGCGTCCTCCAGCACTGCCATGCCAGCCATCTCTTCTGGTGCTATAATTGCACTGGCTTCCAAGGAGTGTCATCCTTTCGTTGGACATCATGTCACCTCAGCAGGTCTCTAACTGTGCTGTGTTTGAGCTGTTCTCTGCTACTACCTTCTGGGATTCTGCTGTTCAGTTTCTTTGGTCCAACTCCTGCCCTCTGCTACCATAGTCCAGAGCAGAGATATCACATGTACCTACAACATTCTCCAGGCTAGCCAAACTAGACTGAAATGTAATTGGGAGATATTTAACAAAATGAAATACTCTAGAACATGTTATTAATATGTAGTTTTCTAAATCAATAGGTTCATAGGGATCCTTATATGTGGTTTAATGGCCCCATTTCTACTTGAATGACTAGAACTCTTTTAATCTGAATAGCATGAGATTACCATAGTTGCTCTTAGTCAAGCAGCCTGCTAAAGCCAATAGTTGCCCACACTGTTAGATTAATCGGTCCTTTTGGCTGACACGGTTTCCAGGTTCCAGCTAGCTATCCAACTATGGATTTAAAAATTCCTCCTCCCTCCTCATTGTCACCTGTGTCCTCTCAAAGCATTTTGAGGGCTCCACCTATCAAAACAACAAAGCAACTATGTACGCCTAGGGATTGAGACTTTCCTCACTCTCCATAGGCTAAACTTGTAGGCCTGTTAGCTTATGCCTTAGGTGTTTGGTTCTCATTTCCTGCCTTTGTGATCTATACCTGCAAGCAACAAAATCACTGGGGTTTGTTTAATATTCCTGTCAGTGACAAATCTGGCTGGGTTTTGAAGCTCTTATTTCAAGTCTCTAGTAAATAAAGAGTCAGCTTCAAGACCTGGAACACCTGGATTCAAATCTAACCCTGACTTATACTGGTTGTGTGATCCTATGCAAGTCATTTAACCCCTCAGTGCAGTAGGCAAGTGATGTCAAACTCAAATAGAAAAAAGGCCACTAAACCACGTGAAAGAATCCCTGCAGGCTGCAAACTGACTTGGAAAACCACATTTTAACATTATTTATTTTCTATTGCATTTTTATTTATTTAATTAACTACTTTCCAATTATACTTTAATCTAGTTCATGGCACATTCATATTTGTTAGCTCTGCTCTTGGTGACTGAGAGTCTAAGTTGCAAAGAAGTTGCAAATTTGCATTGGTTGAGGGATTTTTATCACCCAGGAACTCCATACACCAATGAAATCAGAGGACTAGAGTCATTCCTTACATCAAGCCTAAACCTGCCTCTGCAATTTCCATGTAATGTTTCTAGTGCTTTCTCACAATTCTCCTTCACCCCCATACAGAGCACAGCTAATCCATAAATGCTTACAGGGAGCTGAACTATATTTCCTAAATTGTCTCCTCTCCATGCTAAATACCCCTGGTTCCTTGAACAGTCCTGACTCTAGTCCTTTTACAACCCCAATCATCCTCTTCTGGAAATATTCCAACTTCCCAGTATCCTGCTTCAAATGTGGCAGTCAGATCTGAATACAGTACTGCAAAATATGGCCTGACTAGACCTCTTTCTATTGTATGTGCTTTTACAATTTTTATTATGTCACAAAAGTTCTAGGAGATTTTTCTAGAATATCTGGATTTTCATATGTTTGAATTGTGTTCAATATCAGCAGATCTGGAAAAAAATAAGGCTGCTGTGTTTACTCCACCTTCAGAGGCTCCAGGGTTAAAAGCCAATAGGAGAGGGATGTTTCAGAGGATTAACTATATCTACCTCAGCAGGACTGCTGGGATTAATAATGTTGCTTGAGTAACCACTTTTATATTTCAATACTCTGACATCAAATTGAGTTCACTGAGGTTATTTCACCTTTTTAAAGATAAAAATAATTTCCTTCAAAGGGTTGTCCATCAATTGGGGAATGGTTAAACAAGCTGTGGTGTATGATTATAATGGAATATTATTGTGCTATAAGAAATGACAAGCAGAATGATTTCAGAAAAACCTGGAAAGACTTACATGAACTGATGCAAAGTGAAGTGAACAGAACTTGGATAACATTGTACATAGTAACAGCAGTATTATTCAGTGAAGAACTGTGAATGACTTAGCTATTCTCAGCAATACAATGATCCAAGACAATCCCAAAGGACTAATGAAGAAGCATGCTATCTGCCTCCAGAGAAAGAATTGATATTGAGTGAATACAGACTGAAGGATTCTATTTTTCTCTTTCTTTTTTTCTTTGATTTGAGACTTCTTATACAAAATTACTAATATGGAAATGTTTTAAATAATTGCACATGTATAACCTATATCAGATTGTTTATCACCTCAGAGAGGGAGGTGGTGAGAGAAGGACAGAATTTGGAACTCAAAACTTTAAATAAGAATGTTTTAAAAAATCATTTCTTTCTGCTGTTTCTTAATGCTGTGCTTAAATGTTTCCAGTAAAACTAAGAAGAGAGGAGGAAAAGAAAATGAACTATGAAAAAATTAACCATTTCAAATGTAGTATCAGATCTTTAAGAATATCAGTCCAATTCTTGTAAGTTTAAGAGAGTTTGAGGCACCATGGCATGGTGGATAATGAGCTGACCTTGGAGTCAAATACTTGTGTTCAGGTCTTGGTTCTGAGATAGACTGTGAGATACCTATTTACATCAGTAAAGGGAGTTCCCAATACCTAAAAAAAATCATAAATATAAAGGTTGAAGAATATTGTTAAAAGAGTAAATTGGAATGTTATTTCTTACATATGACCAAATTAGGATCAGACAAAAATCTTACAACTGTAAATAATCCCAAGACCTCTGTTTTTCTGATTCTAATAAATACCACCAAAGGCTTTAAATTAAAGCCCTATCTCAGCCTGAACTGCTAACCAATTGCCTATACAGCATGAACTTTCAACTATATTGTTTTGCTTTCTTATAAATTGATGACTGCTATTGAATTATGTGTAACTAGGTTTTTATCCAAGATTTCTATATATGTATATATACATATATATATATATATGAAAAGAAAAAAAATGTAGAGAGAAGGCCAAACTCAAATTTGCAGCCTGAGAGACTTGCCAAGTAGGGTCCAGACACATAAATAAGAGGACAGTCTATTATTCATGGGGCCCATGTTCACCCCTGTTGGGGAGGGCCCAAGGCCTCTTCTGATCCAAAGACTTACAGTGTCTCTGTAATTCAAACAAAGCCAAGTAGGAAAGAAAAATCGCCTTGTCAAATTGTTGTTGTCATTCAGTCATGTCTGACTCTGTGACTCCATTTGGGGTTTTCTCGGCAAAGACACTGGAGTGGTTTGCCATTTCCTTCACCAGCTCATTTTACAGATGATGAAATTGGAGTAAATAGGGTTAAATGACTTACCCAGGGTCACACAGCTAGTAAAGGTCTAAGGTCACATTTGAACTCTGGTCTTCCTGACTCTAGGCTGAGAGCTCTCTTCATTGCACCATCTAGCTTCCCTTGTCAAATTAGAGCTTTCTGAATGTATTCTTAGCTCCTGTTCAGCAGCCAATCAAAAGCTTCCTCTTCTTCATATCATAAGAATATCAGAAACAATACCAGTTCAAGTCTATTCAAGTCTATATGTGGTTTGTCCCAGGCAAATCATAGTGTATCTTCTTGTAAGGATGAGGCTGTCATTGGCCGATCCCAGGATCCTCCAATACATTTGTTGCAAAATTGTGTCTCAAGCATAATATGAAGACCATATAATCTGTTATGATTTTGTCTCTTATGAAATGCCAATTGTGTCAATCAGTATGATCTAATCAACCACAGTGAGTTGGTTTTGCTTTCTACACTATAAAGACTAGAAGCTAAAGACTGAAATCTTAAACTTATGGTTTTCATGAGTTCACGATGTTTTTTCTGTTAGGTCAACAAGGTCTTTAAGAAATTGCTTATATTTAATCAATCATGGTGATTTTGACAGACTTTGATCTAAAATCAGTCTGGATTTAGTTTCTTCCCTATACCATATTCCACAATAAACTAAAAATAGATATGCGATCTGAAAATTAAAAGTTCAAGAGAACCAGATCCATTCCCTTTTATGGCTAGGTCTCAGGAGATATAGGGGTGATAACAAAAAAAATTTTTTAAAGAAGATTTTGATTACATAAAATAAAAATGCTTCTGCACAAACAATATCAATGTAACCAGGCTAAGAATGGAAACAGTTGATGGGTGGCAGTGGAAATATTTGCTTCAAATATCTCTGATGAAGGCCTGATATTCAAGATACATAAGGAATTATTATAAATATACATAAGACCAAGAGCCATTCCTGCATGGATAAGTGGTGAAAGGACAGAACAAATAGTTTTCAAAAGAAGCGTAACTATTAACAACCACATGAAAAATAGTTCCAAATCATCATTATTCATCCTTTATTTTCAAATAGGACCAATGACATCATGAGAGTACTGCCTTGATTTGCGAGTGAATTGGATTTAGATGAGTCAGAGTTTCACAAAGTCATCAGTCTCACTCTCTTCCAGAGACATCAAAGTCCTATGGCAAGATAAAAGTCAAGATGACTGGTGATGGCCTGGGATGCAGTAGATGACTTTGGTGTCTTCAATGTCTGACCAAGCCTAAGCACACCACAGTACCTGCTTTACTTGCCTTCACAGCCACTGGAATGAATTATTCTCATCCACCCATTTCACTAGGAGAAGTCTCCACAGGTCTGGGGTAGACATACTCCTAACTACTGAGAGTTTTGAGGAATGTCAGTTACCCACAACCTGGTTTAGCTTGTCTGCCAAGACGGTTTGCTGGGGCATGGCTACTAAGTGTGCTACAGCTTCTTGGAGCTACTCCAAATCATTAATGATGAGAGGTGTGTATATCAAATAAGTTAGAGATTTTGTGTCACACTTAGCAAACTGGCAATGATCATTTTTATAGAGCCTGTTAATTGGTTCAAGTATTCTGGAAAAATTTTGGACTTATGCTTAAAACTGAGATGCTCAAAAACTAATGCTAAACATTATGGCATATAAATGTGTTAAAATACTACTCTGTGATAAATGTTCTCATGATACCTAAACCAAGGAAAGATAAAACATAAAAAGAAAACTATGGGCCAATATCATTAATGTATATTGATTCAAAAATTTAAACAAAACCATACCCGACTACAGCAATTTTCCCAAGAAATTATTCTTTTTTGTAATTAGGTTTTTTATTTTTAGTTTACAACACTTAGTTTTACATGTTCTTGAGTTTCAGATTTTCTTGCCTTCCCTCCCTTCCCCCCTCCCCGCCAAGACAGCATGGAGTCCTATATACATTCTATATAAACCTTTGCATTAAACTTACACAATAGTCAAGTTGTAAAGAAGAATTATGACCAATGGAATGAGTCATGAGAGGGAGAGAGAGAGAGAGAGAGAGAGAGAGAGAGAGAGAGAGAGAGAGAGAGAGAGAGAGAAGGGGAGAGAGAGAAAGAGAGAGAGAGAGAGAGAGAGAGAGAGAGAGAGAGAGAGAGCGCAAATAGTTTGCCTCAATCTGCATTCAGATTCCATAGTTCTTTCTCTGGATGTCTTTTTCCATCATGAGTCCTTTGGAGCTGTCTTTGAGCCTTGTATTGCTGAGGAAAGCCAAGTCTATCAAAGTTAGTCATCACACAATCAATATATCTTTAGTTGTGTACAATGTTCTCCTGTAGGTTTTTCCAGGTTATTATGAAGTCTGTATCTTCCCCATTTCTTACAGCACGATAGTATTCCATTACATTCATATACCACAACTTGTTCAGCCATTCCCCAATTGATGAGCATCTCTTTGATTTCCAATTCTTTGCCACCACAAAAAGAGCAATTATAAATATATTTGTACATACAGGTCCATTTCCCACTTGTGTGATCTCTTACACCATATACTAAAATAAAGTCAAAATGGGTACATGATTTAGGAATAAAGGCTGATACTATAAGCAATTTAGGAGAGCAAGGAATAGTTTACCTGTCAGATTTGTGGGAAAGGGAAGAATTTGTGACCCAACAAGAAATAGAGAGCATTACAAAATGCAAAATGGATTATTTTGATTATGCTAAACTGAAAAGTTTTTATATAAACAAAGCCAATGCAACAAAGATTAGGAGGGAAGCAGAAAATTGGGAGAAAATCCTTACAACCAATGTCTCTGATAAAGGCCTCTTGTCTAAAATATACAGGGAACTGAGCTAGATTTATAGGAGTAAAAGTCATTCTCTAATTGAGAAATGGTCAAAGGATATGAGCAGGAAGTTTTCAGAGGAAGAAATTAAAGATATCATAGGCATATGAAAAAATGCTCTAAATCACTATTAATTAGAGAAATGCAAATCAAAACAACTCTTAGGTACCACATATCTCCTGTCAGATTGGCTAACATGACAAAATAGGAAGATGATAAATGCTGGAAAGCATGTGGGAAAATTGGAACATTAATACATTGTTGGTGGAGTTGTGAATAGATCCAGCCATTTTGGAGAGCAATTTGGAACTATGCCCAAAGGGCTATAAAAATGTGCATACCCTTTTTCTTGGCAATACCACTCCCAGAGCTATATCCCAAAGAAATTATTCTTTATGATCAAGTGGGATTTATATCAGGGACTCAAGCATGGTTCAATGTTAGGAAAACCACCAATGTAATTAATCATATTAAAAACCAAAACATACAAAACCACATGATCATTTCAGAAGATATAGAAAAAGCCTTTGAAAAGTACAACATTCTTTTATGCTTAAAACTCTAAAAAGTTTATGCATAGGGAAACCTTTTTTAATATCATAAAAAGCATCTGTCTAAAACCAAAAGCAAGCACCATATACAATATGTATACACTAGAACCTTTTTTAAAACAAATACGGGAGAAAAGCAAGGATGCTCACCTTCTCTACTAACATTTGATACAGTTCTAGAAATGCTAGCAATAGCAATGAAACAAGAGGAAGGAATTAAAGTAGTAATAAAGAGGAGATGAGACTAAACTTGTTTGCTGATATGATAGTTTATGTGGAAAACCCCAGGGAATCAGCAAGGAAACTCATCGAGACATTAATAGTTTCAGCAAACTCGCAGGCTGTAAAACAAATCCTGAAAAATTAATAGCATTTCTATGTAATAAGGTATAAACATAACAGGTAATAAAAGAAAGAGAAATCTCATTCACATAATTACAAAATGTATAAAATATCTGGGGATCAACCTTCCAAAGCACATAAAAGACTTGTATAAATTCAATTACAAAGTGCTCCTTAAAGAAATACCCAAATAGATGGAGGAATATTCAATGCTTTGGCCAACCCAAAGGATGAAGGGGGAATAGCACTTCCAGACCTCACACTATATTATAAAGCAGCAGTCATCAAAACCATCTGGTATTAGTTAAAGAATAGAGAGCTAGATTAACAGCACAGACTATACAAGGAAGATTCAGAAAAAATAAAAATCAATATCCTAATGTTTGATGCAATGGAAAATATAAGTTATCTAGGGGAAAACTCTGATAAGTACTGTGAAAACTGGAGAGCAATCTGGCAGAAATTAAGCTTAGACCAGCAACTTACACTCCATACCACAATACCTTCTAAATGGATACATGACCTTAATATTAAAGATCATATTATTTAAAAAATCAGAAGCAAAACAGATCATATACTTCTTCAACTATGAGTAAGAGATATATTCTTAAGTAAACAAGAGATGGAGACAATTACAAAAGATAAAATATATAACTTTAATTACTTGAAACTGAAAATCCCAGCTTCTGCAAAGACAACATTAATGCATCTAGCATAAGAAGGGAAGTGGTCAAATAGAAAAAAAAATCTTTTTATCAAATTTTTCTGATAAAGGTTTAGTATTCAAGATATACAAACAATTAATAAATATATATGACTAACAGCCATTCCTCAAAAGATATCAACAAAGAGTTCTCAAAAGAAGAAATGCAAAATATTGAAAAAACGCATGAAAAAATCTTCTAAATCAATAACAAGAACAGAAATGCTGATCAAAACAACCCTAAGGTTTCATGTCATACCTTGCAAATTGGCAAAAATGATGAAAAATGGTAACAGTGAATGCTAGAGGGGTTATGAGAAGATAGGAACTCTAATATGTTCTTGGTGGAGCTATAAAGTAACGTAATCATTTTGGAAAGCAATTTGGAATTATGCAAATAAAACAATTAAAATGTCTATACCCTTTGAACCACAGACCATATTACTAGGCTTATACACAAAAGGAAGTTATCAATGAGAAAAAAGACTCCCGTATACTCCAAAATATTTATAGCACCTTATTTTTGTGGTAGCTAAGAATTGGAAACAAAAAAGTTACTCATCAATTGTGGAATGGCTAAGCAAATTGTAGCACATGAATGTAATAGAATACTACTGTGATATAAAAAATTAAGTATGTGATGAATACAAAGAAGCATGGAAAGATCTATATTGACCTAATGCAGAGTGAAGCAAGAAGAATTAATAAAATATACAAAATGACCACAACAATATAAATGGAAAGAACAGTGATGTATCAAAATATCAAAAGTAAATGTAACAAAATGAGAAAGATCAAGTGGCACCTGAATGAAGAAATATGAGAAGACACCCAAACCTACCTCTTCATAGGGTTGAAAGGTCCGAAGGAGTTACACATCGGACATGTTTTCAGACTTTTTCAATGTAGCAATCAGTTGTGTGGACTTGTTTTCCTTTCTAAAAAAATAATTTCTCCTATCATATGTGGAGGTTCTTGGGGAGAGGGAGGAGGAGGGATACATAAAAAACTATGACAATGCAAGAAACAGAATATATCAATAAAAATTTATTTTTTAAAAAAAGAAGTACTCTGCTATGAGAAACAAATGCTCATTAAGAATATAGAGGAATATGAGAAGACTTTTGTAAACAAATGCGTGATAAAATAATCAGAGCCAAGGAAAACAATATAAATGTAAATTTCAACAATGTAAATGAAAAGAACAACAAAATGAAACTGAGTGCTTTATAATTATAATGAAGAAAAGAATGACAAAATACACCTCCTTCCCTTCTTTGCAGAAATGGTGAACTAGGGCCATATTTGGTTATCTTTTTACTCAGCTGATATTTTGGTTAGTTTTACTTGACTGATTTTTAACCTTTATTTTTGTATTCTTTCTTACAATTCTCTGGATAAGCAATGAAAGTGATATAAAAATAAAAGCTAGATGACACAGTGGATAGAGTATGGTGCCTAGAGTCAGAAGAATTAAGTTCAAATCTAGCCTCAGATACTTACTGGCTATGTGACCCTGAGTGTCACTTCACTTCTTTCTGCCTTACTTTCCTCATATATAAAATGGGGAAATAATAGAACATTTCTCAAGGTTGTTCTGAGAATAAAATGAGACTATATTTGTAAAGCACTTTATAACATTTGGAGTACTATGTGATTGCTATTATTATCATTAAAAAATAAATTAGCAAATAAATCTATTATTAACTATATTGTCTGTGAAATGTGACTTTGTAATGGACCAAGGCTTTGCATATTTATAGAGGTATCACAATATGAAATCTGTAAGTACCCAAGTACAACAAAACCTACCAGAAATATCAGCTGAATTAAAAAAAATTCCTTTCCATTTTCCCAGAATGAAATAGATAATTTTTTTTTCAGTTTTATTGTAGGATATTGGCAAAAAATCATCTGTTGTGTTTTCAGGACACATCCCCAATTTAATGGAGGCATCCTTTTATTCTTTCCACCAATGAACTATGTCCATTTTATTGTATGACACAGCTGCTATGATACATGGCGCCAACAAAACTGCACAGTAGTTTCCAAATAGAAACTGAAGTGCACCTCTTCCAATTGAAGTGACGGGGAATGTCGGCAGACAGAATGTAATTACTCAAGTTGGAATTTATCCAGAAGCCTGTACGTGCCAGACAAATGCTCTTATGGCTGATAGTTTCTAGATGGATTGTGTGCTATTTGCTTGTTAGTACCTTTGAACTCTAGTCTTTCCAGTGCTCTCCAAGTTTTTAAAAGATCAGTCATATTTTTGAAGTACATAGGCATAATACCAATGGGTCATAGAAATGTTAATTTTCCCTCTACCTTTTCTGCTTGTCTGAGTTAACGACACCTTTTTTTTTAAAAAGAGGTAATTAAATTCCACAATTGCTAACTATGCCTGCACATATCCTATAATTTCCTGTCTCTATACCATGGCTCACATTCCTCCCATTACTGAAATATCATCCTTGCTTCCCAGCTATACCTGTTGAAATAGTTCAAGCGATAACTCATTCATGAAGCCTTCCTAAATGCTATTCCCTCTTCCTTCTCCCTGCTAGAAGTGATCTCTTCTTATGGATTTTCGTCATCATACTTCATTTAATATGTCCTTTCTGTACATATTTTCTCTGTTGTCTTAATGGTTTTTTGGTAACATGTCTTATCTTCTCTAACCTACTATTCATTGAAGACAGGGGTGAAGTCTTCTTTATCTTTGTATTTCTGCCACCACCAGTTAATGCACTTGCTTTTTGAAAAAGTTTTATTGACTTTTTTCATTACAAAAATGTACATATTATTCCTACTTTGTGAGAGGTCTCATAACAAGTCAAATAGGTAAAATTAATTATACAGTGACCTCACCTGAAAGTTCATGTCACACTTCACATCTGTAATATTTCCCACCTTTCTGTTTTTAAAAAATTTATAGAAATCTAATTAGGTTCTTTTCCATTTCACCCTCCACCCCTTGGCAGAAAAAAAAAAAGGAAAGAAAAAATTTCTCATAACAAATATGTATAGTCAAAGAAAACAAATTCCCCCAACAACTGTATTTTATGTCTATGTATGTGTGTATATATGTCTATGTATGTATATATGTGTGTGTTGTGTATTTATATATCCACATATTTACATATGTGTATACATATGCCCACATATTTATGTGTCTATACACATATATGGGTGTATGTGTTTATATGTATATACATATATATGTACACATATATACATGTGTTTGTGTGTGTTTCATTCTGGACTCTAAATCTATCACCCCTTTGTAACACAGCATATTTCATATTGGTTCTCTATAATCATTAAATGGCCACTATAGTGAACATAACTTACAGTTATCAGAGTTATTTGTTTTTACAGTGTTTTGTATAAATTGTTCTGGTTCTGCTCATTTCATTCTTAATTTATTAAAGTCCTTAAAATTGTTCACTTTTTATAAAACTGATGTTATAATTTAAATTGTTTTTTTCTGCTTACTTCCCTCTGCATCAGTTCATATATCTTCTCATGTTTTTTTTTGAAATGATCTATTTCCTCATTTCCTACAATGCAATAACATTACATCACATTTACATACTCTAACTTATTCAGCCATTCCTCAATTGTTAGACATCCTCTTAGATCCCCCAACACTACCTATTTTATTATTGTGGTTATTTTACCCCCATTAAATGAGCTGCAATAAATATTTTTGTACACATAGGATCTATTCCTCTTTCTTTGATCTCTTTTGGTTATAGACCCAGCAGTAGTTTAGCTAAGTCAAAAGGAAAGCATTGTTTAGTAATTTTTTGTATGTAATTCCAAATTTTTTTTCCCATCAGCTCCACCAAGAATGTATCAACATGTGTGTTTGCACATAGCCCCTCCAACATTTACCATTTTCTCTTTTTGTTAGTTTTGCCATTCTGATATGTGTGAATTGGAATCTCAGAATTATTTTAATTTGAATTTCTACAATTATTAGTGATTTGGAGCCTTTTTTTTCATACGGGTCTTCATATAGCCTGCATTTCTTTCCTTTGGAACTTATAGACCATTTATCAATTGATGAATATCTTTTTCCTATAAATTTGAATCAGTTATTTATATATCTTGGAAATGAGATTTTTAAACCTCTATAATGGGAACTAGCACATGCCACCTTTGCACATTCATCTTTGAAACTCTCATCTTGGGAGCTGAATGGTCTTGAAAAGTGAGTACAAATTTACCTAGCCATTACATAAAGCCAGTCCCAGACCATACTATGCTTTACCACTCAGACCAAGTAATTTCTCCCCCTACCACCCTTCCTACCTTCCTACTGGTAATATTTCTTATCTTCCCTTTCCAACTCTCATTTTGGACACCATAATCAGATCATAAATGACTTTACTTTTGTAAAGGGAGTGTCAATTGACTGACTTATGGATAAACTTAACCATTCCTGTGATTCCACAGACCAAATTCTCTTGACCACCATTCCTCAGTATATGGTGTCTCCCTCATTAAAATGAAAGCTCTCTGAGGGTAGAGATTGAGTCACTTTTTAATTTGTGTTCCTACAATATAGCAAACTGCCTCAAATGTAAATAAGTGCTTTTTCCATTAAATCATTCACCACTACCATCCCTGCTCCAGTGTACTAAAGGGACTTGCATGTATTAGGTGGCTAGTCAATGTGTGTCAAATAAATAAATAAACTTAAAGAGAAACAGAGAGTTTTGTTAAAGTGACACTGGCTAAGCATTCTCAAAGAGCAAGAGTAGCACAGGTGAAGAGCAATATACATATATATATGCATATAGATATATATATACATACATACATATATATATATATATAAATTTGACTCTGGGAAAGTCACTTAAGCTTCCTTGCCTTAGTTTCCTCATCTATAAAATGAGCTGGAGAAGGAAATGGAAAACCATTCCAGTACCTTACCACTAAACCCCCCCAAAAGGCATCAACAGAGTCAGACAAAACTGAACAACAACAAATGGTGTTCAGAAAACTATTGTTAAGGTAAGGTATTTAAATTCTTATATAATAAGAGAGACTTTTCTTATATAAGTCACACTACTTCATTATTGCCACATACTTCAGCAGAAGTAAAAGAACCGTAAGCAAAAGATCTGACTCTCAAGTTTCTTGTTGCCTCGAATGGCTCAAGTATCCCGGAGCATGAAAATTCAGACCACCCTAAAAAATCATCTTAACATTCTTACCATTTATATACTCACTATGTACACTACTATATGTGGAAGGAAGAACAATTGTCTATCTTTGTCTCTTTTATTGGTCTTTGTTCTCTGCCCCCAGCCCCAACTCAAGGGGGCTTAAGCAGAGTAAAATTAATCTGTTTTCCACATGACAATCATTCAGAAATTTGCCCCTTGAATTTTTTTCCCACAGGCTTAACACACTTAGTTTCTTAAAATAACCTTCATATATCCTCACTGACTTTCTCTGAATCAGCTCCACTTGGTTAGTGAACATAAATATGTCGCTCTGAACATAATACAATGCTCCAAATGCAGTCTGATCATGGTAGAATACAAGATATTATTTCTATTATAATAGGCTAAGACTGCATTTGCTCTTTTGGCTGCTGTGCCACATTGGGCTTTAGGCTCCCGAAAATCCAATGCTCCTTTTTTACATACATTGTTGTCTAGCTATTCGGTCGTGCCCTCCATCCCAGTGCCCCCATCATGTACTTCTTCAATTGATTGTTTTCTTTAACCTAAGCACAAGACTTTATGCTTATTACTAACAAAATATATCTTCTAAGATTTGGGTCATTGTTCATGGATGTCAATCTTTTGGGATCCAAATTCTGTCATCATTCAACACTTTAACTTTCCCTTTGAGCTTCCTGCCATTTCCAAATGTGATAAAACATCCTTACCAAATTCTTACTTCTAACGATACATTACCTTCCAGTGATTTTTCAATCCTCTTTCTAAAATAAGCATTGCAACAATACATCTATGATGTTCCATACCACTTTCCCAATGGATGGGGAAAAGTTAAGTTTCTTACCCAAGACAACATATTGATGGCATGGTTTAAAAAAATTAAATAAAATTCAGACATCCCAACTAACTTTTTCTTGTTTGAATCACTGGCCCACATATCTCCTTTCCCTATTTGATAAGGTAATACATTAAGGATGAGAGGGATGAGACTAAGCAAGTCAAATAGTTATTGGAAGTGAATCCTCTCATGTTACTTCAATGGCTTAATGGAAAGAGAAGCTAGAGTCTAGTGCTATTATACTATTACATATTATAATTACAATACTATTACAGATTAGCCCTTCTAATGAAGCAATCCTTTAAACTTTCATTGGCAAAAGTCTTCCATAGGAATGTCACATGGCTACTCTTCTGATAAGTCACTTAGATGGTTTTATGATTGCCAGAAAAATTTTCCCTGCTGCTAGCCTCTGACTTGCTGCCATCATTCAAAATATTCTCCTTCATTTCTCCTTTACCGATCCAATAGACCACAAGGCACATCCTGAACAACTTGTGTTCATTCTTCTAGTACTTTTGCAATGTTTGCTTATATAATATGAAGAAACAGTGCTTCTCCTCTGTTCAAGATTTTGTACTAAGTGTTTTGAAATTACTCATAACAACGAGGGTTACAAAGGACTGCATGAATACCTAGAAGAAATGAAGCAAGCAAGAAAAAAGGAAATAAAAATCAATGCTCTTTTGATTGTGCCAGATTGGAGCTCAGAAGAGAAGTTAAGGCTGCAAATACATATCTGGGGATCACTTGCATAGGAGATGATCATTAAAATAATGGAAGTGAATGTGATTACCAAGAGAGAAAGTATAGAAAGAGGAGAAAAAAGGGCTGAAATCAGATCCTTGGAGAGCATCCACTTTAAGAGATAAAAGGATGAGGATCCAATGATAAATGCCTAAAGAAGTTGGAAGAGAAACAAGAGAGTATAATGCCTCAGATGCCAAGGGAAGAGATAATATCCAATAGCAGACCATAGTCAATAGTGTCAAATGCATCAGAGTCCAAAGAGGATGAATATTGGTGGGGGGAAGCTTTTGGATTTAGAGGCTGAGAAGTCATTTATGACCTTTGAGAGAGCAGTTTCAGTAGAGTGTTGAAGGAAGAATCCATGTTGCAAGGGATTGCCAAAAAGGGCAATTAGATTCATCTCTCCACTCCTATTCCTCAGCTTGAGATGAAAGAGATAGAGTAGAAAGTAGAGGAAGCTGGAAATTAAAAGAGGCTGAGTAGAGGGTGGAGGAAGTTGGAAATTCAAACTTTACCAGGAATATATGCAATCAGTTGAATTGGAGTCTGACAAGGTTATCCCTTACTTTCATTTTCACTATAGCAAATGCAGTTAGCAAACATTCCAAATGTGCCTACTTTGAGAAGGGAATGAGACTGGGAATCCAAGTGAGTTGGGGCACTTGAACCAAGAAAATCATTAGTTATTTGTCAGGGAGAGAATTAATCCACTTCTCTAGACTTTAAACATTGATCTCAGAGACCTAGGCAAGACTGGGAGGTCTAGGTCTTTTTTACACTTGCTCTGTTTGAAGTCAAGCTGGTGTAGCTCAAGCTTCAAATGCCACCTGGTGGCCTACACAAACAAAGCACCCTACAGAAATTGCTTTAAGCTACTACCCAGAGTACAACCAGTGCTGTTTTTGTATGTACTTAATGTGGAAGGTGATAGTAATTGTTGCCTGTAAATGAGCGAGTTACAAATACTTGTACACCTAAAATGTGTTTTTTCAGTAATTACTGGACCCAGTAGATGTTTTTCATTAGAAACCTCTCATGTATAAAATGCCCAATAGGCTGTAATTTTAGCAGGCACATTGTGTCTCCACAGCTTTAAATAACTCAGAATCTATAAAGCATATTGACAGATGCCCTTGCTGAACACTAATCTCATAACCAGTAGATGAATCTGTATTATATACTGATCCATCAGCAACATGATGTGCTTGCCCTTCTCAGGTAGTGTAATAATAATAATAACCACAATTAAGTAGTGCTTTAAGGTCTTCAAATCTATATGTTACTCCATTTGATTCTTAAAAACATACTGTCATGTGGTATTATTATCTCCATTTTACAGAAGGAGAAACTGACATGGCCAGGATCACAGCATTAGTCAAAGTATGTGTCAGGATCTGAGTTCCATCTAGCTACCTTGTACATGCATTTTCCTTTTTAAGATAGACATCAACCTTTTTATGCTTTTGCCTTTTGTCTTTCTATGGAGAAGAATTAGAGTCTATATATTAGGATAGCTTCCATGACAAACCTACTCCTTTGTGCTAGCTGGTTCTACACTATGAAATACCTACTTTATAATACAAAATACAGGACTACTATGACCAGCTTGTTACCTTGGGGATACCTTATGCTTTCAAGGGAATTTTATTGAAACTCAGTTAGCTGTTTGTTGTACGGCTCTATAAAGATGTGCGTTTTCCCAGACTTCAAAGACAAAACATACGTTTAAGGTCTACAGTATTAAGATGCTGATGGCTATTTCCCATCTCAGCTTACACAGTCTCTCTTCAATAATGAGCATGTTCTTTATGATCAGTGCTTGATGTATGTTTCCCCCCAACACTGCTTCTAATACTTAAGTGGCAGGTAGTGTGATATAGTGGAAACTATTTGCAGTCAGAAGATCTGGGTTCAAATCTTGGTTCTGCCACTTATTAGCTGTATCACCTTGAGAAAGTTAATTAACGTCCTAAGCCTTGGTTTTCTCATCTGTAAATATACATATAGAGTAGATAACTCTATGATCCCTTCCGACTCGATTTTGCACTGTGATTCCCCATCACTGCTGCTGCATCAAGGTTATTGCTGACAGTGTTGTTTTTGTCTATCATTGTCTTCCTTTTCCCTCCAGGTTTATTTTTCCTTGTCTTTTCTCTGTCCTGATGCTTCTCCCATGGTTCTTTGATTTTATGTAGGTTCATACAACTAGTCAATGTTCCTTCCCAGCTGTGTAACAAAAGCATCAATCATATAGCATGGCAGGCATAACCATTGTATCTTTGGCTCATTTCTGCTTCACATATTTGTTGCAGGGTACTCGTGGGCTGCTGTTTCACCGCCAAACGTTTCTTTGTCCTCTTCCTTTCTTGTTTGATTCTGCACCTAGAGACAAAGAATTGGTCTCTAGATAGACCTAGTTTTGCTATATAAAGTCAATCATTCCATGGAAGTGTGTGGCAAGGAACAAAAGAAACTTAAGACATGGTTCTCACCATTGAGAAAAATATACACTAATAGAGGGAAATAGAAACAGAAATTAATGAATAAACTACTATGAGATATATTAAGATGCAATTTATTGGAAAATAATACTAAGGACATAAGATCTGAGGGGATATATGCTAATGGAGTGATCATATAGAGTGGGGTTCAATACAGGAAGATGTTCAAGAAGATGTGTATTTTTTTAACTGAGCAAGGAACATGATTGGCAAGGAATGTGAGGACATACTCAGTAGAGGTAAAAAGAAGAAGGAAAAAACAAGTTCAGTTAGAATATGGAAAATACACTAGCTTGGAAGAAAGCCATGTATTTTCTAGGCTTCCCCTGCCCTTATCAGATTGGTAACGTGAGGGAACCTGTGAATTCCTAAAATGAAGGCATTATATTCATACAAAATATTTTATTTTATTTTGAAAACAAATTGATTATTTGAATATCTACAATGGATATGTCATTTTTCTTGCCAAGACATCTATGTTCTTTTAGATTTATTTTCAACAGATGCTTTTCTGGCAGACTACCATCTAATATCATTAAGGGATGGCACTGTATTGAGCTTGGAGGTAAATGTGGATTTCCTATTATGCTGAAATTGACAATGGATGGGCTGGGTGTGGCAACAGGGTTACTATACTAATTCAGTCAGCAAAGGGCTCTAAGGCATATGAAAAAATGATTTTGCGCACAAAAGTTCTCATTCAAGATAGAGATAGGAACTGGACTGATGTCAAGATGCACTTTGGTAAATGTATATTGGTTTTAGTTTTATTAAAGTGCACTCAGGGCATGGCAGTATTAAGTGGAATAATGTAAAAATAAAAATTCATTAGGGTGAAACCTCATTTTATCATTATTATACTTAGTAATTTCCCATGAATATTGTTAAAATTCCCCATAAGAGCAATTCATTCTTGGATTTGTCATTTTCTTACTTGAAATATTTTCTTTTCTGGTTTCATTGGCCAGCATTCTAATGGCACTCAAGTGAAATAAAACAAAACATTAAAAAGACCTGTACTACCTGGTTTCACAGGCTATTGGCCATCTGTGTGGATATTTCTGGCCCTGTGCCCTGAAAGTCAACTGGATTGGGATGTGTCAGAGACCCAGAGAGAAAGCATGTTCCAGATGCCTAGGGATGGCTTGGCTTGCATCACCCTGCAGTTCAAACCTAATGACTGTTGACAGAAGGATCACAGTTGTTTTGGCCTACATGAATGAAGTGGAGAGAAGGCAGGCATTCCCCAAGGGGATCAAGGTTCAGACTCCATTGCACTTTATAGGGCAAATTCAGAAGCCTGAACTATACCCAGATGTGATCCAAAAGGAAGTACTGACAACATAACACAGGTGCACCGTGTTTCTCTTGGCTGCTGTTAGAAACAAATCAACCCCTGGGTGGATTTTATGATCCGAGGCTCCCCAAAAGTTTAAAAGCCCTAGGCTCAGGGAGGAGGAAGAATGTAGCTGTTGTATATACAGATGGTACAGCTGCAGCAAGGACTACCAAGCCAGAAGGGAATCCCTGTAATTACACAGTACATTAATGTGAAATTGAGAGTAGACTTTTCCGTCACCTATTGGCAGCTAGGTGGTGCAGTGGAGAGAGCACTTGACTAGAAGACCTCAGTTCAGTACCAACCTCAGACACTAGCTAGCTGCATGACCCCTGGCAAGTCATTTAACCTCTGCCTCAGAGGTTCAAATGAGGGTAATAATAATACCTCTCTCTCCCTTGGTTGTTGTGAGGGTCAAATGAGATACCATTTGTAAGGCACTTATCATAGTTCCTGGCCCATATTAGGGATTTAATAAATGTTTGTTTCCATCTTTCCTTACATCCTTCTTTGTTTCATCAACTATTCTCAATAACTCCAGGGAATAAAAGGAGCAAGTCCAGAGAAAATAAATATTCTGCTAAATACTCTAAAATTTCCTTTTATCATTGACAATAGCAGAATAAACAAAAACTCAAGACTGCTGAAATGATACTAAACCAAATTTCATACCAAATGTACTTTAATTTCACCATCATAAACTGAAGCAGCATCTGTTGCATACAAAATTCAGACACTGTGGATTAGGCAAATGGTGAACTTTGGGAAATACGGAAGGAGCAATCTTTTAAGATGAAGAGCAAGGGTAGTGGTAAGCAACCTGTCATTGACATGAGCTATGGGATTTCACTGCCAGTATTTGATGCAGTAGAAAGAACATTAAATTTGTAGACAGAAGACTTGACTCCAAATCCTGGCTGTATGAAATTGGGCAAAGCATCTCCATTTTCTCATGTAAAATGAGAGGCTTGGATTAAATGATCTCTAAGGTTCCTTTCAGCTCTAATCTTGTTATGAACTTTTGAAATCAAGCACTGTGCATAGGGGAGTTCTAAGTAAAGCTTCTAAGTAGAAGAAACTCGACTCTAGTGTCCCTCCCCACATTCTTCCAGTGTTTCAATGACCTTGATGTTGTCCCTACTCCCTGTGGTATTATTACGCTGCAGCAAACCACAATCCCATCAGTCTGTGGAGGTCAAGGGTAGAAGTTAGACCAACTATCCTTCTTTGAAACATAATGTTATTCTTACTAGAATTTAAACTACACTGAATTTAAAATTTAAGTCTTATCATTTGAAAGTGATATCTTGAAACTCTTATCTCTGCCCTTGGTTCAAGTCCACAATTGTAAAAAGTCCAAGCATCTAGTTCCATTTAACCACTTAATAGTCAGATTTGCTTTTACAAAGGAATATTTACTTCAAAGGCATAGCAAGAATGAACATACAAACATTTACACATATACACAAATAGGGGGAGGGAGAAGAAAGTCTCTTCCCCCTCCCCCATAACAGTTTAGTCACTGGAGCAAAGAGGTAAATTAGCTACACAGTTTAACCCAGTTCCTACATGACATTAATTAATCCCACTAAGTTTCAAGTCCAAAGCACCCTCACTCAGGTTTATGTTTCATGGGAGAAACATACTTAGTCTAGGAATAAACAATACTCGTTGGAAAGCCAGGAAAGTTTTCGTTACATTTTACATTTATTCTTTCTGAATAAATGGGTAGCCCCCTTAATAGAGTACAGAGACTCAGCTAATCATTCTACATTCCTAGGAAATGGGTATCTCCTGTATGGAAAGTACAGCTTGTTCAGACAAATGCCAGCCTTTTATGCTGTTCCCAATTCGAATCTCCCACCTTGCTCTCCATTGGCCAGATGCAACCCCCTGAACTGCCCATGTCATGCCCCCCTCAAACAAATTAAGCATGGTCGTCAAGCTTCTAACCTTTCACCTGATCAGAAGCCTGATTCTGCTAGATCACAGCTCTGATTAGAACCAGTCACCTCGGGCTTATATCCTGCTATCACTCAAAGCTAAGAGGAATATTTTTAATCCTGTGGAAACAAAATTCCTCCTATTGTTTCCCACATCCCAGAACACTAGTTTCTTAGGGCTCACTTGCTAGGCTAGTTTCAACATCTAGCCTAGAACCCGAGGTTCCAAGATCCACCATGGTTCAAGATCTCAGATCAGGGACTTCTCTGAATCTGGAAATAAAAGAACAATGAAAGAAACCAAAACTCCAAACACATTTCTTGGAGTCATGGAGACTAAAGGGAGAGAAGGTGGCTCTCACATCTTTCTCCCCAGCTTCCTGCATGGTGTTTTTGCTTTGAGTGAATGAATCCTTTACTCTTGGATTCCACCAGTAGAAAGAGTGAGACTGCGCCTCAGACAGGCAGATTTTAAAGACAGAGGGATCCAATGGAACAAGGCTGTCCCCAACCATGTGGTAGGCCAACTCAGAGTATTTTCTCACAGAAGCAGAACGCTGGTATCTCTCATATGAGTTTCTCCATCATAGGTATGTGCTAAACCCCTGATCGATTAGCATCAGTAAGAATGAGTTGGAGGAGGCAGGCTGACATTACTATTAGAATTCTATTGCAATAGCTCAGGTGGATGGTGGTAATAAATCCTGCACTAGGGTGGTGTCAACGGGCAAAAAAAAATTGACAGACACAAGAGAGAAATAGCGGGACTTGATAACTAATGGGATATAAGAAGCGAGGCAGAGGGAAGTGTCAAAGATAACCCAATGTTTCAAACATAGGAGACTCAGTAAATGGTGAAACCACTGAAAGAAATAGAAAAATCATAAGGATGAATATATTTAGGGCCTCATCCCCCTTCATCCCCCCTACCTGGGCATGACAGCCAAGGACACATAGCCACAGGTGGCTATGTTTGTTCTTTCCTGATGGTAGGTGAATGAGTATCCTGAGACATTGTCTGGGCAAGCTAAAGTTTATAAAGGGCTGAAGATTCTGGGAGGTCTGAGACAGAAGATGTGAAATTTCCCCAAGCAATGGCAGGGAAGGCATTTGCCTTAGGAGTAGAGAGACATTACTGAGAACGAATAGATGTTGAGAGACAGTAAACCTGAGGAAAGGCCACCTTAGAGAGTATGATCCCTCATGGCAGAGAAACATACCAACTAAGAATTCAAGAAAGGTAGAGTTTGGGAGCCAGCTCAAAGGTCTCCCCTGCAGAGAACCCAAGGGAAATTTGAGATGACACTACAAAGGGAGAAAAAAGTTATGCCACATATGTGTCTTACAGGTGTGCTTTGCTACTGTTGTATTCCATATTTTAGCCCACTTTTCCCATGGGTACTGTGTATATTTTTAGGAAAGTGATCCCCAGGCTAAGGAGGGAATGTTCTGTACCAACTATACCAACTTAATATGAGGTATATTAATAAATGCCTTGACTAAGAGCTAAGTAGGTAAACATTATCATGAGGGGGTTGTCCTAGATGTTCTCAGAAATCCTTTGTTGTGACCCTATGACCTTAAGGTTAGAGAGATAGACGGGAAACCAGGAGAATATAATGTCTCAAAAGCCAAAGAATTAAGGAAGGGTTGGTTTGTCAGAAGCATCAAATGCTGGAGGAAGTTCAAGGAGTTCTACCTCTTAACTTACCTGATATTCAGTTTTCTAAACTGAAAAGGGGGAGTTGGAGCATAGATGATCTCTAAGGTTCTTTATATAACTTCCCTTCTACGTTTCTCTGAAGGAATCGATCATTATGGTTCACTGACTCATGGATATTACATATTGCAACACAACAATCCTAAAGATGGAGTGGGGGAATCCTGTGCGTGTGAAACAATCTCATCATAACATAATTTGGTATTGTTTACTCATGTACTTCCTAAGAAAACCTCAACATCAGTGAACTGCTCTCACTGCAAATTGCAAGAGACCTTAACTAATTGCATTGTGTTGCCACTGATGAAAGCTCTATTTCTGGGACCTAATTAGTGCCTGTCTGTGTCAGAATTTAGAGTCCCTAGCTTTTCTTTTTCCCTGTGACCCTCCTGGGAGGTATCCACAGGCAACCACAGTGAGAACTAGGGACATTTGGCCTACTGTGAAGCTCTAATAAGGAGGGGTTTGAGTCATAATCCCCCAGGAAATGTTAATTAGCTTAGGGCAAGTATGCTATTCGCTGTGGTCAGGAAAGAAGGGGAAGAGAATCCTCATACCCTGCAGAGCTACAGTAGTTGACTATTTTGCAAAATCAGGACTGGTCTTCGATGTTAGCAGAAATTTTGCCATTACATGCTTCTCATAAGAAACCACTTGACCTCGGAGGAGCCGCTTGAACAGCCCAGCCAATTTCTATAGCAGCCTCATACACTATGCATCATGTATGAGAGAAAGCAAAGAAGAAGCCCAAATGAGATGGACTGAAGTGTAGTTCAGGTACTTTTATGAAAGCTTCTAAGTCACAGATCACATCATTCCCTTGCCTAGAATCCTTTAGTATGGCATCAGTGCCTCCTGGTAGAATGTATGCCTCTTAAGGGCAGGAGCTGCTTCATTTTTGTCTTTGTAACACGAGCAACTGGGATATAGTGAGTACTTAATAAATGCTTGCTGATTGATCGATCACCATCCTGGTACTCAAAGTCTTCCACAATATGGTTGTAACCTACTTTTCCAATTTCATTACCTATCACTTACTGTGAAATAGTAAGTGGTAGGTACTACTTATCCTGATAAAATATGCTAATATATATTCTCCATAGGATAGAATTATTTTGTGATAGTAGGTGTCAATGTCAAGATTAAATGTATTAATCCCAGGTTTTCTGTAATTTGGTGAGTAAGCCAAATATTTTCCAAATATACCATTTCACTAACACGAATGTTATATATGTATCAAAAATAATTATAGACATTTCCCCCATAACAGAAGCCAATGGGAGGTCACTTCACAATAATGTCACTGAATACATCATAATGAAACCCTGTTAAAATATTAATTTCAGTGCCTTCCTTCTTAGATTATCTCTAATTTACTTGGCATATATCTTGTTTTTACATGCATGTTGTCTCTTCCATTACACTATTAGCACCTCAACAGCTGGGGTTTTTTGACTTTCATTGTATCCCCAGTCCTTAGGACAGTGCCTGGCACATAGTAGGTACATAATAAATGCTTGTTGACTTGACATTGTGAAACCCCAGGGTGTTCAGCTTATTACCCAAAATGCAAGTTATAACATTATCTCTGATCAAGAGAAAGTATGGAAAATACAGTGGATACAGATTAGACCTTGAACTCAGGCAGGCCTGGGTTCAAGTCCTTACTTTCACTCATAAGCCATTTAACTTCTCATTACTATAGGCTACTCTCTAAGATTCTAACTTGTGGAGTAGGTAATAATCCCCTTCTTTCATAGAGGATTTCAACAATTTAAAATTGTTGAAAATGTCTTGTAGTTTTTAACTACTGTACATAGTCTATACATTTAAAAAACAGGATTTAGTAAATTAGTGATTCAGTAAAAATTAAACATTGATTGAAAAATTATTAAATCTAAATTTAGAGGCAGTTAGGTGACATAATAGTGTATTGGACTTAAAGTTAGGGAGACCTGGGGGGAGGAGCCAAGATGGTGGCCGGAAATCGGGGACTTGCGTGAGCTCCCTGCCAGGTACCTCCAAAAATCTATAAAAAATGGCTCTGAACAAATTTTAGAACTGCAGAATCCACAAACTAGCAGAGAGAAGCAGGGCTCCAGCCCAGGACAACCTGGATGGTCGCTGGGTGAGGTCTATCACACTTAGAGCTGGGAGGGGAGAAGAGCGGAGGGGAGTGGAGCTCAGTGTGGGTGGCAGCAGGACCAACCAGACTAGAAGCCAGGCAGAACAAGCCCTAGCGCACTGAATCACTGAGCTGTGGTAGTTACCAGACTTCTCAACTAACAAACACCAAAGACAACAGAGAAGGTTAGTGGGAAAAGCTGTGGGGGACAGAGTGGAAGGAGTTCGAGGTGCAGTGGCCACCCCTGGGGCAGCGGGGGAGGTGCAGCTACAGAATTACAGCTGCAGTTGCTTCAGGCCCCAGGCCCACCTGGTGGGAGGAATTAAGTGAAGGATCAGAGCAGGAGTGCACAGCCTGCTTAAGATTTGCTTCAGGTCCAAGTTGGGGGTTCTGGGGGAAGGAGGAGTGCTGGTGTGGCAGAGCTAGCTGTATAGGAATAGCTCTGAAAACAACAGTGCATCCCCTCAAGCTTGGAACAAAGTACTCTCTACTCTACAAGCAGTCATACCCTGACGAAAAACTCAAGGGTCATGAAGTTGGCTGAGAACGTGGCCAGGCAGCAAAACACACTCATATTCAGTCTCAGACTTTGGAATCTTTCTTTGATGACAAAGAAGACCAAAACATGTGGCGAGAAGACGTTAACAAAGTCAAAGAGCCTACATCAAAAGCCTCCAAGTAAAACATGAACTGGTCTCAGGCCATGGAAGAGCTCAAAAAGGATTTGGAAAAGCAACTTAGAGAAGTAGAGGAAAAATTGAGGTGAGAAATGAGAATGATGCAAGAAAACCATGAAAAACAAGTCAATGACTTGCTAAAAGAGAACCCAAAAGATACTGAAAAAAATACTGAAGAAAACAACAACTTAAAAAATAGACTAACTCAAATGGCAAAAGAGCTCCAAAAAGCCAATGAGAAGAATGCCTT
>CM053623.1:102983872-103015604 GCA_028646595.1 Phalanger gymnotis
TTAGCCAAATGGAAAAGGAGGTCCAAAAGACCACTGAAGAAAATACTAGCTTAAAAATTAGATTGGAGCAAGTGGAAACTAGTGACTCTATGAGAAATCAATATATTATAAAACAGAACCAAAGGAATGAAAAAGTGGAAAACAATGTGAAATATCTCATTGGAAAAACCACTGACCTGGAAAATAGATCCAGGAGAGATAATTTAAAAATTATTGGACTACCTGAAAACCATGATCAAAGAAGAGCCTAGATATCATCTTTCAAGAAACTATCAAAGACAACTGCCCTGATATTCTAGAGCCAGAGTGTAAAATAGAAATTGAAAGAATACACAGATTGCCTCCTCAAAAAGATTCCAAAAAGAAAACTCCTAGGAATATTGTTGCCAAATTCCAGAGCTCCGAGATCAAGGAGAAAATACTGCAAGGAGCCAGAAAGAAACAATTTGAGTATTGTGGAAACACAATCAGGATAACACAGGATCTAGCAGCTTCTACCTTAAGGGATCAAAGGGCTTGGAATATGATATTCTGAAGGTCAATGGAGCTAGGATTAAAACCAAGCATCATGTACCCAGCAAAGCTGAGTATCATGCTCCAAGGCAAAAATATGGATTTTCAACAAAATAGAGGACTTTCAAGCTTTCTCAGTGAAAAGACCAGAGCTAAACAGAAAATTTGACTTTCAAACACGAGAATCAAGAGAAGCATGAAAAGGTAAACAAGAAAGAGAAATCATAAGGGACTTACTAAAGTTGAACTGTTTTGTTTACATTCCTACTTGGAAAGATGATGTATATGATTCATGAGACCTCAGTATTAGGGGAGCTAAAGGGAATATGCATATATATATATATATATATGAATATATATACATATATGTGTGTATATATGGGTATGTATATGTATATATGTGTGCATGCATGTATGTGTGTATGTATGTGTGTGTATATATATGTGTGTGTATATATGTATATATATAGATATAGATATAGATATAGACAGAGGGCACAGGGTGAGTTGAATATGAAGGGATGGTATCTAAAAAAATAAAATAAAATCAAGGAATGACAGAGGAATATACTGATAGAGGGAGAAAGGGAGAGATAGAATGGGATAAATTATCTCGCATAAAAGTGGCAAGAAAAAGCAGTTCTGTAGGAAGGGAAGACAGGGCAGGTGAGAGAGAATGAGTGAATCTTGCTCTCATCAGATTTGACCTGAGGAGGGAATACCATACACACTCAATTGGGTATCTTACCCCACAGGAAAGAAGAAGGAAGAAGATAAAAAAAGGGGGGATGATAGAAGGGCAGATAGGGGGAGGAGGAAATCAAAAACAAACCCTTTTGAAAAGGGACAGGGTCAAGGGAGAAAATTCAATAAAGGGGGATAGGTTAGGAAGGAGCAAAATATAGTTAGTCTTTCACAACATGAATATTGTGGAAGGGTTTTACATAATGATACACAAGTGGCCTATGCTGAATTGTTTGCCTTCTTAGGGAAGATAGGTGGGGAGGAAAGAAGGGAGAGAATTTGGAACTCAAAGTTTTAAAAACAGATGCTCAAAAACAAACAAAAAAGAAGTTTTTGTGTGCAATTAGGAAATAAGATACACAGGCAATGGGGCATAGAAATTTATCTTGCCCTACAAGAAAGGAAGGGAAAAGGGGATTTGAGAGGAGTGGGGTGTTAGAAGGGAGGGCTGACTGGGGAATGGGGCAACCAGAATATATGCCATCTTGGAGTAGGTGGGAGGGTAGAAATGGGGAGAAACTTTGTAATTCAAACTCTTGTGAAAATCAATGCTGAAAACTAAATATATTAAATAAATTTTAAAAAAAGAAAAAAAAGTTAGGGAGACCTGAGTTGGAAATTACTAGCTGCTTGACCCTAGGCAAGTCACTTAATCTCTCTCAGTCTCAATTTTCTCATCTGTAAAATGGGAATGTAAAAGCACCTACCTCCCTTACCAAGTTGTAAGGTTGAAACAAGATAATTCATGTCAAATGTTTCACATACCCTTAAAGCACTATATAAATGTTATTATTATAAGAGGAATTTCAATTGCAGGACTACTGTAATGTGGTAAGCAAATTGGAAACCATTCCATATTAGTATTAGACCCAAGAATATTTATTCTGGAGACAAGAACGTAGAAGGAGGATATTCACCCTCAAGTATTTGAAGGTTTTGCATGGGCACGATTATTAGACTTAATCTGATAGATCTCATAATGCAAAGTTAGGGGGAGTGGGTAGAAGCAGGTAAGCATGTTTGTGTTTCTGATAAGGAAAACTTCCTCAAAAAAGGAGCTGTCCAAAAGGGAAAAAAAATGAGTTGCTTTAGGTGTACTGGGATCCCTCTCAATGAAGGCATGCTGAATGACTGCTTATCAAGGATGTTATGGTAGGAATTCCTGTATAGGCAGGGGTTAGACTACATGGCCTCAGAGGTTCTTTTCTACTATAGCCAAGATTTTTTCCCCCATGTTGGGGCCTCAAGAATTCTAGAAATGATTGCAGGCTTGTATAGATCATGGAGAACAAAAAGTAGCATGAGCTTCCCACCATCTTTTCTGTTCTGATTTGGAGAGGAAAAATTATGGTTGAAGGAACAGTTTGGGACACTAACTGTAGCTCAGGAAGCCTCATGCCACATTTGGAGCCCCTAGGGAGACAATTAGAGCTAACAGCAGGAGGTTAATGTCTTGCTTTTGATAAAGTGGAAGTGGGCTGGCAGGATTGGAGCAGGCTGAAATTACAAGCTTTGATGCCAGGCCAAGTTGTTCTGCAGCCCAAGGATTTGTTGGGCTTACTAAGAGCAGCCTATGTCCCAGGTCCCTCCCAAAAAGAAAATTTAGAATGAGTTAGCCTGAAAATAAATTCAGGTATAGAATAAGTTACATGGAAATGAAATACAATTGATTTGAGAGAAGAACCAAACTGTGTTTAGATCTTGTATTTTTTTTTTGATTTGCTTATATTAGTATTTTTGCTCAAGCAGAATTACTTAGCATTTAACCTATGTGTCTGCTATTATTTTTGTGGCCCATTTGGCTAAGCCTTGTATATCTCTCTCAGTTATTCATACCTGGACTAAAATTAAGTTTCCATAAGAGGCACCACTATCCACCATACTAGCTCTCCACATTTTTTCACAATCTCTTCCATATTTTCTTCTGTATATGTTCTTCAAAAGCCCAATAACACCTAGCTGATTATCTCTCAAGAAGCCTGATGATATCCATAGCTGGCTGAAACGGAAATTAGCTCCAGGGATTTTTCAGTAGTTCATGATTGTTGGTTTGATCCCAATCTCAAGCCCGTTTTAGGCGTTCTTGACTATGATTGTATAAGATAAAGATCCTTTATGGTTTAAATATCATGGCAATGATAACTACTGTGAAGCAGCAAAGATTTCCCAAACCTAGCTAACAAACCACTCAGCAAGAGTAAATATGTAAGAACCTCACCGAGTAATAAAGGAATTTGGAGCCACTATCATAAGATTTGACCTGCACATATAGAATTGATGAATTGCTGTTTGCTTTACATCAATATACTTTACAAATAGAAAAGGGTATTATGCATAGAGCCAGCTTAAATTAAGTAATACCTATTTATAAATCCCACCTTTGAAATCCACTTACTGAACAACCCCGGCAAAGAAGATTAATATTAGTATACTAGGCAATCTCAAAGACTATAAATCGAAGAATAGTTGCTTAATTGGTAGAGGAAATTTCTTCGCTGAGAGTTCCTCACACCAGTGAAAGCACAGATTTGGATCAAAAAATTAAAATCTACCTGACTCTACTGGCGATGAGGAATGGCAGACAGGGTGTCATCAATTTTAACTCAACTGGATAAACCAACTTGTAGTAATCTCATGAACTTCTCAGGACAATAAAACTTAATAAGTAATTGCCAGAAATCCAATGCTCTTGATGGCCAATGAACATATTGTAAAAATCTTGTTCTGTATGAGAACTAATGAATGTATCTGGTATACTGCACTGAAGTCAGAGCCCATATTGACTTCCTGGTGATATGTTACTGGGGATAATATAATATTATTTCCATAAGGATCAAGAAGGCAGCATGAAACAGTAGAAAGTGTTCTGGATTATAAGACAAAAGACCTCCATTCAAATCCTGGCTTACCCATTTAATATCTGTGTGAACTTTGCTAAGTCATTTAACCTCTGTGCAAACTATTAGAATGGATGGCCTCTGAGGTCTCTTCCTGGGGCAGCTAAATGATGCAATAGATAGAGTGCTGGGCCTTGACTCAGGAGACTTATCTTCTTGAGTTCAAATCTGGTCTCAGATATTTACTAGCTGTGTGACCCTGGGCAAGTCACTTAATCCTGTTTGCTTACATTTCCTCATCTATAAAATGATTTGGAGAAGGAAATGGCAAACTATTCTAGTATCTCTACCAAGAAAACCCCAGATGAGTTCATGAAGAGTCAGACACAACCGAAATGACTGAATAACAACAAACAACAAAGCTCCCTTCCAGGGCTAACTCTGTGATGGGGTTTTGACTTACGAGATCTAGCCAGAACATGGCTGTAAAGGACAGTAGTCATTATTCACATGGTGAGTATTTCTAGGTACAAAATGGGTCCTACTCAATCTTGGTATCTTCCCCCAGATTACACACACTGTTTTATACTTAGTTATTTCTGCTGTTCTTCCTTCATTTTCAAAAAGGAACAATGTCATCATGAGGGTGATATCTTGACTCGCTCTTCAACTGAATTTAAGCAAGGCAGAGTTGTAGAAAGTCATCGGCCTCACTCTCTCCTCCAGAGTCATAGACGTCCAGTGGCAAGGCAAAAATCAAGATGACTGGCAATGGCCTGGGATGTAGTGGATGACATCTTTAAAGTCTGACCAAGCTCTAAGCACTGCACAGTGCCTGCTCGAGCCACTTTGATGGTGATGGCCATTGGAACAAACTGTTCTCATTCACCCATTCCACTGAGGGAAGTCTTCACATGCTTGGAGTAGACATTCCCCTAACTCACTGACAAGTTTCAGGTCTGGCAGCTACCCTCAACCTGGTTTAGCCCATCTGCCAAGACAGTATACCCCAGGGTGGCCACTGCACACAAAACAGCTTCTTATAGACACAAGTGAGAGTTGAGTGCCAGGTGGACACCAAAGGTGGATGAGCAGCCCTGAAAAGGTTTTGCCAACCCCTCACACCAGAGGTGCTAGTCTTCCTTAAACACCCCATACTTAGTAGGCACTTAATAAGTAATTATTAAATGGAATTGAATTATTCACGAAATGGTTAAGAATACACCTGACAATCTGTAGTTCAATTTATATGAGAACTAATGCTTTTAAAAGATGTCCAATTTTTGTTGACGTGCAGGATAATGTCTGAAGCTTTTAATTAACTAGAAAAGTGAATCCCTTAGTGCTGTAAAATGGAAAAGGAAATATATTATTAAAGATAGCTGATTCATTAATAATGGCACATGAAAACCAAATAAAAGTAAAGTTTGGTGCCCTGCTCATTTTAAGCCTCTAATGACAGCCTGGCTCATCTCCATTTTCATTTTAATTAACTATTAATATTTACCTTTTCTATATTTTATGATGTTTGTTACTTAGGAAGAAAATGTGCATCATATTATCATGTTAGTCCCAAATTTTCCCTGTGAACTGACTTTTTAAATGGCCTAGAGGTTGCTTTCCTATCAAAGACATAAATATGATGATCTGAAGCAAAAATAGTTGTCTGAGGGGCAGGAGGAGCAGAGTCACAAATAGCTGTAGCCATTCAGGGAATGAGGATTATTAGGGAGGAGGGGGAAAATAAAGGATTAGAGGAAAAGTTAGATACAGCAAGAGGGATAATCGAAGGATGGGACCCTGACAGGGACAGCTGAGGATGGTTTTGCCATGTGGAAACATGAACTACTGGAGATGGAAAGGTGAGGTATAGGGAACAAGATGATTGCCATAGGGGAAACATATGCCACTTCATGTCAATTATCAGTACCCTGGATCAAAACCCCATTCATCTTATGCTAGTTACACCTCTATTTCTTATTCTCTATCTCAAGGTTCAAGATTATTCTAGAAAAGCAAACCTTCTTTTGTATTAATATTGATTCTTTATATTAGCTATCCTCCTTGGATGGAGTTTTGGTCATAACCACTCAAAGAGAATACTGAACTTTATGATATATGACAACTAGCTTGTCTCTTGGCAGAGAAACAAGAATAGTTGCTATTAATGGGAGCACGAGAGTTCTGAAAGCAGGCAGCTTGTGGAATTATGAATCACATAGCTTTGAAACATTTATAAATGAATGAAAATGCCCAGCATTGACATGAGTTATGAGTTTCATTACGGTGCTGTAATTTCTTCAGCTTTACCTCAAAGGGGCATGCAGTCCCACAAGGGAAGGAGAAATACCTCCATCAAGTTACTTTTTTTCATGCTGATAACTGGAAATGCTCCTTATGGGAATTGTTTATATCTCCAAAGCAGCATATAAATGCTTCCATCTGCCAGGAGCCTCTAAGATATGTTTGTAGAACTTCATCATGTAAAGTGCCAATAATTACACCCTTTTCACCTATTCAGAACCATCTATAGTTTAGTATTACAGTCTTAAAGAGTAGCCTGAAGTTCAGAGGGATGGTGATTTGTCCATGGGCACATGATTAATGTGTCATAGTCAAGATCTGAACCTTGTTCATGATTGCAAGACAAAACATGATCCCTTACCAACCATCAATAATAGTTCAAATTTGATTTACAAAGTACTTCCATTATACAACTCTGTGAGGTAGGCAATTGTAACAACAATGCTGCCTGCTGCTACTGTGTAAGGCCAATAACACCAGCACACAGGAGGGCTACTATCATAGGTTCTTTGATCTGCTTTTCTAAGGAAATCAACTTTAAGGGGTTTACAATCTCATTTTAATTAAACGTACATATATCATTCATTTAGTTCAGGGGAAAAAGTCAGCACCCTGAACTTCAGAGCAAAATACAAACAGAAATTACAAACAGAGAATATATTAACAGAGCAAATAATACAAATCAACAGACAGGCTTCTAGCTGTCCAACCAAAGCTATACATACATAGTTACCAGAGAGAGATGCACCAACATGTGTGTTTTCAAAGCCGGGGTGCTCCTTAATGGCTACCCAGAGTCTCCACACAAACACTCTTCCAATGAGTGAGCCCCAAAGCAAAATGCAAAACTCAGTGTGTGTGTGTGTATGTATGTGTGTGTGTACACACACACACACACACACACACATGCATACATACACTTTTCAGGGTCAGAGGGCTTCACACATCTCCAGAGTTTCACACCTCTTGTTACCTAATTAGCAAAAGGGTATGGGCCTTCCTACAAAGGCAAGACTCAGTCAAAGGCACTTGATTGCCTTAGTGTTGAGAAGCCCTCCAAAAGAAAAAAAGTAGTAAAAGTCCCACTTTGCTTGCCATTACAACAATAAAGATATTACTATTATTCCCATTTTACAGAGGGGAAAACTGAGGCTCGGAGCAGTTGTGTGACCTTTTTAAATGAAAAATCATTTATTTGTTAAGTATTTATTATGTTCCTAGCCCTATGCCAAGCATTAATGATACAAACAGAAAAGTAAGATGGTCTCTGCTCTCAAGGAACTTTCATTACTCTTTAATGACTTTCCCATCATTACCAAGCTAGTGGTAGGTGCATCTACAGTGGGGTTCAAACCCAGATCCTCCTGTACCTCCTGTCTAGACTCCTTTGGGTCAGCCTATAACAGAGAGCCAGTAACTCACTCTTAGACATTTTCCCCCTTTCCTTTTTGTCTTCTTGAGAAGAGTAGGTAGGTCTAGCAGATTGGAAGGATCCAGAAGATTTCTGTCTCTGATACTCATGGTCTAGGGGCCTTCTCCTTCCATCCTCAAAGCTCCTTTCTCTCATTGGTAACTTCTTCTATTTTGATGAAGGTCTTAATCATCTTTCATTATCTATATTTAGCTACCACACCCCTATGTATGCATACTCCTCCCTGCCACACTTTCAGCCCCCTTTAAGTATTATCTCCTCCATTAGAATATAAGATCTTTCAGGGTAAGGACTATTTTTATTATTGCTTATATTTGTATCCCTATGGCTTAGCCATATGCTTATAGATTTGTTGAGAACAAATCACTATCATAGCTAAATCCGGAAACCCCCAGGTCAACGTGAAACTATTAAGAGAAACAAGAAAAAAAATTCTAATATGGCAGACCCATAATTAGAATCACACAAGACCTAGCAGTGGCTACACTAACAGACTGAAGGTCTTGGAACACTATATACCAAAGAGCAAAAGAATGAGGATTGTGGCTGAAAATATCATAACCTACAAAGTCAAGCATAATCCTAAATGGAAAAAAAAAAAGGATATTCAATGAATTACCAGACTTTCAGGATTTTATTGCGAAAAGATCTGAACTTGATAGAAAAATTGACATACAAGATCCAAGAGAAATATAAGGTAAACATCAAAGAATAATTACAAGGGACTCAGTAAGGACTCAATAAGGTTTACTTTTTCTACTAGGAAATGTAAACCATATGTCTAAGATTGTTATTAGTAATTGGGTAGTTAGAAAGAAAAACTGGGGTAGAGCTGAGTATGATGTGATTCTAAAAAGTAATACCATGTAGGAAAAGGTAAAAAGAGTAATTATTTTATACAAATGAGGTGTGAGAGGAAGAAGTGACACGGAATAAACAGATAGGAGAGGAGGACTGGTAGTTCTGGAACCCTACTCTCATTGGGAATGGGTCAAGGAAGGAAATAAATATGTGTGTGTGTATATATATATATATGAAGGATATAAAAGTCTTCTAAAATTAGAAAGAAATAAAAGGCTAAGGGAATAGGGAGGGGGAGAAGAAAAGGGAGGGAAAGAGGGTGAGGGAATAGGATAAGGGGGAGGCATATAGAAGGGTATCTAGATTAACAGGAATAGGATAAAGAGGGAATAACATATATATTTGTAAAGCCATAAAAGTCTTCTAAATTCAGGTAGAAACAAGAGGGTAAGGGAAAGAGTAGGGGGAGGGGATAAGGGAGGGATCTTTGGAGGGAGGGCAGATTAAGTAATAGAAGGGCAAGGTATCAGGTAGAAGTAAAGTAGACAAGTCATGAGGGATAGGAAATAAGAGATACACAGAAACATAAAATAAAAATCAGGAGTAGAATTTATTAGGAAAAAAGCAGGCATAATAATCATGATCTGAGACAAAGTTAAAGCTAAAATAGATATTTTAGAGAAATAGATATTATAGAGAAAAATGGAGAAACTACACTACATGTCAGCCATATTAATCAATATTGTTTTAGACTATTTAAAATAACTAGACAGTATAAGGTTGGAATATTGCTGTGGTGTAGGAAATGATGAGTCGGTGGACTTAGAAAAATATGGAAAGACTTGGACTTATCAAGGAAGATGTTATCCACCCTCAGAGAAACAGAGGACAAACAAATATAGTATGATCTTACATAGATGCAAATGAATGTATATATCTATATATGAGTATGATTGTAAATATCTAAGTATATGTATGTGGATGTATGTATATATGTGTATATATATATGTGCATGTGTGTGTGTATATATCTGTGCTTAATTGTAGTCTTCTTAGGTGAGGGAAGAGGAAAGGGGAAAAAAAGAATAAAGTAAAAAGTGCACAGGAAAGAACAAAAGAAAATTTACAAGGAAGCAAAGAAAAGATGGACAGCTCTGAACATAATGAGTAGTATTTATTATATAGGCTTTCTTGAAATTGAAATTTACTGCCTTATATTTTGAATCTTCCCTTACATTCTGCTGTGCACATGGCAATGCTTTTTGTTCTTTTATTATTTTATACTTAGGTTTATAATTTTTTTTTCTTTTCTCACTGTGTATTTAAGTTTAAAATTTAAAAAACAAGTTAAAAAGAACAAATCACTTTGGGGGGCGGAGTGCTGGGAGGCAAGGTGGGAAGCACATGGTAAGCTGCTTGTGCTTGCCCAGATGATTTGAGAGGAAAGTTCCAGGACTCAGATTCCTGGCAAACATTGGCCTTTCTTCTTTCCCTTCTGAGTTCATGTCACAGACAAGAGAAATCAGAGCGGGCTATTCCACTACAAGAAATAACAACTCCATCTGGGCAATGTTAGAGTGTCAAGAGTTACTGCTTAAGGATCAGGCAGAAGTAGATGGGTCCAAGAAGGCAGTCCATTGAAAATGTCCATGAATCCCAACCTCCTCAGTGGAAAAAAGGGAATCTAAATTTCCCAGGCAGCATAATCCCAGAATCTAGGCTTCTAGCATAGAAGGGGAATTTCTTGGTCAGTACTAACCTAAAATTCCCTCCTGCCTTTCTTGTCCTTTAATGCCTTACTCTCTGCTATGTATTCTTTTATCCAGTGACTTTGGCCTCCTGGCTGTTCTACAAACAAGATATTCCATCTCTCATCTCTGGGCATTCTCTCTGTCTGTACCCTGTTCTTGGAATGCTCTCCATACTTGGCTCCAACTTGGCTCCAATTATGGACCACACTGGCTTCCTTTAATATCTAAATAAAATCTCATCTTCTACAGGCATATCAAAGCATTGAGAATGCTTCCTCAATGCTCTCTTAATTCCAGGGACTTCCCTCTGTTAACCATCTCTAGTTTATCTTGTATATAGCTTGCTTTGTTTTTGTTTGCTTTTTGTCTCGCCCATTAGATCATAAGCTTCTTGATGGCAGGGACTGTCTTTTGCCTCTTTTTGTATCCCTGGTGCTTAGCATAGTACCTGGCATATAGTAGATGCTTAATACATATAAATTAATTTATTTAAGAAAAAGTCTAATTTCAAGAGGTCAGAGATCTGACCTTCTAAAAAGACAAAGAGAATTTCTGAGCATTATCCTTCTTAAAGAAATAAAAAATATATCCCCATGATGCCTGTAGCTAGACAATAATGAGACAACAAAATCCACAAGAAGGTAGAACAGCAGACCTGTATTTTGTGCATCACCTTGAGTTACTCAGATAGTATAGCTCCAAATATATTTGCCTACTTTGGGAGTACAAGCTGTAGATTGAGTCATGGAGAGACTATTCAATGCTTTATAAAAATGAGAGGGGTTAACTGGAATGACAGGCTGTTGCCCTAATGGCAACCCCAAATTCAGCTCCTTTCTGCTAGTTTGTGATATACCAGGAATCCTTCAGATGTTCTATGTATCTATTAACAGGGTCTTTTGATTCATTTGTGCTTGTTACATTTTCTGTTTGATAAAAAAAAAAAGTTGTCTTTATACAACATGCATTTGTATAGGAACCTGGACACAAGCATATTTGGAAATTTCCCAGACTAATTGGCACATGAGCTGATAAGCAACTGACCTTTTACATAAGTTCCCTCATACTGGATTTAGTTTGTATGATCCCAGACCTTGGGGCCCCTTAGTCATAGGAGTATATTCAGAAGCTAGAATTAAGCCATCCAAGTACCAGCATGGTTTGGTGAAGGAAAAACATTATATTAGGGAACAAAAGACCTAGGTTTAGCTCCTAGCACTGCCACTTACTATTTGAGTGGTCTTGGACAGGTCTATTAACTTCCCTGGGCTTTAGTTTTCCCATAGGTCAAGGGAGAGATTAGAATTGATGATTTCCAGGTATCATTGCATTCTGAGGCAGCAAGGTGTTACAGTGGATAGACCTCAGACACTTACTAGCTGTGTGACCCTGGGCAAGTCATTTAACACTGTTTGCCTCAGTTTTTTCATCTGTAAAATGAGCTGGAGAAGGAAATGTCAAACCACTCCAGTATTTTTGCCATGAAAATCCCAAATGAGGTCACAAAGAGTTGGACATGACTGAATAACAAAAACCATTGCATTCTAAAAGGCCCTGCTCTTAATAGTATCTTGCCAAGGTCCTGTTTTAATAAAAGGAAACAAATTCAATAAATTAGTTTTAAACTTCTACAATATGCAAAGACATATACTAGGAACTAGGAATATAAAGACAGACATGACAGACTATCCTTTCAAAGAATTTACAATCTGCGAGGAAAGATGATTCTTTAAGTAACTGCAACAACAGAAACTGTGGTTATTATAAAAGAGAAATCTTGACAAAGCATGACAAGAAGTTTAAGGAGGGAGGCAACACTTTTATTTAAGAGTCATAGAGAAGGTAACACCTAAATTGGTCTTTGAAAGAAGAAAAGAACTTCAACAGGTTGAAATGACATTGTTGTTGAGTTGTTTCAGTTGTGTCCAACTCTTCATGACCCCATTTGGAGGTTTTCTTGGCAAAGATACTAGACTGTTTTGCCATTTCCTTCTCCAGCTCATTTTACATATGAGGAAACTGAGGCAAACAGGGTTAAGCGACTTGTCCAGGGTCACAATGCTAGTGAGTATCTGAGGCCAGATTTGAACTCAATCTTCTTGACTCCAGTCCTGGTGCTCTATCATCTGTACAACCTAGCTGCGTCTCTTCCAAATGTAAGCATGAAAGCAAAGGCACAGAGATAGGAGAGGGTAGGCCATGAAAGAGAGACAGTGAATTATCCAGTTTGTGGAAGTTTGAAATAAGGCTGGCAAAGTAAATCAGATCTAGATTGTGGTGGGCTTTGAATACAAGAACAGAGAATTTTGTATTTTATATTTATAAGTGTTAAGGAGCCACTGGATTTTGAGTAACCAGAACAGTTTCTTAGAAGATTATTTGGGGATTGGTGAATAACTAGAACTCCCACCATTCCACTGCATTGCCTTGGTTGGGAAATGACTGAATGCAAATCCAGCTAGTGCATTATATCCAAATGGTCTCAGGCTCAATATCAGACCATCAGGCTCAGTTTCACACCCCTCTCATCCAGCCCTCCAACCTCACTATCTTGCCACTATTCCTGCACCTCTGAATAGTAATCACACTGACGCTACCATTGTTCCTGGAAATATTATGCCAGTTAGTTGTCCTACAAATTAAACCAGGGCTGTCCAACCTTATGTTTTTATTGAAATAATACACAATATATTTTGATTTGCCATTTCAGTGAGAGCTCTGCAGTAGCTCAGCTTCATTTACTAAAGCATTTGTGTAAATTTCTATGCTTGTAGGCAGGCTGCATAAATCACATAGCGGGCTGCTTTTTGGACAGCCCTGAATTAAACCACTATCTCTGTGACTCCCCAAACACTCCCTTCCCTGGCCACCTCTCTCATATCAATGTTGTATCCGCTTTTTAGAATGTAAGCTCCTCAAAGTCAGGAGCTGTTTTACTCTTGCTTCTAGCGTACCATTTAGTATTTAGCACAGTGCCTGGCACATAGTAGGTACTTGATAAAAGAAAAAAAAAACTTTTTACTTCATTTATTCTTCAGTGTGGATGACAAAGCAAGAAGACTAGTTAAGTTATATTACAATAGTGGAAAAAAAAGAGAGAAGAGACGTCATGGAAGCAGATAGAAAAGGAAGTTTGCAAGAAATGCTCAGAGAATAAGAGGAGTATTAAATGATGATTTCTAATTAAGTATCCATGACTAGGTCCAATTAGTGTCAGATTTTTTAATAAGAAAATGTGATGTGCTTAAAAATCTCATATTTTTAGCTGGTAAACATCTTTAAAGTGTTGTTTGCTCAGCTCATTTTCTTAGAATGTCTATTTTTTCTTTTGTTAGCACGAGGGAAAACTTCATCCTAGGTCCTGTCAGAATTCAATTCAACAAATGTTTATTGGCAAGATTCAAATTAATGAATTATTACTCTCTACAAATCAATATAAATATGAAATGAAATATTTCTATTTAAGTCCAATCCCTAGGTTAAAGAGTTCTTGCTCCTCTTTTAAGGCTATATATTCACATGATTCATCCCTAGGATCCATTTGTTACAAAATGATTTCCTTTGAAAAGAAAATTGGCTGAAATAATTTACAAAGTTCGTAGAAATTATTTCCAGGAAGGCAGTCTTGTCAGATACTTATGGACACAATTCCAAACACTATTTAGTTCCTACCCTCACTTCAGCTTATCCCAGCCCCAGGTGTTCTTCTATTGCTATACTTTCAGCCTTTTAATCTTCTTGCCTCATCATTTTCCCCTACAATCAATATTCAACCTCTGACATTGTGCAAAATGAAATGAACCATTTTTCTTTTTTCCATTTTCTCCCCCATTCATTTGGTTGCACTTGGGGGGAAATGTTCCATATTCTGGAAAACAATTTAGAATAAAGTAAGAAGTTATGAAACTGTGCTTATCCTTTGGTCCAGTGATTCCACTAATGGACATAAATCTCCAGGAGGTCAAACACTGCTAGAAAAGCCCCTTGTAGACCAAAATATTCAGAGCAACATGTTTTTTAGAGTAGGAAAAAAGGAAACACCTGGAAACAAAGGGCACCATCGACTGGGTTGTTGCTGTTGTCTGTCCTTTTTTCTTGAAGATGACCAATGACTGGGGTAATGGCTGAACATAGTATGACATATGAATGTAATGGGATATTATTGTACCGTAATAAATGGAAATGTAAGAAATTCAGAGGAACACGAGGAGGCACAAATTGATGAGAAATAAAGAAGGAAGAACTAGGAGAACAATATGCATGACAACAATACTGTGGATGGAAGTAAAGATAAAAACTCAAATTAAATGCAATGATCAACCTTGGCTATAAAGGACCAAGAAGAAAACATATCCCCCTCCTCTTGGTAGAAGAGTAGACTGCAGGTGTGGAATTATTGGATAAACTGTGAAATCCAGTCATAATTGTTTTTGCTTAACTGTTTTTCTTTGTTACAAAGGAAGGCTGTTGAAGGTGATTATTAGAAAGTAACAGCAGCATTTAAAAAAAAACTTTTCGAAAGAAAGAACCTGTTTGACAATCTTTCATATAAATAATTGGAAATTTTTATCATAGTCTATGTCATTCAACATGTTAATTTGTTTTTAATATGATTATCACTCCATCATATAGCTTTCAGTCTGTCAATCAGTTGGAAAAGTTGTTTGATGGCACTGGACCCAATTCAGATTGTCGTTTCTTCACATGATTTCTAATTCTCACCAGTAAACTATTTTGTATCTAGGGACCTCAGTTCACAATAGCAATTACAAAGAAAGAAATTAAAAAAGGATAGTAGCAAAAATCTAAAAAATCATTTTATAATAGACCACAAATGTATTCTGGCATATGCAAATCATGGAGAATGAATGCATGTAACATATAGCAAATTAAGGCATTCCATTTCTGGTCTTTCTTGGTTTATCAGATATATTTCCTAATTAAATTGGCCAAATTTTCCTCTAGCCCAGGTCTCCAACTTTTTCCTTGAGAGGATGTCTTTTTGGTTTCCCTGGAAATGCAAGTTGTTACCAGGAAGCCAGGGGTACTGAGAATGAGGTTGCTGTGGACCCCTTCTCACTTAAAATCCTCTAATGCTTTAGAAAACAGGAGACAAAAATAAAGGGTCGCAGAGTCGAAAGGGACCTCAGGGGGATTCATTCATACGTAAACAAAAATATCTTCTACCACATACTCAACACTTATCCAACCAGCCTTCACGTGTCTATCTCTAGTGAGCAGAACCATTACTTCCTGAGCCAATCCTTTCCAGTTGTAGATAGTTACGATTTTTAGGAAGTTTTCCCCTCATTATATCAAGTTGAAATCTGTCTCTCTGTAACTTCCACATATTGTTCCAATTTTGGCCCTCTGCAATCAAACAGGATAAGTCCAATCCTTCTTTCTCGTGATAGCTCATAAGACACTGAAGCCAGGCACCATGATTCCTCCCTAAGACCAGAATCTTCTCAGAGCTTAGTAGTCACAGTCCTTCCAAATGCCCAATTCTCATATGGTATGATGGCCTTGGACCACCCTATTTGCCCTCCTCTTATTGTTTTCTGGAGCATCCAATGCTCTTTCTTAAAATGTTTCATTCACAATTGGATCTACTACTCTAGATAAGGGCCACTAAAGGAAGAGTACATTAGGGTCATTTCCTCTTCCATTGTATACAACCAGCCTCTATCAGTGCAGCGTAAAATTATATTTGCTTTTTTAAATGCACGGCAAACTCTTGACTCTCATTCATCTTATGGTTGACTAAAACCCTCAAATCTTCTTCAGACAAACTACTATTTAGCTTTACTTATCTCATCTTGTACTTTTGGAGATGATTTCTTACATATATTTATCCCTATTAACTTCCATATTTATTATTATCCCTATCACTTAAATATATTTATCCCTATTAATGTCCATATTAAATATATTTATCCCTAGTAAGTCCATATTATTCTTCTCAGTGCCCTGGGATGTCATTGATTCGAGAGTCCCCAACAATGACGCAAATCAAAATCCATCTGGGCTTTTCCATCCTGTGAAAATTTCTTCTGTATCCTGCCAAGGGCTCACCATAGTGGGGCAACCCCACATGCTGGAGGCCTTCCTTGCTTTCTCCCCACATCACAAAGGTCCCAATGGAATCCTCCAGCTATCCAGCCGGGATCTTTCAGCCTCACCATAAAATCAATTCATCTTCTCTTTCTGTCATCTAGTTCTTGATGACATCTTTTACTCCTATTCAGCAGTGCCATCACCAGTCATCCTGACCCAGTCGTCTCACCACTAGACCCAGATGACTTGAGAGGAACAAGTGAGGCTGGTGATTTCACACAGCCCTGCCTCACTTAAATCCAATTCACTTGCAAGTCATGGCATCATATTGCTGATGTCGTGGTCCTCTTTGAGAAGGAAAGATAAACAACAACAATGATATTCCTATTCAGCTTGGGAGTTCCTCATTGGTTATATAGCCTGTTCATACCTACCATCTGCCACTTTATTACCTTCTGTTTGATGCTAGTCTTTAGCCTTTTGAAGGCAGTGGTGCTCTAGGTCTTGCTGCCATACAGCAACCTCAGGAAAATGCTTATACTGGAATAAAGGGACAATATTGTTACTAATATTGGAATATTGGAGACATTTAAAATGCTTCATGGTTTCCCAAAAGTTTTGTGACCCTGGACAAGTCAGTTAACTTCTGTCTGCCTCACTGCTTCAACTGTAAAAGGGGGATAATAATAGCCCCTATTTCCCAGGATTGTTATGAGGATCAAATGAGATATCTGTAAAGCACTTAGCACAGTGCCTGACATATAGTAGGTACTTCATAAATGGTTGTTTCTTTCCTTCCCTCTTAGAATTTTTTTAACCACAAGCTCTATCCTTTTTAATTCTAAGAAATGTAAATGAGTTGTTATTGCTTACTATAAAACATATATCTACATACACATATTTTTGCAAATATATCTTTAATTATTCAGGAAACATTCCCTATGTGTTACGTGCTAGGCATTATTCTAAGTGCGGAGGATACAAAGAAAGGCAAAAACAGACCCTGCCTTCAAGGAACTTATATTCTAATGGGGGAGACAACATGTAAATTGACAGGTATCTACAAGATACATTCAAAGTAGATCGCAGAAGCCTTAAAAGAGAATGCTCCAGCAGTTTTACTGGGCTGGACAGGGGTGGGCCAGGAAGGTTACCTGTGAAAGGTGGCATTTGAGCTAAGTCTTAAAACAAACAAACCAACCAACCAACCAACCAACTAACCAAGAATTCCAAGATCATTTCTATTAAGATGCAGCCAGATGGTACAGCAAGTTATTGAATGCAATGGTTAGAGCACTGCATATTAGAGTCAATAAGACATTATTTCAAATTCAGCCTCAGACACTTCCGAGCTCAGGCTCAGTTTCTTCATCTGTAAAATGAGGATAATGGTAGCATCCATATCCCAGGATTGTTGTGAGGATGAAATGAAATAATATTCTTGTTTTGATGATTCTTTTTATACAGTTTTGTTTTTTTAATTTTAACATTTTTTTAAAATTGTGAGTTTCAAATTTTCTCCCTCCCCCATCCACTGAGATGGCAAACAATATATCAATTATACGTGTGAGGTCATACAAAATATATTTTCATATTAGCCAAATTTCAAAAAAAAATCAACCCACCAATAATAAAAAGAAACATAGAAAAAAAATTTTAAAGTATACTTCAATCTGCACTCAGAGTTGATCAGTTTTCTCTCTGGAGGTGGATGGCATTTTTCATCAAAGGTCGTTTAAAATTGCCTTAAATCATTGTCTTGATCAAGTTAGCTAAGTCTTCCACAGTTTCAGTATTGCTGTTACTACGTACCATATTCTCCTTGTTCTTCCCACTTTACTTTGCATCAGTTCATATAAGACTTCCCAAATTTTTCTGAAACCATCCTGCTCATCATTTCTTATAGAATATTATTCCATCACAATCATATCTTACAACTGCTTTAGCCATTTGCCAACTGATGGGCATCCCTTCAATTTCTAATTCTTTGCCACTACCAAAGGAATGGCTATAAGTATTTTTGTCCCTTTCTTTGATCTCTTTTGGATACAGATGTAGAAGTGGTATGGCTGGGTCAAAGGACAGGCACAGTTTTATAGCTCTTTGGGCTTAGTCCCATGCTGTTCTCTAGAGTGGTTGGATCAGTTCACAAATTTACTAACAGTGCATTAGTGTACCTATTTTTCCATATCCCCTCCAATATTTATCATTTTCCTTTTCTGTCATGTTAGTCATTCTGCTGGATGTCAGGTAATACCTTAGAATTGTTTTAATTAGCATTTCTCTAACCAACAGTGATTTAGAGCATTTTTTCATGTGATTATTGATAACTTCGATTTCTTCTTCTGAAAACTGCCTGTTCATATCCTTTGACCATTTGTCAACCGGGGAGTAGCTCTTACTTTTACAAATTTGGCTTAGTTTCTTATATATTTGAGAAATGAGGCCTTTATCAGAGAAACTCACTGTAAACCCCTGCCCCCACCCCCGGTTTCCTGCTTTCCTTCTCATTTTGGCTGCATTGGTGTTGTTATTGTAACATCTTTTTAATTTCATGTAATCAAAATTATCTATTTGATTTCCAGTGATCTTTTCTATCTCTTGTTTGGTTACAAACTCTTCCTTTATCCCTAGATCTGACAGGTAAAATTTTCTATGCTCCTCTAATTTACTTACATCACCTTTTATGTCTAAATTATTTACCCATTTTGACCTTATTTTAGCATACAGTTTGATATGTTAGTCTATACCTGCTTTCCAGTTTTCCCAGAAATTTTTGTGAAAATGGTAAGTCCTTGCCCCTAAAACTTGGATATTTGAGTTTATTAAACACTCGATTACTATAGTCATTTTTGACTGTGATTGTGTACCTAATCCATTCCAGTAATCCACCACTCTGTTTCTTAGCCAGTACCAGGTAGTTTATGAAATAATATTCTTAAAGCATTTTGCAAACTTTAGAGCAATATATAAATGTTAGTAATTATGATTGGAAGTTTATTCCCCCTTCTCTGTAGAACCTGAGTTAGATTCCTAGGTAGAATCACAAGGAAAATACCATTAAGACCCTTCATAAGGCCTTTTGTCTTTGTTCTGAGAAAATAACTCAACACCATTTTCCCAGCATCTGCTGGACACTTTAGGAGACAGAACTCCCCGGGTAGGCTCACGTCCAAATCATTTGTCTAGAATCATCTTGTTTTATTTTGCTTTCTCCACTAAAATCTGCCAAGAATATCTTCCTTTTCCCAATAATAACTTTATGGATTAGTGACCTTCTAAACAGTCCCACAACACAAGACCTCGTAGATAAGACTTTCTATAAGTGCTTGTTAGATAAACATAAATAAATTGGGAAGTTTTCTAATTTCATACTCTCATTCCCCTCAATAAATTTTACTGTCCTCAAAGATCCCAAAAATTTAGATCTGGAAACTGAGGGAACATATTACAACTTATTCTATGCCAATCACCATCTTAGAACCTATGAAAGAGAGAGGGCATTTCTAACACACCTCAGAAATAGAATGTTTCCTATACAAAAAGGGAATCTGGAAAGCCCTCTTCACAGATGTAATACCACCCCCAGTCTGGAAAACTATGATACCATTATCCCCCCTGGAAGCAGATTTGAAGGGCTATAGCATCCCACTTCAGTACTTGTCCTTCCTTCTCATTTTAGCATTCTCTCTGTTGGTCTATGTGCTCTATATTTTTAATTAAATTTTCTTCCTCTTGAAATCTTTGGTGGTTTGAGTCTTTTTTTAAACTTATATTCCTATTTCACTTTCTGACTCTTCTGCCTTTGAGGGTATGCATACACTTATGACTAGACTCCAAAACTGCCTCAGCCTCATCTCATGCAAGTTGAGGAATACACTTTTCACTGGCCACTGTTCATCACCTAAGTACTTTCTTGGAAGAAAGGACCGGCCCCAGGTAGATTTCAGTGTGACTTCTCACACTGGAACTGAGGCTCCTTGTCTTAATTCCAACTGTTTTTTTTTTTTCATCTGGCTAGACTGAATCAGCTTCTGCTGTTTCTTATAGGGTTAGAGGAAGGTGGATAGATAGCATGGGCAGGCTCTCGATAGCCTTGGATCCTCCCAACAAAGGGAATGTCACAGGCAAAAGAAGCCCAATTCTAGACACACACACACACACACACACACACACACACACACACACACACACACGCTCACAAACCCTATCGATTTCCCTAACTGCTTCTTACTCACATGATGAGGCTGAGTCAAAGACTGCTGTTGGTTGCAGGTTTGGGGATGAGTTTTGGGGTACTCCAGCTAAGTCTGTGTAGCTGAAAGTATATCCCAGTGTGGATACAAACAGAAGACAATTTTGAGACTCTGGAGAAAGAGAGAGACAGAGACAGACAGACAGACAGTCTATAAGGTTCAGGGTAAAAAGCTACAGGAATGCTCTACCTAATGACATGAATCAGTTCTACGAAAACATAATATAAAGTGAATAGCATTACAAGTGGAAATGTATTCTATTCAGGGTGTTCCTAAAGTCTGGACACACAGGCAAAAATGCATATTTTCAAGAAATGAAATGAATGAAATTTTCAACAATGTTTTATTTAATTGGAATATTAACAAATAACATCTTCAAATGGTTTCCATCATTTGTGATGCAAAGGTTGATGAGCTTTGCAAGATTCACGTGAACTCAATGCAATAACTCCACATTGCATCAATTTTCCTATGTGTCCAGACTTTAGGGACACCCTGTAGTTTACTTTGGCTTCAATGAACATTTATTAAGTACCTACTATTGTTAAAGCACCCACTATTCTAGGCAATGGGGAAGATTAGGATGGTAGGGGACATATGCAAATAAGTACATGATATTTGGCATCTTTGGTGATCATCTAAATGAATTTTCACTGAGTTTCCCAACTTTGTGGTAGGGTTTAGTTATTATTTATAAATCTATAAAGACATTGCTTGCTTAGAGGCAATGTTATGAAGGCTATGTATATCCTAAATGCCACAGATGGTTATCATTTAGGATAGATAACACAGTCACTAGAAAATTTATTTATATATAGATGTTACTTGCTAAGGGACAAGGTTATATAGAAAATGTACATAGTAAAAACAGATGACTACATGCAGTCACTAAAAAAATTTCAAAAGATAAGTGACTTATTAAATTTAGCTGTTTCCCAGCTAGCTGTTAGAGCTGGACACAGCTACTCACATGATTACTCTGAAATAATTAAATTACACATAGAGAGATAGTCAGTGGGGAAGAGGAAGATAGTACTGCTAACGGCTGCTTTTTAAAAAGACCCGAGGTTCATATGCATACATATACTTAGCCATAACTGCCTAACAATTAGAGCTATCCCAAAGTGGAATGGAATCTCTAGGAGTCGTGGCTTTTCCCACCCTGGAGGTCTTCAAGCAAAAGGTGAATGAAAAACCACTTGTTTGGTATTATAACCTGTTACCCAAGACACAAGCACACTTTCACCAATAATTTGAATTCACACATACTGAGCTCAATCCTAGGGGTTCTTCATTCCTTTCATCTGGAGTTGCTCTAGAAAAAATATGATATTTTATTGCATGGAGGCATAGCTCATGTCTAGTTTTCCCTAAATGTGGGTAATTGGGGGTCTCTAGCTACCATATAAGCGCCTAATGCTTCAATTGTATGTATGTTATGAAACCACTTTTGTTTTGCTCTGCAGAAAATGCATAAACTGCAAAAGACTCACAGGAGCCCATAAACAGATTCATAAAACACATAAAACACTCCAAAGTCCCATCCTCTTCCCTATAGGAGAACTTAACTTGGTTTACCAACTTCTTGGAGCCACAGATGAGAGATGTTGGCAAGCCTTCATACCAGAGATGCTACTCAAGACATTTGCTTATCCTCAGCCGGAGAGGACACCTGTAATCTGGTCAGAGGGTGAGATGCAACTCTTTTGACATTCTAGTGAGTCCCCCTTTTCCACAAAGTTCTATATAGCCTTCCCAACTCCCAACACCTACTACCACTCTATAGTTTGGACTAAAAAGTAAGCATATTTTGAGGACTTGTTGAATAATCAATCCCTTTCCTTTTGGATTTGCTTACATGAGAAACTCACTGTAGTAGGATTCTGTGTAGGAACTAGATATATAACCCTCTTCTTTCTTCAAGGAACATACTGCTAATCAAGGAGTCCCCTTCTCTCAGAAAGTCCGATTGCCAAACTCAAGAATTTAGGAGCACTCAAATTTGGTGTCACCCATATGGCAACTCCCAGTGCTGGCATTGTCCAGGAAATCTCCTTTCTCTAACCAAAATGTTAGATTCTAGGATCACATTACCCAGGGAATTAAAAATCCTCTCTCCTCCACATAGGAGTCTGGTGTTCATGAAAAATGTCCACAAACTATCCTTTCAAGACAAGTACAAACATATGTCTACCACTTCTGTGTGTTTCTGTTACAAGTTATCATCAACTGTTCCTGAGTGAGAAGAGGTTAGGAAGAAGTTTACTGTTACACATTCCCTCTCTGGCTGAGAATAAGAAAATGTCTGAACTAGCAGACATTTGTTGTGAGGCCATGCTAAGCCCTTTTCAGAGTTGTTCATCCACCTCTGGTGTCCACCTTTGCCAGCTTTCACCTGTAGCTCCAAGAAGCTATAGCATGTGCACTGGCCACACCGTGGTAAATTGTCCAGCAGACAGGATAAACCAGTTGAGAGTAAATGACAGACCTCAAACCCATTAGTGAATCAGGGGGATGTCTACCCAAGCATGTGAAGACATTCCCCCCTGTCACCCACCTCAGTGTACTTCATGATGAAAACAATGTGTTCCAATGACTATGAAGGCAGCTGAAGAAGGCATTGTGGAGTTCTTAGAGCTTGGTCAGACATAGAAGATACCACTGTATCCCAGACCATTACCAGTCAACCTGACTTTTGTCTTGCCACTGGACTTTGATGACTCTGGAAGAGAAAGTGAGGCTGATAACTTTGTGCAATTCTGCCTCACTTAAATCCAATTCATGCATGTAAGTAAGGTGAATTTTAGTGTAAATAAGGTAGATTTTAGTGTGTGTAAAGTGGATTTTTGTTATTATTTCTTAGAATTCAGTTTCCCAGGATCCATGGCCAGAACAATCTCTGTTTCCCAGATACGAGATATGAGTTCCCAGGCCCATGGTTCAAAACATCTCCACCACGCTTGTGCAGCACTATTTAAGGATAAATAATGTAAACCTGTGTGTGTGCTGAAACTGTAAACATCCACCGCGACTGTGCAGTGAGATGTAGAGATGAGGTGATGTGAACTTGTGAGGATATTGCTGGCAATATGCCTTCTTTATCTGTTGCTCTATAAAACAGGTGGTCAGTGGTCAGTGGGTTGGGGAACCTTTATGGTTAAATGCACAAGCGGGAATGCTGTGTGCCTTGATAGGCCCCCATCAAGGATCAGGAGCGGGGAATCTGTATTTGCCTCAACCGGCCCCCATTGAAGCTGGAGGGGATTTAGGGGAACCCTTTAGGGTTGAATGCACAAGTTGTGCCTGTCTCGATTGTCCCCATCGAGACGTAGGGGTAGTCCCCCCTGCACCAGCCCCTGTGAGAAGGGTGATTAGGGAATACTGTAGGAGTTTGTAGTGCTTCCGTTATCAGCAATACTGTTAGAGAAAACTAGACTAGAATAAAGCTTGTTATTAACCCCTTCGAAGCTGTCTTTCCTGTCTGACCAAATCAAGAGCAAACCTGTTAGAGGCTAGAGTCCAAACCTCCAGTGCCTCCTGTGTATTATCTGTCTAACAATACACAGGTCAAGAGATCACCTCAAGATGTCATTGGTCTTCTTTAAAACAAGGACAAACAGTAATAACAAGTCACCATTCACTTTTCTTGGGGGTGGAAAGAGGAAAAATTACATGGCACTGGTTTTCCATTACCATAATGGAAATTCATTCTATGTGCTGTTCTGTCTTTTCAAAGATCAAACAATGAAATGGTCTCACAACTCGCTTTTAGAAATCACTGGAAGGAGAAGCTCCTCAGACAAGAGTCCCAACCCCATCAGTCAACCTATCATCTTGAGTTACCTGTGATCTATCAGGTAGATGCTGGTGGATATGTCTATATCCATTTGTCACAGGAAAATATCTCTCAAGTAATCTCATTAAGATGATTGGGGAACTATTCAATAGGAAATCTTCCCCAAAGATCTATTTAATCTATATTGCGTATAGGGTTCTTGTTCAGGTAGGATTAGATTAGGTACCTCTCTGAGGTGCCTTACAACTTTTCTGAGAGTTAGTGGGGACTGCACTAATGTCTACTCTTCCATATTGTTGGTCTCATGACCCACAATAATGAAGACTATCCTTTAGTAAATGTCTTTTAAACATAATCTTGTGCATGAGTTTTTCTTCCTTTCTAGTGCAGATTCTGTGAAATAATTAAGAGTTTAAATGTATAGTCTTTTATGAAAAAAATAAATCTATCTTGTTTTTTTTTTGTTTTGTTTTTAAGGGCCAGGTAAATGTTATCAGAAAGAAGGACTGGAAGAACATTTCAAGTGGCTATATTTATGTTGTACTCATGTTGGAAGTCAGTAAAAAGCACCAAGAGGAGGATTTATATTTTTATTTGTCAGTAGGCAAAGAGAAAGAATGCTCAGACTCTCTTTGTTCCTAGCAGCCATTAAAACATGGGAAAAGCCAAAGTCCAAGGCCTGTGTCCCTTTCCTATGTTACTTAGTCTTCTGCAGGATTTACACTTTGGTAGCTTTCAAGTTGTCAATCAAAAGCTGATGTTTGAAGCTCACCACTGTCAATACATCAAAGATGGATGACTGCAAAGGACAATGTAACACACTCAAAACATATCCTTTCTGTAAATTCACAGCTTCCAAGTGGATGCGGTCGCTTCACTAAAGCACTGACATAGAGAACAAGTTAACAAAGACCACAGATTTTAATGCTGTCTAATTGGATGTTCAGCATTGCTCCCTTACCTTGTTACTTTTTTTTCCTTCTGATGCCCTTTACTCTGCTTGGTCACAACCTTCAGGCAAGAATAAAGGGCAACGAGTTGGATTGTCCCTTTAACTTTGTAGAAAGCATGGTGATTAGCACCCAGTAAGATGGCACAGCCTGCTGTTTCCAGAGGACGTGATTTTCTAATGGCTGTTTCCAATGGCCTTTCTCTAGGTTTGGATCTTGGCATTCTTACCAAGTTACTTTTATATGTAATGGTCAGGAATATATATTGGATGGGAAGGAAATTATGTATAAAAATAGTGCTCAAATCATTTAATCATGCTCTCTGTATTTTCCATCAGTGGCTCTGTTTGATTTTAATTCCATGAACAGTTTACATTCCCCCAAGATAAACTCATCATCTGAAACCCCATCAGTCATGCAGATTGACACATCCTCTCAGACCTTCCCAGTTACCCCTCCCCTCTAATTGAAGGGCTGGAGGATGGAGTGAGAATTTTCTCCCAAAGCCTTTTTTATAGAGAGCTCAAAACTTTCCAGGCGACTATATTTTTATCAGTTGCTCTATTTGGTTTGACTCAATAAATATCATGCCTCTGAGGCAGGTACCCTCTGGTGCCCCCTCCCCTTTTCAGCTTCCTTTTATGTATTGTCTTCCCCCATCAGGTGCTTGCAGTACTTAGCTCACAGAAGGCACTTAATAAATGATTATTGACTATTTGTCAGCAAAATTTTTCTTGCAATGGGCCCTCCCAGATGAGAGTATCGCCATATTTCCATAAAATATCTGTGATTATGTCAGTGAGGTTACAGCTTAGTAGATGGTTTTCACATGTTTTTGAGACCCAAAATGTCCATCATCTAGTGACCCAGTTATGATGAAGCTTTTGTGAACTTACAGACAATAGACATACGGGTCATGGCAGTCTAGTCTTTCTGGCTTTGTAGGATCTGCCAGAGATTGTTGTTCATTGGCATGGTTTTTAAGAATTCAGGACTCAGTAGAGGCAGATTTTGATGGAGGGGACATAGATGTATTCAAAGTTGGATCACACCAGACAATACAAGGTGTACTAGTATTTGATATACATAGCATGCTACTTCTCTTAGAACTCTCATGTAAAGAGAGGCTTAATATAGGTGACCTGAAATATTCTCGCTTTCTAATCATACTTATCCTTCTCATGCTGCATTTCATGAGTCGAGGGAATTTTTCTTAGTAGAAAAGTATCTTCATTGTGGGCCAGATGCATGCTGGCCCCAAATACAAGTTTATCTTCTGGAGAGACTGAGGCAAGGAGACAAATAATCATCATAATAGCAAAACTTTTACTAAACAGAAAAAAAAAAGAATAAGGGTATGCATTGACAGGTTCAGCTCTCCAGGTTGTTGCCCTCAGTAAAGCATTTAAGTTAAGCACCCATTTCTAGGAGCTATTTTGGGCCATGTTGCTTCTCAACTTTATCCATTTTTCTCCTTTGGAGTTGCCCTGCTTATCACAAACATTGTAGTGTTAGATGATGAAGTCTCTCATGAAATGTTTCACCTTCGGACACCATTTCCCTTTTCAAGAAGATATGATCCATCTTTGCATTTAGCTACAATTTCCTCATATCTTCTGGTTTCCTTTGTAGTGAGAATATCAAGATTGATATGGTTCAATTCCTCTCCAACTTGTTGGTCATTAAACAAGGATCTTACATTTAGAATACAAATTCAGAGGTTGGAACTTTGATTTCACGGGAGTAGGGAACTTCCAGAAGAAGTGTATCAGTAACTAAGGTGGGACTTTCTTTTTTCCTGTTTTCTCTTTTGGAGCACTTATTTAATCAAATGCCCTTGATGAGTCCAGCCTTTGTTTCTTTGATTAAATCAAGAGTCTCTGATGCCTCCTTACCTCAAGGGAAAGCCTAGTTTACATGGCTTCGAGGCACATGTTTGTGATACCAGAAGCTTTTAGGTCCCGTGGGTTTGAGTCACATGTTGTGACACCCCTTGACCCTGAACAGAGTATAGAAACTCAGAGGTTGGCATTTTTCCTTTGGGGCTCTCACTTACTGGAATAGTGACATGTGACTTGAAGAGACTCTGGGCAGCTGTTGTTAAGAGCCCCCTGGCTTGTAAACCCAGATGTTGATGCTTCCTTGGTAACTATGAATTGTGCTTTGAATCAGACAAGGTCTGTCTATTGGTGTTTGCAATTTCTATTTCTATTTGCTCTGAAGTTAAGGGGGCTGATCTTTTTCCCCAGAACTAAGTAAATGATATATGTATGTTTGATTAAAGTGAGATTGTTAACCCCTTAAAGTTACTTTCCTTAGTAAAGCAGATCAAAGAATCTGTGCTGGCAGCTAGTCTTGTTGGGTCTCACACCTCAACAGCTGCTGCTAACTGAATTGTTGTTACAAGAGGCTCCCACAGAAATGAAGGTCAGCATCTTCTCTGAGCACCTAGAGTATGAATAGTTAAGCGACTTGCCCAGGGTCACACAGCTAGGATGTGTCAGTGATAGGATTTGAACCCAGATTCTGAGACTTGAAGACCAGTTCTCTATCCACCACTCTGACTCTCATTTAGAGTACCAACAATTAAATTACATTTAATTGATACTCACACCCTTCTTCTGGAGTGGAGCAAGAATGTGAACAGAGAAGAGATTTCTCCTTTCTCTCCAACCCAGGAACAACTAGTGGTAGATTCCAGAGTCAGGGCACACACCTATTAGAGGATATTTCCTCAAGAGGATATTTCTTGGAGAAGGAAAAGAATAATCAATTTGTCCCTTTAAACTGAAGAACTAAAGACATATCATGGTGAGGAAGGACAGAGGAGATGACAAGAGAAATCAACATGTCACTTTTTTACCTCTAACTACTACCATAAGATACTTGGACTGCATGGGGCTGATGGGAAGGAACTGATTTTCTAATAGATTCCAAAGTATGTTCTATTGTGAATCTAAACCATGGTATTATGACTCTTGGAGAGGATTATGTAGGACCTTGGGAAAAAATGGTCTTCCCTGAGGTATCCAAAAGTTGTCCTGATAACAATCCAAAATTCATTTCCCTTCCAGGCAGAGCTGATGGGTTATTTTAGTGTTTTGTATGTTTTCTTGATTATTGGCTCTTGTGATTCCTATATGTCTTTTGAATTTTTAGTAGGGTAAAATCATAACTGTTTCATGCCTGACTTACATTTTTTTTTTTCATTTTCACCGTACAAAGTAATCCTTGAGTGTTTTAAGAGGGAGCTAAAAACCCTGTGAACTAAATTTGGAAAACTGAGGTATGACTTCACACCATTAGTACTCAGGAGATTTTCCTGAACTAACCTAAGGTGGGGACAAAGAGTCAAAGAGAGAAAGTGATCCTAATGAGATCACTCTGTGGCACACATCAGATCTCGCCAATGTACATGCAAAGTTTTGACAGGCCTGGGTTCCATTAGAGAGAAAAATGGGCTTTTACCTAAGGAGAGGGTAACTCAATCACAGGGATTAGAGGATCAGGAATTGAAAATTTGTTAACCATAGAACAAGGGAATTAATATACATGGAGAAGCAAGCTTAGAGACTAACCAGGTCAGGCAGTTCTAGTTAGAATTCGAATAGTCACTTGCCTCGGGTGATGGGATCTGCCAGGTGGAAAATCAACAGTAGTCCAATTCTGTGTCCATTGCATTAGCCAAGACACTCCAATGCTGTTAGAAGTGGTTGCCAAGCACCAATCAACCTTCAGCACAGTTTGGGAGGTGGCTCAGTGATAGACAAAATAGCTATCATCTTTCCTTCTTCCCTCTTTGAGAACTGCTTGTTTGCTTGCTTGTTGTCCCCAGATTTCTCTGGGATTTTTCTCTGCACCTTTCATGCTTACTTTACTCGCAGGCTTATGGTAAAGAGGTTGGAGGTCAAGATTCCAGACTTAGGGTTAGGAGCCATTGTCCCACGAAGAACAGAGATCAGATTTAAGGATAAATCCCTTCTGATATGTGCAGAGTCATGGGATTTAATTTATAAATCTTGGATATAACATTTTTGGGATCAAACCTTTTGTGGAGAGCAAGGTATGCTTACAGTGTGTGCTTTATCATTTCATCCAAATCAAAAGACTTTCATTAAATACATACTTAGCAGCCCCAAATTCAGTAACCTACCAGGCTAAGCTCTGTGTGTGGAAGTTAGATTAATAGGTTACAGTCGTACTGAATTGAACTGAGGGATATAGGGAATATACATGTGAAAGGAGGTATGAAACTGTAGGAAAAGTACTGGATTTGGAGGTAAAGGCAAGAGTTTGAATCCTAGTTCTACTCCTTCCTCACTGGGTGACCTTAGGCAAGTCACTTCGTTTATCTAGGGTCAGTTTCCTCACCTATAAGATTAAGGGGCTGGATTATATGACCTACAAAGTTCTTTCCAGCTCCAAATCTATGAGCCTCACCCTATGACCTATACATAAATGTTGTAGTTCAGTCGTTTTTAGTCGTGTCCATCTCTGTGACCCTGTTTGGGGTTTTCTTGGCAGAGATACTAGAGTTGTTTGCCATTTCCTTCTCCTGCTCATTTTACAGGTGAAGAAACTGAGGCAAACAGAGTTAAGCGACTTGCCCAGGGTCACACAGATAGGAAGTGTCTGAGGCCAGATTTGAACACAGGGAGATGAATCTTTCTGAGTCCAGGCCTGGCACTCTATCCACTGTACCACCTAGCTGCCCATGCACGAATGAATATAGCAAAATAGAAGATAACAAACGCATGAGAGGAGTAAACAAAATGTTATGTTATATCCCAAGGGAGAAAGTTCATTACACACTAGAGGGTTGCTTCCATGAGTCAGTGGGCTTTAAAGTATTGGGAGGATTCAAAGGACCCAGGGGTCTGGAAGGAAGGGCATTTTAAGCATAGAGAAAAATGTAAACAAAGAATTAGAGAAATATGAGGCACATAGACAGACAGATAGATAGATAGATAGATAGATAGATAGATAGATAGATAGATAGATAGATAGATAGATGGACTTTTTTTTTCCTTCTTCTGAAAAAAATATTCCCTGATTTAGGAAAAAAAAAAGTATTTCCTGAGAAATGACTTTGCAAGGGTGGGGCCTGATTGATTACCCTACTCAATTAAAAGTGATTGCCTTTGTTTGGTAAGAACACTTCTTGATGATATCAGTTTATCAAAGCTGACAGTGTAAAGGACCAGTATACCTCCTTGAATCAATCAAAGCTATTTTGTGAAAGACTTGGTTATGCCCTAATGAATTTGCCTGAAAGGAAGGAACTTTATAAGAACCAAGCAGAGATTCTGAGGAATTGTGAACAAAGGGGATGGAACAAAGATTCTGGCCCACTACAACCCTGAGGAACAAAGGTAAGACTGAGTTGTGGCATAGGAAGGAAATATCAAGGAAGGTTATCTGTTCCATATCTCAGAGAAGAAAACCCAGGTGGGGGGAGAAGTCTTGAGAGAAGGTCATCTTCTTCTCCAACTTCTTCCAGTGCCTCTCTATCCACAGACACTAATATAATTCATTTTGTTAATCAATATTTCCAGTAAACTGAATTTTTCCTCAACCCCTAAGAGTCCAGAGGCTAACTAAAGGTGGATATAAAAATAAAGTTAGGCAGCAAGCCCAGCCTCTGCTTAAAATCTAGGAATTTTCCTAACTGGGAGCACAGAGTAATTGTGATAGAACTAATAAGGATCCATCTAAAATAAACTCCCTAAAGCTGAAGAGGAGAGAACCAAATGGACCTTGGGAGCCCATTATATTGCCTCTATGCTTAAAACGAGCTAGTTATCGTAACAGGGTATTGTTACACATTGAAAGCATAATAAAGGACAGCAAGTGAATCTGATTTGCTCTACTTATTTCCAAGAAGACAGATCTTTGGTGAATAAAAAAATTTCTCAAAAAGATTAGCAATACCTATACAACACACACATAGAAGACACAGCTGTGAAAAGTTTTTTGGATATGGATAGTTTCCAATTAGAGCTGAATTAATATCTGTAACTATGGAACTGAATAAAACATTCTCTCTAATTTAAAAATGATTCACTGAAAGAATGTTTCCACAATCCAGCTAGCAGCTTTTGTGGGGGTGCAAGAGCCACCAACAACCAGCACCCAGAAAGTTGCCAGCACCTAGAAAGCACATGTTCTTTTGATCTGCTTAACTAAGGAAAGCAAGGTTAAGGGGTTGGCAAGCTTACTTTAATTCAGCACACAAATATCATTCACTTAGTTCAGGGAAAAAAGCCAGCACCCTGAACTTCAGAGCAAATT
>CM053623.1:103015704-103033488 GCA_028646595.1 Phalanger gymnotis
CCACCACTGCTGCGGGATGAGCTCCCAGGAAGAGGAGGCCAAGCCCTGGTTTTATATCTTTTTCAGCGTCAGGGGTGAGTCACACATGCTACTCACCCACATGACCTAAAATGTCACAAAGAGGCAGACTTAAACCCACGTGGTCTAAGAGCCTCTGCTGTCCCAGACATGTAAACTAGGCCCTCCCTGGAGTGGGCCCCACCTTAGTTGCTGATCCACGCCCACATAGGATTTACACCTAACAGGGGTTTGGGCCTGGGGCTTAGCACCTAGTAAGGCTCAATGAAATACACTGAATTACTCAAACAAAACAAAGGCCATTTTGCTTACCAACACACTATTTTTACACTTTAATTACTAGCTATTGTCTATCTCAAATAGAAAAAAACAAACAAACCTGAATTTAATTCAAGCTTACACTGATAACTGTGTATCCAAAGGGCAATGTCTGCAACACATGGGTCCATGATTATTTGAAAAGAAGAAAAATCAATAAATCACTCTTCTGGAGCAAAATGTCTAATTTTAAATGGAATGTACTTAAAATGAATGGAAGAAAACAAAGGAATCCTTTAGAAAACTAATTTTTTATGAGACAACAGATTAAGACAAAAAAAATCAGCTTTGTTGATTTTTCACTAGCTTTTACTTTGTTCAACACGCCACTCCGCCATCTATTGCATTTGAAAGAATCGTCATGGCAAAGTAGAGCCTAAATATAAAATTTCTTTTCTATCTGAGAACAACGAATATTCAAGGCAAATATTACTTCGACAAAACCAATAAATAAAGGACTAGCATAAGGTAAGAGGCTTAATCAGCCTTCACCTTTAATTATCCAAACAGCAGTAGGGATTATAAAGATACAAACATGCACACAATAAATAAATATGTATATATATTCACACATATGTACATACATACATACACACATACATATATGTAGTAGTATATATATCTATGCAAGAATTGAGGAGATCACTTAAAGCGACAGGGGTTGACACAGTTAGCCAGAGTTGTTAATACCTTCTTCTATGTTGCAAGCAGACAAGGTACAATTTCACCTCTAGGCCTCTTCCGCTAAGCCCTGTTCTTGTTCCATATATGTGTATGAATATGTGGATCTGTGGTTTCACTAACTCAAAGAATTCCTTCTACCAACAGCATAGACGACCAGACTAAGACTTGATAGTTAAGTCTTGGCAAATTCACCGAGACACATAGAGGTTAAGTGATTGTTATGGAGTCATGTGTACTACTAAAGTGTCCTGGAGGTGGCTCCTATGAGCTTGGCTCAAAAGCTGATTGTTAAATTTTCAGTATGAGTATTTACATCTCAGAAATCAGCAAGTGCTACAAACCATAATTTGCTTTGTTGTTTAGTTGATTGTTTTGGCTTAAGGAAGTGATAGGGAGAAGTTAATAATGCAGATTAAACTGAAAATTGTCTCGACTTAAGAAAGCAGTGGGAAAATATTCATAATGTAGATTAAGCTTAAAAGTATATCCTGCATTTTCAGAGAGTTGCTCATGAAATATTTAACTGCACACCCTCGATCATCTGCCTAGTAAATACCAAAAGCAAGATTTAAGCTCATGTCGTCCAATCTCTATGCTAAGCACTCTATCCACGGAACCTCCCTATGATGGTCTCTCAGACTGTTCCTGTCTCTCCCTGTCTCTCTTTGCCTTTCGTTTCTTTAAAAGAATTGTTTTTCTTCTTCAAAATGCACCAAAATACATGTATCCAATACGAGATGCACCATATCTAAGAATGATTGAATCAAAGATAGTTTTCCCTGACTGTTCTATTGTTTCTCCTCCCATTAAGAGTCCAACTCTGTATACAAAATTATTTTAGTAGAAGAGAGAGGGGCTAGAGGAGGAAGGAAATTCCCCTTCTTCAGCTCCTAAGAGAAGTCGGCTCATTGCTCCTTTTTACATAACTCCAAAACATACTTATTTACATATGTATGAAGAGATTTATTTTCCATTCCATTTAGAATAACTGAACTCTTTACAAAGTGCGCATGGTGCAAGAGAAAAACATTATGGCAAATTGAAATCTCTGCCCTTCTTGCTGATGTAAGTTTTCCTCTTCTTATTTTGGAAAGGATGTATGGATGAATGAAGCCGTGTATGTTAACAAAGGCAAATGAGGAGAGAATGGAAATGAGCAAGAATTGAGGAGAGAGATCACTTAAAGCAACGGGGGGTTGACACAGTCAACCAGAGGTATTAATCATACTTTCATCTTTTTCTTTAAATATACCAGATAACAAAACTCCTAGACTGTAGAGCCCAAGGTCATGGGGTAATTAGTTTTTAAGGGTATGTTTACCTTGAAATACTATTCATCCAGGGTTGTTGTGGTGAATCAGTTTTTAGATATGGCCGTGTGCATGTGGGGGCACATATGATGAGGGATTATAAGTTGTTCAAAAGTCAGAAGACTCCAAGATATTGGAGTTTAGAAAGTTCCGAACAAGACTTTGCCCACGGAGAGGGCTCACGTACGCCTCAGATCAAGGTGAAGTCAGTGGAATTGTATCCAGCTTCAGTGTACAGTGGAAGGACTCTGGAAGAGGGAGGCTGATGAGTTTGGCACAACTCTACATCACTTATTATATCAAGTCAAGACATCACCCCATGATGACACTCATCCCCTTAGAAAGCAAAGGACAACAACAAGAACAACAACAAAGAAACAGCTAAAACTATGACACTGGGTGGGACAGAAAGCCATACAGACTTTAAACAGCTATTTCTCAAACGGTTTCATGAAACGTTAGCTATACCAGAGTCTGCACACTGAGAGCAGGGACTGTTTTTTGCCTTTCTTTGTTTCCCTAGAGCTCAGCACATTACCTAGCACTTTTTGTTGTCGTTCAGTCATTTCAGTCATATCTGACTCTTTGTGACCCCACTTGGGGTTTCTTTGGCAAAGATACTGGAGCGGTCTGCCATTTCCTCTTTTGGCTCATTTTACAGATGAGGAAACTGAGGCAAACAATGTTATGTGACTTGCCTGGGATCACACAGCTAGTAAGTGCCAGAGGCCGAATCTGACCCCAGGCCTAGCACTCTAACCACTGAACCACCTAGTTCAAATTGATATAATGGGAAAAGGATTTATTCAATGCCTAATATGTGCCAGGCACTGTGTTAAATGCTTTACAGATATTATAAATATCTCAATGTTTCTTGATCCTTTAAAGTTTGCAAAGCACTTTACATGTAATATTTCATTTGATTTAACAACATTAGGTTTTTATTATTTTAATTTTATTATTATTTTATTTATTGTAGAGTTATGGAAAATGAGGTTCAGGGAGTTTTTAAATGATTCACCCAAAGTCATGCAGTTAATAAGTGTTGGGGTAGAATTTGAACGTGGTCTTCCTGACTTCAAGGTCAGTGCTCTATCTCCTTTACCACTGTAGAATCTGGGAGCATGACAAGACCCCCAGAGAAGGCATTAAAGATTCAATATACTCTGTTGATCTCCTTACGCTTAAACCATAGTTTATGAGCCTCCATCATTGCGTTTACTTCTGACAGTCAGAGGGCATAACTGATTTGAGCAAAGGCATTTAATGAAATGGCATAGTAAAAAAAAAAGTAGCGATAAAAAATTTCCCCAATAAACCTGAGGTCCCTTCTTCCATGAGTAGACACACATCAGTGGAAAGAATGGACCCACAGAGAGAATATGCACAGAGAGGCACATGTGTAAAAAGCATACGTGGCTAGGGCACACGGGCATGTGGGCAACTCACATTTATAATGTGGCAGGCTGTTGGTATATCTTAGAGACGGGATGCTGCTGCTGCCCATTGAGCCTGGCACTTGCTGTTGTTTATCAGGTGCACAGTTTCCACTGGATGAGGCTCTGCTAGACATATAGTCTCTGCCAGGTATGACCCCACTGGGTACCTAACTGTAGAGCTTTTTTTTGGCTTCCAGATTCTGGCTTCAGCTGACATCTTTAGCTACGATGCTATCTCTTCTTCATGAGAAGAGTAGGTTCTTCCAGGCTCTGCTAAGTTCAAAAGCCAAAGACTTTTGTATGACTCATTTAGAAAAGCAACCATCCTTGCTTCAGGCATAAGATCAATGGGCTTAGGGGCTGATTGGGGGTGCGGGAGAGAGAAAAACCTCAGCTTTTTTTTCTTTCAAGTGGACTCTCTGTTCCTTTCCCAAGTCAAGTACATGTGGGACTATATCACTTCTCTACTGAATAAATGCCAGTGGATCTAATGAGGCAATATGAATATGAGGCATTCAGGTAGCTCACTGAATAAAGTGCTGGAACAGAAGTCAGGAGAACCTGAGTTCAAATCAGGCCTCAGATACTTACTAGGTATCTGGGAAAGTCCCTAAAAGCAAACCCTCAGTTTCCCCAATTGTAAAATGGGGATAATAATAACATCTGCCTCCCAAAGTTGTTGTGAAGTTCAAATAAGGTAATATTTGAAAGTGTCTAACACAGTGCCTGGCACATAGTATGTGCTGTGTGAAAGGGAACAGGGACTGTTTCCCTTTGTTTTGGTTCCCCCAAAACCTAGCCCAGTGACTGGCACATATTAGGTACTTAATAAATGCTTGTCATTTGGGTGATTGATTGATCAGTATATAACCAGATCAATATATAACCAATCAATTGATGGATCACTAGATAACCAAAGCTTAAAAGGTTTTGAACCCACCTTTACAATATGCTGATTTTCTGAAAGAAAAGGTGGGAGGGAATAAGCATTTTATATAGTGCCAGGCATTGTGCTAAGCACTTTTAACAAATACAATTTCATTTGATCCTCAAAACAACCCTGGAAATTAGATACTATTATTATTGTGCTATAATTCTAATTTTTAACTCTGGTAAAATATGAAATGTTCTATTCGGCTTTCAAAGCTACTCGCACGACCTACCTTCTAAAACTTGTTATTCATTTCTCCCCTTCCTGTGATTTATAGTCCAAACAGACTAGCTATATTGATGTTTCTCACACACCTTATTCCATATCTTGCCTCTGGGCTTCAGCACTGGACATTTTCCATGTCTGGGAAGTATCCTGTCTCATCCTCACCTCTGAGAATCCCTAACTTTCTTCAATACTCAGATCAGGCATTACCTTCTCCATTGTCTTTTGTGACCAACAGCTCTCCCCCACCAAAATGTTTTTTTAAATTAAAAACCAAACTCTGCTAATTGCCTTTGTTCTGGGGTAGGCCTGACTCAGGCCATTCCCTCGGGAATGTGGAACAAAGTGATACCTGGGAGAGTCATTCAATAGTTTACCAAAAGATATTTACTGATAGCAGAAGAAGCACATTCAACAAGGCATTAACCTGAAATTGATTCAGCTATGCCAAGATGCCATCTTGATCTACTAACCAAGTATCTGAGAGCCCCCAAGTACTCTTTTGGCTGTTTTTCACTCAGGAAATGATGTCAACACCCAGAGACTTTAGTCCCCTGAGCCTACCAAGTCTTGAGGGGTGTTTCAAAAAACCAGCCTAGCCTTTATGTGGAAAGGAATTAAGACATTGCTCCTATAACCTTTTCCTACTTTAAATTACCATGTATTTATTTCATATTTATTCTCTATTGACTTTTATATGCAAATGTTGTCTCCACTGAAAGAATGTCATCTCCCTGAGAATAGATGTTTTGTTTTGGTACCCACAGAAGCTAGCACAATGACTGGCATATATTAGGTGCTTAATAAATGTTTGTCATTTGGGTGATTGATTCATCAATATATAAACCAGCCAAAGCTGCAGGGGCTTGGACCTCATTTTTACAACATGTTGATTCTCTGAAAGAAAAGAGAAGAGTGCCTAGAGAAGGTGCATCTTGGTGGGAGAGCTGTGATGTACTATAGGGGTAACAGTGGCACCAGACACAAAATCTTGGGGTTTCAACTTTTGCTTGGCATGACAGGAATTGTACTGCAAAAGAGAGACATTTGGGGCTTTTTCTTACTTGTCTGATACGTGCATGGGAGAGGCAGCTGTCCTATAATTTTGGAGAAAGCAATGACAGGCAGGGAGGAAAGGCGGAGACAGAGAGAGAGAGAGAGACAGAGAAAGATAGAAAGACAAAGACAGACAGAGAGAAAACTGTCAGTTGTCATTTATCTGATTGCCCCTCCCACTATAATTAGCAAGAGACATACAGGAAAAAGAAGGGGCTTTAGGGGGCTAAAATCAAAGAAGCCAATTGGTCAGAAAAGATCTCGTTTGGGATTATGAGTGATTCTAGGGATTTACTCTAGGGGTTTGACTATTGGGTTTCTCCTTCAAGGATTTCAATTTGATTTTCCTCATCCTTTGAATCCAATTTACTTCTCTCTTTAATTATAAATGACAAGCTTCAGGTAGGGAGTCAATCTCAGTAGGCTGGGAATTTTCATACAGAGATTTGCCCTGGCTTCCTGGGTGGGGCATATGAGCCAAGAAAAAAAAAATTTCCTCTCAATACCCAGAACCTTTGTATCATGAAGCTTCTGACAACAGCATCACATTCCTATAGTTGTAATGAAAATTATATTTTCTAAGCAGGTCATGCATCCCCACTAAATGCGATGACACACTTTACCTGATTACTGTGTACCTTATACATAATTTGCAGTAATGTCATTGGGTTGGGTAAGCAAGGGAGGAAACCTTCATGACAGATGGAGTAACAAATGTAACATGAGTACATTTGCCAAAATAGCCTTGCATAACATTATTAGTTTAGGACATATTGCACCATGGCTTTCCATTATAGCCTTTCTGAGGAATAAAAGCTACTGTTGTTCAGAGAATGATACTGACAATGAGGTCAATGAGATCTTTTTCATTTCCTTATGGAGCTGTGCATACAAATGATTAATAACTGTGAAATCCCACACCCCTCCACCTTGTCTCCACTCACAAGGCTGCCACCCTTATTTGGGTCCTCGTCACTTCTTTCCCTAGACTATTACAAGTTTCCATCTCTCTCCTCTCCAACTCATCCTCCACACAGTTGGCCAAAATGAGATTTCTAAAGCATGGCTCTGGTCTAACTGGCCTACTCACTGCTCCCTACACACAACATTCCTGCTCTTTCCCATGCCTAAAATGTTCTTCATCTTCACCTCAGCTGCTTGGAACCAGAGGCTACTTTCACACGCCTCAAGGGCCATCTCCTTAAAGGAACCTTTTCCAAATCATTCAAATGGTTAGTGCTCTCCCTCTCAATCACGTTGAATATGTGCTGTGTCTATGTGTCATGTTGCTTCTCTCATTAGAATGTAAGAAGCTCCTTGAGGGCAGGAACTGTCTCACTTTTATATTTCTATTCCCTGTACCAGGCATGGCACTTGTTAAATGCTTATTGACTCATTAACTAACTGGTGATGAGAAATCTGACTGCGTAATTGCTTCAAATAGTTAGGAGAAACCTTGGGCCTCTGTTAGATGTTCTAAGACTTAGCACATGCAGTAACATTTTCATTTGAATGCTGGCATTATTTATGTTAATAGCATTTAGAATTCAGAGTTTTCAAGTGATCGAGGTTTTTTGAGTCATAAAATCAGATCATGAAAAAAGTTTGAAATTCACTTTGCCTTCCAGTTGAAAAATTCCCATTTTAAGAATTATTCTTGTGCTGGGGCATGGGGTGATGCAAAGCTTTATAGATACTTATGTGAACTAATACGAAATATTTAATCTCAGTCTCAGGCTCCACCACTCATTCCAGAGCCCAACTAAATTCCAAGCTACCAGTCACCGTAAAAAAAGAGAACTTACCTTAAGCCTGATTTCAGTGGCTATGACTTCAATCATTTTTGATATAACCAAAAACATGTGGGCATTGTTTTTGTTATTCAGTCATTTCCAGTTATGTCCAACACTTCAAGACCCTATTTGAGGTTTTCTTGGCAAAGATACTGAAGTAGTTTTCCATTTCCTTCTCCAACTCATTTTACAGATGAGGAAACTGAGGCAAATGGGGTTGAAGAACTTGCCGCAGGTCACGGCACAAGTGAATGTCTGAGTCTAGATTTGTACTCAAGAAAACGAGTTTTTCCTGACTCTAGACCTGGCATTCTATCCACTGTACCACCTCACTGCCCCTATATGGTCATACCTTTTCCCAATTCTGATTACCTGTAGGAACTCACTTCCCCCTGTGATATAGACTTGATGAGGATACACTTCCTGCTTGCTGGGACCCAGGGATTCCAGAGATACCACCTTCCTCCTAACCACACACCACGATATGATCTAGGGTAAATTAACTTTTAAAAAGTTCCAGAGTATTTCCATACTAGTTTACAGTTTCCTAGTCAGCATGGACTATTCTATAAATGGCCTCAAAGCACTTATTGACATCAAAACCCACCAATTTATATGCCTATTTTCTCATTTCTACAAAATATGCATGAGAATAATTTACAAATGTACCTAGGGCATCCTGAATGTATGTATGAGAAGGGTACAGGCAAACTTTCCCAGATGATACTCAGTAGCATAACACTGATCAAAAGATATAGAGAATATAAGATCCTATAGTACTTCTTTGTTGACCATAAAATGCATTTGATTCAGTAAACCATATTGTAGCCTTAAAGGCTCTCTTTTAATGAGGTATATCTCATACATATGTAAGAACATGACAGCCTCCTTTTCTGTTGAGTCTAAAATCTTCTGATTATGGAAATCAAACAAGGAGATATGTGTTTGCCAATGGTGTTTGCCACTCTTAAGAAGAATGTCTAAGGTATAGTCCAAATTAAAGAAAAATTCTCTATAGGTGTTGAGGACCTCCAAACTCTTTATTTGGATATGAAATTTTGCTGATTGCAAAAAGAGCATTGCATAGCCCTTAAATTAAATCAATAAACACTGAAGAGTTTAGCCCGATTTTCTACACAGGTAAACCCCATAGATAAAGAATGCCTATTATCCTGGAAATTATATGCAATTGGATGGACAGCCCACAGACCTAGTTCATAAGTACATCACACAAACAGTGCAGATGGAAAAGAAACTGGTCCTAGAATTAACTACAGGGGTGAAAGTGGGCTGGATTGTATTTGGGAAATTGCCCAGCACTTACGATGACCTCAGACTGCTTCCTGAAACCAAATCCTAACTTTAGGACACCAATATTACTCCAGTGATGTTACATGGTTAATGATAAATCAAAGTGTGGCTCAGCAAAGAAAGACGGATGAAGGGACTAAGTAGACTGTAGCATGCCACTGTCAAATAATCGTGCACAAGAGTCAAAGTAAAAGATATTATTGAAGAGATGCAGAAAAGGTGTGCTAGTCATTTGGGGAGAGTGAGGGCTAACATAATAATACTCTCCTGCCCGAGTAGCTATCTAGGGCAAAGAGATCAAGAGGAAAGACCCCATCTGTGTAAGATTTAGGGAAAGACATAGATAAGGATAACAAAGAATAAGAAAATAGGGATGGATGAGTTTTCATTTATATCACTGGAGGCTGTGTCCACATTGTGAAAGTCCAAAATCCATTGAAATATTGAAGTATGCAAGTATGTGAAATTTATCTGGAAATTTTCTCGCTGAGATTGTGATGGGGCAGTTCACATAAAAGGACAAAGATTAAAGGCAGACTGAAAAGGAGCCCTCCCACAAGCTCTGGGGCTGGGACTACAGTAGCCAGAACCTGTTGAAGTACCTGAGGTAGTTTTGTTCCATTTTAACAAGTGAAACAACACTTTAATCAAGCCTTAGTTAACATTTGTACTAAAAGAAATTACACAGTATTTCTTTTTAAATATTATATAATCCATCATTTAAATCAGTGACTTTTTCTCATTCCTTCTTTTTCTTGACTTCTTTGGACATCTGACCTGCTGACAATTCTGTCCTTCAAACTTTCTCCCATCCTCCCTGGCATTATCCTCATGGGAAAACCCCTTGACACTCAGTATTCCTGCTCTGATTCATCTTCCTACTCCCTATATTGGTTTTTCTTCAGAGATTTTCACCTGTAGCCTTTTTGTTATGTTCATTTTTGTTCTTCCCTTCAGAAATAAGATGAATTCTCAGAACTTTAACTCTCTTCTCTTGTTTGATTGGTTCCCAGATCTACACCTCTAGTCTTGCCCTTTCACTTGAATCTCAAATCCCGCAGTTCTAACAGCCTGCTGCATATTTTCACGTTGGTATCCTTCTATTATTTCCAACTCATTCTCTCTATGACAGAACTCATCATTTCCCTCATAGAGGCTTGCCTTCTAATCTCTATATTAATGTTAATAACTCTGTTAATGACACCCTCATTCTCCCAACCAATATTAATAAATATTTTAATAATATTTAACAATAAATATTAACTGAATTAAATTGAATTGGCTCCTCCTTTCCAGCATCCAGATATCTAATCATTTAACCAATTATATTGGTTCTTATCTCCTAAATTTTTTGCATCTCTTCTTTTCCTTTTTGAAAAATTTTCTTTTTTTACTGTAAACTTAGCAATCATCAATAAATACCAACATTTCAATATGCCACCATCCTAAAGTTGGGATGTGGAGAGCATGGACCTAATGAAAGTGTGTCAACCATATGAAATCATGGAGAGTTCTTGTTAAGTCACTTTTCAGTCGTATCCAACTCTCGGTGACCCCAATTAGGGATTTCTTGGCAAAGATACTGAAGTGGCTTGCCATTTCTTTCTCCAGATCATTTTACAGATGAGGAACTGAGGCAAACAGGGTTAAGTGACTTGCCCAGGGTCACACAGCCAGTAAGTGTCTGAGGACACATTTGAAGTCGGGTCTTCCTGGCTCCAGTTTATCCCCTGCACCACTCAGCTGTCCAATATCCTGGATAGTTTCTTACAAAATAGTACTTCAGTCTACATGTAGAAAGAATAAGTAATTTCTCTTTTTTTCTATGTTCCCATAGTATTTCATTTGTACCTGTCCTATGTACTTAAAACATCCTACCTTGAACTATCATTATCTGTGTACTTTTCAATCAATAAATAAACATTTATTGAGCAACTACTACATGCAAGGTACTGTGCTAAGTGCTGGGCAAGCAAAAAAAGGGCAAAAGACAGTCTCTGCCCTCAAGGAGCTTATAATCTAATGGTGGAGACAACATGCAAACAAATATATACAAAATAAGCTACATAAGGATGAAAAGGAAATAATTAACAAAGGGAAGGCACTGAGATTAAGAAGAATTGGGGAAGGTTCCTAAGAAGAATTGGGGAAGGTTCCTGCAGAAGGTGGAATTTTAGTTTGGACTTAAGGGAGGCCAGGGAGGTCAGTGCCTTATACTTTCTACTACTCTTAAGTTCCTAGAGACCAAGACCTGTATTATTTTCATCTTTGTATCTTTGTGGTCTAGAATAGTGCTTTGCATGTACTAAGGGTTTGACAAATAGTCACTGAATGATTGAATGAATCTTTGTATACCCTGCCGCACCTGGCATTCTGTGGACAATCGATACGGTTTTCTTGAATTCAAACTAATTGAACAAGTGAGGAAGGGGGTGAATGGAATTCTTACAGTTTTTAGAAACCATGAACCATTATCTTGAGTTTTCTAGTTATAATTCTTTACTTTGGAATAGATCTGAAGATAAAATCAATGTAAGGAGGAAATAATGTATCTAAATATATTTTTTCTCCTCATAAAAATAACTCAGAACATCTCTAGAAAAGATCAAATCATTTAATGGATCTGAATTTATCTCAATAGTGTATGAAAAATTCTAATGTGATCTCTTCAAGATAAGTGGAAAACCATGAAGGCTTATTTCCAAAGGCTAATTGTCCTGTGAAATTTCTGATCTTGAAAGCTTTTTTTTTTCTTATTTAAAAGATTAGGGATGATTAGCAGACAGTTTAATTTATTGGCATTGCACAACAGCCCTTAATCAGGAAAATGCTTCTCATTATAAGACAGCTACTGCATAGCAGGTAATTAGGAAATATATTTTTAATGAGCTATAGATTAAAACCAATTATTTGGTAATAAATAGAAGCGACCACCTAAAATGACAAATAATTGGGTTGACATTTTAAAGAAACTGTAAAGATGAAGAATTTTAAATTTCTCCATGATTAAGGCAGAAGGCAAGCTCACCAACCAATCTAGCTAAAAATATCACAAATGTTTAATAGTCGCAGTACATAATGAAGTTGGACTTCCAATTCTACTGAGTGGTTAGACCACCAGCTATGAAGCCAAATTCCCCAGGAGACCTCTTTGTGTGACCAAGACCAGATCATTGAAATCCCATTGGGAAAGACCTTAGCTTGAAAAGGCCAAGGTCTCGAACTGCATCTGGGGCTGTCTCTACTTGTCCTAGACCCAGAAGGCTTCCGAGGAGAGAGTGAGGCTGGTGACTTTGCACAGCCCTGCCTCATTTAAATCCAATTCATTTGCAAGTCAAGACATCACCTTCCTGAAGAACAAAGGACAAACAACAATAACAGATTCCTTCTCTTCTTTCAAAATGCAGCTCAAACAAAGACCTTCTCATAAAGCCCTTCCTGATCCTCCCCACTGCCATTGTCACTAGTCAATAATCAGTAAACATTTATTAAGCACCTACTGTTTGCCAGGTCTTGTACTAAATACTGGGGATACAAATATGAAAAAGAAAGACAGTTTCTGACCTTAAGGAGCTAACAATCTAATAGGCAACTTGAGGAGGGCACTTGCAAGGTTGGTTGGAAACACTATAGCAAATTCATGGCAGCTCGTGGATGAGAATGGCACAAGACAGGCAGACATGAATGGTCTGCAAGGTGCATCATGAGATGGAATATCCCTAGTGCTGAAATCAAATCTATTAGAGTATGCATACCTATATGTACTTCGTGTATATGTGCAAGTACATATGTGTACATGTGTGTCAGTATGTAATCCAGCTATATGTTATATCTAATAATAGCTAATATTTGGATAGCACTAACTTGTAATTCAGCTACATGTTATATCTAAGAATAGCTAATATTAATTAATAATTATAATAATTATATCTAATAATAGCTAATATTTGCATAGCACTAACTTGTGCCAGGCACTGTGCTAAGTGTTTTATGATAATTACCTCCTTTGATCATCACAAAAACTCTGAGATACATGTGTTATTATTAACTTAATTTCCTCATCTTATAGAGGAAGAAACCAAATCAAACAGAGGTTAACTGACTTGCCCAGAGTCAGGAGATATCTGGAAAGAACTTTGGACTTAGAATTATGTGACCTCTTTCCAAGTCCTAATTCTGAAATTTACTATCCTATCTGGATCTTTTTTTTTTTCATTTGTAAAACATAGACCAAATATTTGCATTATGAACTTTGAAGCGATGTTGTGATTTATAAACAGCTAGACTCAGTGGGGAGAATGCTGGACAAATTCTACCTCTGACACTTACTAGCTAGGTGGTTCTGAAAAAGTCACTTAACCTCTCTCAACCTCAGTTTCTTCATCTGTAAAATGGAGATAACAGAACCTACCATATATGTAAAACACTTTACAAACTTTAAAAGTCTCTATAAATGCTAGCTACTATAAACAATAAATTGACATAGAAATATGAGATATTGGTATTATTACACAACATGTGGCCACAGCATAATGCTAGCTGTGTCATTACTAGGACCCTGGACCATTTTCACAGCTCTCTACTTTCTCCTCCCTCAGGGACTCAACCCAGGATTAAAATCCTGCCTTAAATAATGGTTAAGATTCCTATGTGGCTCACTCTCTTCTGAAGAGTAAAGTATGAACTCATGAGAAAAAGAAAAAAATTATGTGTGTGTGTGTATGTGTGTATATATATATTTTTTTTTCACAGTAAACCCCAACAGGAGATTAACTCTCTGAAACAGCTGACAGTTTTCTGACACATTTGGACCATCCTAAAGTGAGATATTGCCACTCTCGCATTTTGTTCTACTCCCACATTATTTTTGCTTTACCCATCTGCCTGTCTAATTTAGGTTAGAAAATGTACCTTGATGGAAATATGATAAGTCCTAAACTCTGTTTGTATTCTAACATGCTCTTGTCAGTCAATAAATATTCATAAGGACAATGATAATAAACAAAAGGCTTTAATAAATACCCAATGGACAATAGCTAAGACATGGAGAAATATCTTATCTATCAGCTATGAAAAAAATTAATAGAAATTTTGACAGAAAACTATGTATTTTTATTCTCAGTTTTTTTTTTTTATCCTAGCATAATTCCTGGCACATAGTAAGTTCTTAATAAGTGTTTGTTGAATTAAACTGAATTAAGGATGTGCTAATAAACTAAAAGCAGATTGTCGTTCCATTTCCTGGTATTATACTTGTTGACATCAATGTTCTTTTGCATTGTAGGGTGTGACATGTATCATTATTACACACATAGTTCTGCTTAATTAACATGGGATTAATCAAGGCACCACTACAATAGACTTACAATTTACCCAATTGATGACTTGCATTTAATGTCCTCTCTCCTCTCTCCTCTGACATGTTCCTCTGGGAGTCAAAGACAAAAGGTAAGTTTGACAACATTATTGACTTTTCCATTTAAAGAAAAGAAATTGAACCAAGGCTCTGTGTGGACTAGTAGAATGATTTTTTTTCTCCGAGTAACAGAAGTAGTCCCAACTGTTTTGTGAAGTGTAAGAAGGACTAGAGGACTCCTGAAATCCCCTTCAGCATTACCAGTCTATGAGTCTATAACTTTTGATTGGCGTGTCAAAGATGTGTGAGTCAATTTCTGGTAATTCCTCACATAATTCAAATATTGTACCTAGACAACCTTATTGTTCACAAGTATCCTGTCAATCAGATACCCTGTAACATTTTTGCTCAGTGATGGAATAATGAACAAATGATTTTAAGCACTTACTTATTAAGTGCTTATTATGTGCCAAGCATTTTGCTAAGCATCAGAGATACAAATAGAAAAAGCAAAACTCCATTGTAGGTGGAGCTATGAATTTGTAAAGCCATTTTGGAAAGCAATTTGGAACCATGCCTCAAAAGTTATTAAACTATGTATAGCTTTTGGTTCAACAATACTACTATAACCCAAAGAGATCAGAGATAGAGGAAAAAGAATCACGTGTACAAAAATATTAATAGAAGTTTTCTTAGAATGGTAAAAAAAACTTGAAAATAAGGGGATACACAAAAATTGGGAATGGCTGCATAAATTATGGTATACGGGTATAATGGAATACTATTGTACTGTAAGAAATTATATAAGAAGCAGTTTCAAAGAAACATGGAAGGACCTATATGAACTGATGCAAAATGAAGTGAACAGAACCAGGAAAAAAATTTATACAATAACAATATTATAAAACCAAACATCGGTCAATATAATAAAAATGATGATTCTACCTAAATAAATTTATTCAGTAAATTATAGAACTACCAAAAACTATTTTATAGAACTAGAAAAAAAATAATAACAACATTCATCTGGAAGAATAGAAGGTCAATGTATAAATACATCCATGTTTAATTGTAGCCTTCTTGTTGGGGAGGGGCAGGAAGGGGAAGAAGGAAGGAGGAGGAAAGAACAAAGTAAAATGTTCCCAAGCAGAGAACAAAAAAAACTCACAAAGAAGTAAAGAAAAGATAGACAGCTCTCAATACAATGTGTAGTATTTACTATATAGGCTTTTCTTGAAATGGAAATTTATTGCTGTTTGTTTTGAATCCTCTCTCACATTTTGCTGTGCACATGACAATACCTTTTTTTCTTTTCTTATCTTGTATTTAAGTTTCAATATTTAAGTTTATAGTAAAAATATTCTTTAGTAAAAAAATCATATGATTGAAAACATGTAGAATACTATTAAAATTATATTAAGGGAATTAATGAAAAAATGTAAAGCTATATTAGATCTCAAACTCTATCGTAAAGCAATACTCATCAAAACAATCTGCTACTCAGGAAGAAATAGCGATGGATTTGTGGAATAGATTAGGTACATAAGACAGTAGTAAATGATAATAATAATCTAGTGTTTAATAAACCCAAAGACCCAAACTTTTGGGACAAGAACTCACTATTTGACAAAAACTGCTGGGAAAACTGGAAAGCAAGTTGGCAAAAATTAGGTATAGACCAACATCTTACATCATATATCAAGATAAGGTCAAAATGGGTACATGATTTAGACATAAAGGGTGATACCATAAACAAATTAGGAAAGCAAGGAATGTTTTACTTGTCAGGTCTATAGAGGAGAGAAGAATTTCTGAACAAACAAGACAGAAAGCATTACAAGATGTAAAATGGATAGTTTTGATTATATTAAAGAGGGTTTGTACAACCAGAACCAATGCAACCAAGATTGTAAGGAAAGCAGAAAGCTGGGAAACATTTTTTACAGTAAGTGTCTCTGATAAAGGCTTTGTTTCTCAAATATGTAGAGAATTGAATCAAATTTATAAGAATACAAGTCTTTCCCCAATTGATAAATGGTCAAAGGATATGAAAAACCAGTTTTCTACTGAAGAAATCAAGGCTATCTATAGTCACATGAAAAAAAATGGTCTAAATTATTATTGATTAGAGAGATGCAAATTAAAACAACTCTGAGGTACCACCTCATGTATATCAGATTGGCTAAAATGACAGAAAAAAGAAAATAAAAAATGTTGGGAGTGGGGGAAATTGGGACACTAATGCACTATTGGTGGAGTTGTAAACTGATCCAACTATTCTGGAGAGAAATTTGGAATTGTCCTCAAAGGGCTATAAAACTGTACGTAACCTTTGATCCAGCAATACCACTACTAGGTCTATATCCCAAAGGGATAAAAGGGAAAGGGGGGAAGGACTTATTTGTACAAAAATATTTATAGCATCTCTTTTTGTAGTGGCAAAGAATTGGAAATTGAGGGGCTGCCCATTAATTGGGGAATGGCTAAACAGGTTGTGGTATATGATTGCAAAGGAATACTATTATGCTATAAGAAATGATGAGCAGGTGGATTTCAGAAAAATCCATAAAGACTTACACAGACTAATACAAAGAGAAGTGAGCAGAAGCAGGAAAACGTTCTACACTATGACAGCAACACTATTCAGTAATCAACGGTGAATGACTTTGCTATTCTTAACAAAACAATGATTCAAGACAATTCCAAAGGACTCACAATAGAAAAATTCTATCCACCTCCAGAGAAAGAACTAATGGAGTCTGAATGCAGATCAAAGCATGCTATTTTTATTTTATTTATTTTTTTGGCATGTGTCTTCTTTTACAACATGACTAATATAGAAATACACATACTTTTTTGATTTTACCAATTCACTTTGCTTAACTATGCATGTTTGTTACAAGCATTTTTTGTTTTTCTTTTTTTTTTCACTGCAACGTGGGATAAAAAGAGCATCACGTGTAAAACCATGAACTTGTCGAATAGACTTTTAAAAGTGTATATTAAGCAACATAAATAGTTACAAAACTGCCCTCCCTTCTTTCTGTGCTCCCTGCTGAACCTACCTCTTCTTTCTTCTGGGTATTTTTTTAAAATTTTTTTCATCGATGATGTTCTTTTCTTCTTTTTCTGTGTCACTATTCCTATCCACCAACTTTCCCTCCCCATCAAATAGAACATCTTCCTTTCAACAAATAAGTGTAGAGTGTTGGTAAGCAAAATGGGCTCCTTAGCACTTAGATCAACAAGTGCCCTTGAAGAGTTTGGCTTTTGTTTTTGCTGAGTAATTCAGTGTAATTCATTGAGTCTTACTAAGTGCTAAGCCCCAGGCCCAAAACCCTAT
>CM053623.1:103033988-103056038 GCA_028646595.1 Phalanger gymnotis
TTCTTCCTTGGAGCTCTTTGCCGAAGCAGTGGTGGTGTGTGACTCTGGGCCAGCCCTTGTTCTGAGCTCCTGGGCTGAGCCTAGATATTGGTAACTATGAATTGTATTGGGTCTGTCTGTTTGTAATTTGTTGAGGGCTCTCACTCGAGATGGTGTTGATGCAGAGACTCCAGGCAGCTGGAGTTAAGGAGCCCTCCAGCTTGTAAACCTGGATGCTGAGACTTTGTTGAACTCTGGTAACTATGTATTGGGATTTGAATCAGACAAGGTCTGTCTGTTTGTGTTTGTAATTTGTTTATAATTTGCTATGAAGTTCAGGGTGCTGGCTTTTTCCCCTGAACTAGGTGAATGATATTTGTATGCTGAATTAAAGTAAGCTTGCCAACCCCTTAACCTTGCTTTCCACATTAAGGCAGATCAAAAGAACCTGTGTCTTTGCGGCATGCTGGCAGCTTTCTGAGTGCTGGCTGTGGGTGGATCTTACACCCCCACAGAAGCTGCTAGCCAGATTGTGGAAACATGTAGTTAAGCAAAACAAATCAATACATTGGCCATATCTGAGAATGCGTATCTCCTATAACTTTTGTCCATCACTTCTCTGTCAGATGAGAAGCATGCTTCATGACCAGCCTTCTGGTCATTGTACTGACCAGAATTCTGGAATCTTTCAGAATTGTTTTCTTTTCCATTTATATGGTCCTTGTATAAATTGCTCTTTCTAGTTCTGTTCATTTCACACAGCATCAGTTCATACAAATCTTCCCAAATTTCTTTGAATCCATCCTTTTTCAAAAAATCATTTCTCACATTGCAATAATATTCTACTATTATTAGAGGCAGCCAGGGGGCACAGTGGATTAGAGCTCTGCGCCTGGAGTCAGGAAGACCTGAGTTCAAATCCAACCTCAAACACTAATTGTGTGCCTCTGGGAAAAACACTTAACCTCTCTATATTTCAGTTATTTCATCTGTAAAATTGAAATAGTAACAGCCCCTACTTTGCAGAGTTGTTATGAGAATCAAGTAATATAATATCTGTAAAGTGCTTAGCATAGTGCTTTGATACATAGTAGGAACGTGATAGCTGTTTTCCATTCCCTTCCCTTTTCCTATTGCATTCATATACTACAAGTTTATTCATTCTCCCTCAATTCTCAATTCATCTCCATTCTCCAAGTGATGGGCTCTCACTGTTTTCTCTTCTTTGCTTCAATAAAAGTACTGCTATAAGTACTTTTGTATATGTGGGTTGTTTTCCTGTCTTTGACCTTCGAGGGGTATGTATCTTAGTGGTATCACTGAATCAAAAAGTGTACACATTTTGGTGCCTTTGGGGGGTGTTTTTCCAAACTGCTTTCCAGAATAGTTTTTGGCTTTGTTCGACTCTTTGTGACCCCATGTGGGATTTTCTTAGCAAAGATATAGGCGTAGTTTACCATTTCCTTCTCCAGTTCATTTTACAGATGAGGAAATTGAAGCAAACAGGGTTAAGTCACTTACCCAAGGTCCCACAGCTAATACCTGAGGCCAGATTTGAATGCATGAAGAGGAGTCTTCCTGACTCCAGGCTTGACACTCTGTCTGCTGTGCCACCAAGCTGCCCTTCCAGAATAGTCAGACCATTCTTAATTTTCAAAGGGTCTTCTCTCCTGATCATGTGGGCTTAGAATATAGTTATATGAATAGACTTGAGGAATACCATTTCCTGCTCACTAACGTTATATGACTAACCAGAGTGGTAATAGGGCATAGTAGATAGAAGGCTAGTTTAGGGACCAGTAAGATTTGAGTTCAAGTCCTTCATATGCCACATACTGATTGTGTGATCCTAGGCAAGTCACTTAATCTCATTGCCCCCATGCAACTCTGTAAAACTATAAATTACAGAACAGATATGGACTTGCATTATTACAGGAAATTTTCACAGTGGAGTTCCCTATAGCAATGAAATAATAGGTCCAGGCCAATTCTTGGTCCCTCTACTCCCCAGCAGACTTTGAAAAAGTCTCGCATCTCTTCCTTGTGAATAATAGTAGAAAGATGTGGACTAAACAAGAGTATAGATAGTTTAATTCAGAACAGATTAAATTATTAGACCTAAAGAGTAATCATTAATGGCTGAATATTATCTTGGAAGGAAAATCTCTAGGGGAAGGCGACATGTACATCAAATTTGCATATGACCCAAAGCTGGGAGGGATAGTTAACACACTGGATGACTGTCAGGATCTGAAAATATCTCCACAGGCTAGAACACTGACATGATTCTAATAATATGGTATTTAATAGGTAGAACTTTGGTTAAAATAATCTTCATAAATCTTCAAAAAAAAAAACTTCATAAGTACAATATGAGGGAGGCATGGCTAGTCAGCAGTTCCCTGGAAAAAGATCTGGGGATTTTACTGTATTGCCCACTCAATGTGAGCCCACTGTATGATGCGGTAGTCAGTGCAATTTAGGGCAGTCTTGGGCATCAGTAAGAGAATCACAATGTTCAGGACTATGTAGAGAGGGGAGGCCCACTGAACTCCATAGACAGCCTACATCTAGAATATAAATCAAGGAATAAGCACTTAATAAACTGGCCCTATCTGCCAGGCAAACAGTAGCTACTGGAGACACAAATGCAAAGAATGGAACAATTCCTGCTCTCAAAGCATTTGCATTAAATTGGAGGAGCCTACATTCTTTTGTAATGTAGGGTTCAGTTCTGAATGCCATGCTTTAAGAAGGGTAATAATGACCTTGAGGAAAGGGAACAACAAGGTGGCAGGTCTTCAGAATATGACATACAAGGATCAATTGAAGAAACTGGGCATAGAGAAGAGGAAGACTTAGCGGGAGTCATAAGTCATGAGAGCTATCTTCAAGTATCTTATAAGGTGTAATGTATATGAGATATATTCTATTTGTCCCCAGAAGCAGAACCAGGAAAGTAGGATAGAAGAGGCAGAAAAGCAGATTTTTGGCTTGGCTTCAGAAAAAAAAAAAAAAAAGCTACCCTAGAGTGTAATGGGCTGTCCCTGAAAGTAGTGGTTTCCCTTTAAAAAAAGGTCTTCAGATGAAGACTGGATGAAAACACATTGGGGATGAGAGAGGACAGAGTTATAGATATTTAGCTAGAAATGTCTCAGAGACCATCTACTCCAACACCTTCATTTTATAGGAAGCTGAGACTCAGACAGATTAAGGTCACTCTTAAGGGATTAAGGTCACACAGGTAGTGAGTGGAAGAGCTGGAATTCAAACCAAGGTCCTTTACTCTTGTTTCACTACTATATCACTGCCGTAGAAGGCATTCTTGTTCAAGGATGGCTTGGACTGGAGAACCTCTCAGGTGTTTTCCATTTTTGAGATGCTGCTATCAGAAATTAGTCATCTGTTACTGTTGCAAGAAATTGTTAAATTCATTTGACAGAAATGGATTCCAGCTTTGCTTCTGGAAAAAAACCAAATCAGGCTATTTCCCCACTGTGCTATTATTATTTCTGAGTACTGTTGAGTATTTTTCCCCACTGTGCTATCATTATTTCTGAGTACTGTTGAGTATTTTTTCCCTAGTGCTTGATGTTTGGGAAATGCATTCTCAAATGTGCATTATTTAATCCTCACAGCACTACTTGGGCATAGTTGGATGGAGAGCTCTATCACTCTTATTAAACAAATGGAGGCCTTGAAGTACACAAGAGAATAAGTCATCATGCCAGAGAGAAAATGGCAAGTGTAGCATGCACAAAACTAGGCACTGTTCCCCAGTTCCACTGCCAAAACCTTATAGTAGGTTAAGCACAAAGGAAAGTGAATCTACTTTTTACAAGTGGTAGGTGCTGCTGGCAACAGACCGAGCCAGCTAGAGAACGGGCACACTAGAGAGAGGCAGGAAACAGGCCACAGAGGGAACAAAACACGGCATCCATCCAGGTAGGAAAGGAGTATCTGGTTGCCTAATTTCATCTTTCAGTGATGTACTATACCTGGGGCCTGGTAGGATGGAAAGTGTACAGAAGAAATTTATAGTTTAATACTTATCCTCTCCTTGAATGTGTTCCTGTAGTTATTGGATTTGTCTGTATCCCTCTCAGGCTACAGAGCATCCCAGGAGAAAGGAACAATATTGGACTGACTGTATCCAATACTAATTAATGAACATAACTTTAACTGGGGCCCTCTCTATTACTCCACAATCCGGCTATGCTACAATTATTATCTGACTCCCTACTGCTTGTGGCAGTGTCTGGCACATAGTAGGCCTTTAATAATTGCTTTTTATTAGTTTATTTTATCAACCTGTGATTTTATGACTTCTAAGATGGGCCAACAGGATTGAATGACCTTATGTGTAGGTCCCCCCTTTTAAATGAGTGTCAATTCTTCACTCAGAAGAAAACAACCCAATATCAAGTCTAGCCATTAATTTGGTTCTTGGCATAATCCTGTCTTTCTGATAGAAAAACCTATTTATGTCACCATTTCATCATTCTCAATTACCTCAAAGGAAAAAATGACTTTTTTGAAACCTGTAATATAAAAACTAGCCAGAACAGGAAAAATATATCCTTCTTGAATAATGTGGTTATATATTTCTAAGCAAATTTCAGGTAGAAGCAGTTAATAACCCTGAAAGTTTTCATGGAAGAGTATCTTAGTCATAACAAAACTTTGATCTCATAAGAGTTGTCAAATGGTTGGAACGAGTTATGTAATCATCTACTGATGATTTTACTTTGATATCAAGTTGGATGAATCTCATTGCTTTTCATCCTGGAAACTACGAGGGTAGAGAAAAAGAGGGGGATGTGGAAGGAAAGCATCAGGCTTTTCAATTCAGTTGAAATACAGAGTTGTCATGGTAAAAGTACCATTTATGCCTATTGATTTTTCCTTTAAAATTATTGCCTTGCAAAGGGGAAAGATTTATATGTACTCAGAATGGCTTGTGTAATCTGAAGCTAAGAGATGGAAATGCCCATGTTCAAGGCAAGCACACACAGATTGTTACAGAGAGGCATTCAACCTGTTGCCTAGTAATAATGGCTATCTATCTACTATATTATTCTACCTCTCATAGAAGGTTCTAGACAAAAAGAATTATCCTCGAGTAGTATTTGTCCTCTCAGAATTTATCCTCTGTGTACTTATTAGACAGTAAGCTCATTGAGGGCAGAGATGTTGTTTTTACAAAACTCTGTATTTCCCCAGTACCTAATATAATGTTCTATATATAGTGGGTACTTAATAAAAGTCTATTGATTGCAAATGGCTATTGATTGAGGTTAAAGCTAAAATTACTCTTAAAGAGCATCTACTCCAATTCTCTAATTAAAAAAAATACAGATAAGGACACTAAAACTAAGAGAAATCAAAATAATGAACCAAGATCACCCAGATAGTAAATCATCCAAGTGGGATTAAAACTAGGGTCCCTGCTAGGTCTATTACGATATGCTGCCTAAGATATAGATAGATGGGTTCTGGGTGAAAAAGCCACCCAGACTCCAAAACTGAGCCTTGTAGTAATACATGAATTGACAATATAGTAATTATAGAATATGCAGGTGAAAGTTGAAAGCATAATTAGTTTTTCCATTTAAATGTATGCTATTACTGTTTAATGAGGATACTGTGTGGAAGTAATGGAAGACAGAGCTCTAGGATCTCAAAAGGGTTCAGCCTAATTATCTACACACAAAAAAATGAATAAAGAATTCCCATTGTCTAAACAGTAGTGTGTACTTAGATGGGCAACCCACAGAGTAGGTCTATCAGTACCTCTATTTTGAATAGAGGCTACATATTGACAATGAATTAGGCCAAGAAATGAATAAAAAAGAGAGTGAGTTGAATTGCCTTTGGAAAGCTGTACAGTGTGTATGTATGAATTAAAAAGCATTTATTAATCTCCTACTATATGCCTATTACTGTGCTAAACACTGGAGATACAAACAGAAAAGGTTAGTCTCTGTTCTCAAAGAGCTCACACTCTAATTAGGGGAGACAACATAAGAAAAAAGTTCCACTGTAAGGTGGATGGAAAAGCCTAGAAATCCTAAGGTTGCAGTAGCAGGGCACATCTTAAGGCCTGGTGGTCCCCCATCTTACCAGAAGGAACAGAATTGATGACTCTTATCCAAGGTAGGAGTAGTTAAGTAGTCTGGGAGGTTTGGGGGAATCCTGATCTGGGAAGGGGATAAAGGGGGAAGGCAATGGAAGAAGGGTACCCCTAGTAGGGGTGGATCTTCTTGTTATCCTGAAGAGGCTCTGGGGCTGCAGGAGCTATGTGTGTATGGGTGTGTGTGGATGGGGTGGGGCGGGGAATGGATGAAGGTCAACTCCAGAGGTGGCAAGTTTTACCTTGAAACAAAGAACTATCTTTTTTAATTATTCCTTTTATTTTTAGTTTATGAAATAAAGCAAGCATTTCCATAACATAGTAGAAGGAAAAAAATGATTGCACATGAAACTGCAAGTTTATTATGTACAACTTGCTATTCCTTTTAACTGTAAAATAAAGTTATCATGTAAATGAGAATAAGGAAGAAAAGAATTATCTTTTTTAACAATTATATTCTTCCATGGATGTTCTATAGCTTCAACTTATGAAATACAACAGTCTCCTGAGAAATAAAGTAGACCACCCAAAAAGGGATGGAGAGATACATGGTAGATACAAGTCAGCTGTAAGCCATTACAAACCAAAAAAAAAAATTTGCACAAGTGAAACAGTGTATATGTGGAATGTCAACTTCCAATGGCTTCTGAAATCCCTTTCAGCCCTAAATCTATGATCTTATGGCCTTACGCTGTGGGGATAAAATGAGAGGATGACTACAAAGTGCCGTGTTTGTCAGTTATTATTCTGATCTAGTAAAATGCCTTAGATTTATAAAGGAGGGAACGGACCAGAATAAAAGGTGAGTTGATCCCACAGCAAGAGCAAAAGATAATGAATCAACATGCAGCCCATGTACTCCATTGGCATCCATGCAACATCAAGCTCACAAGAGGATGCTTAAGCAAGTTGGCTGGCCTTTATGTGGAAGATTTAAAGGGAAAACACGGACAAGAGTCACACAGGATGAAAGCATGGATGAAGTTTGGGATCTGTATTGTTGGAAGGATCACCCACATTTATGAAGTTACAGATCCACCAAAACATGTGCAAGACCCTGGCCTAGGCACTGGAGGTACAAAAAGAAAAATGGAAAACAGTCCCAATCCTCAAGGAACTTACATCATAGAAGAATCACATTCTATTGAAATGCCAAATGTGATTCTCATTTTTGGGTGCTGGTGTTGGTTGGCTGTTGGCCTTCTTTCTCAAAGAGGACCAAAATGACATCACTATGCTATATTCAAGTTTCATTGGGTCTGACTGTGGCTGATCAGACCAATACGAGCTTGGAATGCTCTACCACAGGTCAGGCACAAATAGTCCATGTGAACATTTGGGGTGGATATTCTAAATTTGCACATCCTGTGTTTCCTTTGAGCTGTTTCAATTCTGCTTTGCTCATAGAGGACAGCACCTTCTCTGTTGAGGGCACGCCATGCTGAGCAGTTCTGTGCCAGTGTCTCGTATTGGTGTAGTATGGTGGAAAGAGTGCTAGTGCTGGAGTTAAAAGTGACCCTAGCTCAAATCAGACCTCATTTACTAATAGTGAGAATTTAGGCAAACATTTACTGTCTCTGAGTCTCAGTTTACTCATCTGGAAAACAGAGATAATAATATCTGTAGTATGTAGGTCACTAATGCAAATCTCTTAACCTCATTAGGCCTCAGTTTGCTCATCATGAAAATGAGAGGATTGGACTTCTGACATCTTCTGAGATCCCTTTGAGCTCTAAATCTATGATTTTATGGCCTTATACTGTGAGGATGACTACAAAGTGCCATGTTTGTCAGTTATTATTCTGATCTGGTACAACCCCCTCAATTTATAGAGGAGAGAATGGAAGTCCAGAGAGATGAAGTCACCTAATGGCATGCCCAAGGTCATATGCTGGCATGCAGAACACTCAACAGCACTCCAGCTAGAGTGCCCAGCGTAGAGAATTTACCATTCACTACCTCCAGGGCAGCAATAGCATCATCTCTGCTCTCCTTGTGCCTTGCACACAGTGGGTGCTCATGAAAGATGTGTTGCTAATTATAATGATGATGACTCCGACAGCTGTGATTCACAACAAAACTTCATTTTAGAAGAATAATGATGCAAAATGTCCTTCTGTATTCAGCTTGCACTGGAAACAAATCTTGACAGAGTAGGCATTAATACAATAATTTGGCACAGACTCACGGCACTATTCACTTGCTCGGGTGCCGTTCCCATGTTATTTTCGCTCATTAGTGTGACCTAGTTACTTGCATGTGATTCAGAGGGCATATCAAGGTCTATTTCTATCAGCACTCCCTTATAAGCACTTTCCAGATGGAATGTAGGAAATTGGATGTTATCAACTAAATTATTTTTAATCCCTGCAGCAATTTTTGCGGTAATGTGGCTTCCTTCAGGTCCCAGAAGTCCGAATGAAAGTACCGTGTAACTTTGATCCTAAAGAGACATATATTCCCCAGCCGTCCTTCATGCTTCAAGGGTTCTGTTCATGTATGGAATATGTGGGAAATATGGTTAGAATCATGTCCCTCTACAGTGTCCAAACAAAAGAAGGAGTCCCTGTTAATGGAAAGATTCTTTAAATTCTCCTATTTCCAAATGACATTGGACTAATTGCACTGAATACCAATTGCAAAGACCCCTCAGTAAAATTAACAGCAAAGCAAAGGAGCTTGGTTTAATCAACTGCATGGGGGAGGGAAGGGGAGTGGAACATCTCTTAGCTGACAATAGGCCTCTGTGTCTACGATTGAGGAAGGGACTTAAAGAAAGAAGCTTCGATTTGATAAAAGAAACTTATAATATTCCCAATTGCAGATGAAGTGGGACGTATAACAACACCCCAAGTTGCTTATACCACTCACTAGGTTTTTGTCCTCTGAAGGATGGCATCGTTTTTGCCATCGGGGCAAAGATGCTTAGAAAAATGACCCACCCCTGTCCCCCAAACATGACAATTGGTTGAGCTATGATGATGTCTTTAAGCTAGCTACACATGAATTAGGAAATACTCATAGATGCTTTTTATAATTATAATTGTGTACCCTGTAGTTGCTTGATTTGATTGCATATTGATTAAATCTGGTGGGCTACAGAAGATTTGGCAATTGCTGCTTATTTGCCCAATCCTGTCCATTTGCCTGGTTCCTATTTGCATTGTGATACCTTGAATCAGTGAATGGCTTGAAAGTATTGCAAAGATATCTGGATTTAAAGCTCCACTTAACTCTCTGAGTATGTGCAGTACAAAGTAGTGGCATCTGGAGGCAGAGGACTTAGGTTCAAATTCCAGTTCTGCTGTTCACTATCTGTGTGACCTTGGGTGAGTCACTGAACCTCTCCAGTGTTCACTTTTCTCACATAAAATGAGGGAGTTGACTTTGAGGTACATGCCAAACCTCAGTCTGTTATTTTTTACCTCTGCTACCTCATGCAAATGAATGGCCACCTCATAAATATTTTCCATATGTATAAATGCAGAAATAGCTATAGTTATGAAGGTATAGTTTTATGCAGATATACAAAAGACGAAAATAATGACCTTATAGGGAGACCTCTCTGGGAGTAGTGGTTGAGAACTAATAGTTCTATCCCCTTCTCTCCCCTGGGAGATCATCCATGAAGCAGTCCAGAGTGATTTGCATAATGTAGACTGTCTGGAAGATCATAGAAGGAAAGACAAATGCAGAGGGAACAAGAAAGCCCATTAGAACTCCATTACTCAGCAGGAGGTGTTGAAGCATGTGGAAGGTACACTGTCTAGGTGCCAGGGGAAGAAGGCAGCAAATGGCACAATTCATCATGAGCTAACTCAAGAGTGGAAAGCAGAAATTCATTTGAGGAGGTCTGAGAAGGAGAAATCCCACAGGTACCTGAAGAAACTCTTTGTTTGGAAAGTAGAGCTGTGGGACCCAAGTGCGAAAAAAGGCTTTCAGAAAACAAGAGGACGAGAGGCAAGCTAGCCCAAGCTGCCAAAGAGCACCGTTACTTTCCCCAGATTTGCTATCTGAAAACTAGATCCCTAGTAAGAAAATAATGAGCATCATGCACTGGAAGAGAACTAAATTGTGTGAAGCAGCCAAGCTCAGATACCTAACAGTGAGAGGGCACTTAACATGGCCCAATGACAATGATAGGAGGGTTTGTGACAGGAGTCAGGAGTAGGGCACAGCAGTGGCCAATGCCTGTAGCAACATCAGACCAGAGCTACCAGGGAAAGAGCAACATGGTATAGGTAGAGGGCACTTAGAAGAAACACCAAAGTAGTGGCACAAATCCTGGCTTCCATCCGCTTTGGGAGAGGCCTCCCTCCTCTTTTGGGGGGAGGAGGGTGGTGAAAGTACAGGGAAGGGGAGGTTCTATATAGGGCAGCACTGTAGGTCGCAGGGACTACATAAGGTTTCTGCAGGAGGGGGGCCCATTGACCAGTTTCTTGACTATGGACTCAGAAATGATTCCTTTTTGTTGCCTTTACTTTGTAATAATTTCTGAAGCAAATTATTATATAGTCTGAAGGATTATAAGCCTGAGTATTCTACTTATAAGGACAGCAGGTAGTAATTCCTGGGAGAGCTCCAGATACTATGGTTCCCAGGTTCTATCTAGGTGAAATAAAAAGCCAGGGAGCTGAGAGATCCCAAGAATGCCTACCAGGGCCTTGAGGCCACATGTGGCCCTCTAGGTCCTCAAGTGTGGCTCTTTGACTGAATCCAAACTTCACAGAACAAATCATGTCAAGATGTCTCTATCACAAAGGTTGCATAGCTATACGTAGGCATATACGTATAATATATATATATATATATAAATATAAATATACATATACATATCCTACTATGCTCAAGGTTCACAAAACTACCGGACATGTAGATATGTATATTTGTGTATATACATGTACACACTATATATTTTTTAATTTATTTTTTATTTTTAGTTTACAACACTCAGTTCCACAAGTTTTGGGGTTCCAAATTTTCTCTCCCTCCCTCACCTCCTCCCTCCCCACCAAGATGGCATGTAATCCAATACACATTCTACATATACCTTTGCATTGAACTTATTTACATAATAGTCCAGCTGTAAAGAAGAATTATAACCAATGGAATGAATCACGAAGAAGAAGAGATGTAACCAAAAAGGAAGGAAAAAAAAGAGCACATAGTTTGCCTCAATCTACATTCAGCCTCCATAATTCTTTCACTGGATGTGAACAGCTTTTTCCATCATGAGTCTTTTGGAGCTGTCTTTGAACATTTCATTGATGAGAAGAGCCAAGTCTGTCAAAGTTAGATGTATCTGTAATCATGTACAATGTTCTTCTAGTTCTGCTCCCCTCACTCAGCATCGGTTCACATAAGTTTTTCCAGGTTATAATGAAGTATGTCTGCTCCTCATTTCTTATAGTATATATATTTTTAATATGTATATATTGTCCCTATGTGTGAGTATATGTTATTCAGTTGTTTAGTCATGTCCAACTCTTTATTACCTATGGAATTTCAACACATAAGCAGTATACACACATATGTATATGTGTGTATATATGTATACATACATACACCTATAGATATACATATATACATATCTTGGACAGGAACTACAGAAAAAAATGAACTAGTTGTAGAAATGAGTAAGAAGAAATAAACTGGATTGCTTTGAGGAAATTGCACAGTTCTCTGAATGTGCTCAAAACAGCTCACTGCTGTAAAAGTTCAACTCCTTATCATGAAAATTCTTTAAATGATGCTGAAAATTATGGGACCCTATCTTCTAGGAAGAATCAAAAAAACAAGTTAAAGAAATTCAAAGGAAAAAATGGAAGCTATATGGCAAACGTGAGTAGGTGAGAGCATGGTCCCAATCTGACTCAATATAGTATGGAAGAAAGCACTTAGAGCCAGGAGATACCTAGGATAGACTTTAGTCTCTAACATTTATTAGCTGTGTGACGCTTGGCAATTCATTTACCCTTTCTGAGATTTAGTTTCTTCACCTGTAAAATGGCCATAGTAATGCCTCTTTAAAAGGTTGCTATAAGGCTCAAACTAAGATAAAACACTTTAAAACGTTAAATTGCTATAGAAATGTCAACTATTTTTATTACCAATGATGATGTGTGCTTAAGAATTAGCATAAAATAATGAAAGCATAAATGACCAGAAAGGGAAATGGAATGGTCAAATATAAAAATGAAGGAGAATAGACAGTCCTAGTATCACATTCCATTTCATGCCTTTGAATTGGCCATATCTCCTTCCTTCCTTCTACCTTTAGAATGCTTTTTCCTTAAAGCCTCAGCTCATGTTTCTGCAATCCTTGAAACCTACATGAAACCCTGATCCCCTAACTGCTTGAGAGCAGGGTCTTTTCGCTTTTGTTTTTTGTATACCCAGAGCCCAGCAAAATGTCTGGCACATTATATGCATTTAATAAACACTTACTGTTTGTAAAACTTAATGTCTGACTGATTAACACAGTTGTTCCTGCAAGGCATTAAAAGAACATAGCAATTTTGATTGTGGGAGAAAAGAAAAGTAGGATAAATATCACCAACTTGACCTGGAACTTTTTTAGTCTTACTCCTGAAATTATTTGCATAAAATCCAGAAGCATTATGGATCTGGGGTAGAAATTAATATCCTCATTTTAGCTTCTTTGCAGTTTTGGTAAGTGGAATGCCCAGGATGAATTGAAGGTGACTTGGTGTAGTAGCACCAGGATCTGATAGGACTTAGAATGCAAAATCTTTGATAAAATGTAAGCTGTTTGAAAAAAAAAGATGTAAGCTATTTAGGGAAAAGGACACTTTCATTTCTTTCATGATACCCTTCCCTAGCACAGTCCCTAAATGCAGGAGCTTACTAAACATTTGCTTGCTTGATGAGTTGAATGAATGAATTTTAGGCCACAGCCCAAATAAGAGTTGAAACTGAAGGCCTTATAACTTAAATTGATAAAAATAATTCCAGAAGCCTAGAAGTCTCTTGAGTGGACTTTTTGTATACCAGCAGATCTTTAAGGCGGACTAATAATAGAGCTCAAAATGTGTTCGCCAGTCCCAGGTATGCTGGCCTGGGAAGGCAGCAGTAGGCAGTCACTCAGTCAATAAACATTTATTAAGCACCTATTATGTGCCTGGTATTCTGCAAAGTGCTAGGGCACACACGTGGCCAGAGAACACTTATGGTTAGGGCAACTCATACCTCCGTGTGTTGCTTTCCATTGCCCTCCCAGGCAATTTATGCCTCTGATGTTATAGAGTTATCTATGTCCTTCAGTGATGTCATATGGGAAAAGACAGGCCCTGCTCACAAGGAGCTCATAATCAAGTGAGGTGGCTCCCCATTAGTTTTGCAAACAACTATGTACAATCCAGCTATGTACAGGATAAACCAGAGATAATCAACAAAGGTAAGGCATTACAATTAAGAGGGTTGAGAGAAGGCTTCCTGTAGAAGGTGGGACCTTAGCTGGGACTTCAGGGTAGAAGCTCAGCAGATAGCAGCAGCCTGGTGGAGAAGCAGTGGGTGACAGATAGCTCTGGAGGCAAAAGCAATGACAGAGGCAGCGCTTCTTTAGATCAGCTTTTCTTACGCCATAGGTTGCAGCCCTGTACGAAGTCGAGAAAAATCTGGCAACAGTAAAAGGTTTCTGAATGTGCAATGACCAAAAATTAATTCAAAATCAAACTCGCAATGAATCTGAGATGTTTCAGGCAGCGCTTGCCCATGCTGCATCCTGAAATTCACTGCTGCCTTGGTTCTGAACACAAAGCCTGAGCACTTTGCATTGTGCATACCGTCACACCATGCAACACCAAGGAATACCGGGGAAAGGTGAAAAGGCAATGTGAGTGGAAAAAGTTTAAGAAGCCCTGCTCTAGGTGACAACCACAGATGCCAGAGTTCAGCAGTGAAAGGTACGTAGGCTGAGGAGCAGCAATGTCAAGGGCTCTAGTATCAGGCCAAAGAGCCATACTACAGCACAGACCCCTCTCTCTAAAGGAGAAAGGCCAAAGAGGAGCAGATCTTACTACAGAGTAATAGCAACAGTAGAAACACCCAGAAGAGAATGGCACAGCAACAAGAACAGAGTAGAAGAGAATCCCAGCTGAGCAGAAAAAGCAAGTTGCCCTACAGCATCACCAAAGGACATAGGTGGCTCTGTAGCACAGAGGTATAAATAGCCCTGGGCACACAGGGAGGCATGAGTTACCTGAGCTGCAAGCATTCCTTGGTCACGTGTGTTCCTTTGTGTGTGTCCCTTCAATCATGTTCAACGGCCAAATGTATTCTCTAAATATGTCATTGTGTCCACTGGGATTATTGTACCTTGCACAGCTCTGCCTCACTTAAATCCAATTCACATGCAAGTCAAGACATCACTCTGTTTTGGCCTTGGTCCTCTTTGAAAACGAAGGATGAACAATAACCGGTTTAAGCGAGATTTTCTCATTATTTATCTTGTTAAGCAGTTTAATTAAATGTCTTCTACTTTTTGAATTAATGTGTCCTCTGACTGCTGGTTAAAAAAAAGAAAAAAGAAAACTTTTGTGAGAGGTCATGAGCTATGGTTCTGAGTGGATTCTGCCTCCTACTCATAGCATGCCTCAAACCTGTGGTAATATTCAGAGTAGGACACATATAACTGAGACTGAGACACAGAAACACACGCACACACATAAAATGAAGAAGATATTATTTATCATATAACCCCCTCTTTAAACATTAAAAAAAAAATTAGGCCAAAATGTTGTCGTTGTTGTTGAGTGGTTTTCAGTCATGTCTGACTCTTCATGAGCCCCTTTGGAGGTTTTCTCTGCAAAAATACTGAAGTTGTTTGCCATTTTCTTCTCCAGATCATTTTATAAATGAGGAAACTGAGGCAAGCAGGATTAAGTGACTTGCCCAGGGTCACACAGGTAAGTGCCACAGGACAAATTTGAACTCAGGAAGGTGAGTCTTCCTGTCTCTAGTTCTGGAGATCTATCCACTGTGCAACCTAGCTGCCCAGGTGAGAATGTACCCATGATTTTATAATCCTAGTTCCAAAGTCCATTGGTACGGGACTTTCTTTCCTCATTGGTGGAGACGGATGGCTTCTATCTATCCCTTGCTAGTTTCTTCATTAGAGGGGAAATAAGGTGTTAACTTTGCTTTGGAGATCTTTTACTTATTCTACTACCTTTCGGAGAGTGTAAAAATGTACACTAACACTCAATTTTGTTTGATAATCATAAGGAAAGAGGTAAAGAGAAAAAAAGCCAGTTCATTCCTTTTCTTTCTACCTCAAACTCTTTTATTGGCCCATTTCTTGAGAGAATTGAGAGAATTAATCATCTCTGAGGAGAAAGCAATACTTCATTCTTTCTGTATCCATTTGTAAGACATTACCCATTCAATCTTCAGAAATTCTAGAATCGCGCATCGCGTGCCACTGCTTGACCAACAAGAGCCAAACAGCTTAACTATCAAATCTTCAGCTCTGTCTTAGGGAAGCTTCACTCCTTGCTCGGAAGCTTCTAGCAGGCTTTCTTTAGCTAATCCATCCTATTCCTGTGCCTTCATTCATTCTCTTGCACTATTTAAAGTGCTTCTAAAACATATTGTTCTTTTTTTTCCCCCAACCTAGAAGTCTGGCTGACATGTATTTTTAACTCACTGGGTTTGAGCTTGCTTTCCTGAATCCTTTCTCACACTTTTTTTTTTGTTTGTTTGTTTTTGGGACATTTCATTTCCCCGTCACAGAAATGAGTTCTGAAGATCCCATATGTCAATCAGCATAAAAGCTGTCTCTGACATTGGACAATAGGATATAAGATTAAATTAAACCTATTTCCATTCTGACAATGTTATCTTGGCTATTAGCATTGAGGCTTCTCAGATTTGGACACATCTTGGTAGTTATATTAGCAAATAAAAACTACCTGAGGGATTTTTTTAAATGAAAAATGTTAAATGATATTGTATATTAAGTTCCATAGTTAATGGAAATCATGATTTAATGAGTTCCATTTCGCCAAGTGGTTTTTTTTTTTAAATAGTCTGCCTTTCTTGCATGTGATATAGAAGGTCATGTTTCCTAATAGTTGAGAAAGTTTATAAAGGCATATATTTAGATCTAGAAGGAATTTCAGAGGTCATCTAGTCCAATCACCTCATTTTACAGCTGAGGAAATGGAGTTCCCAAGAAGTTAAGTGACTTGCCCAAGGTCGCTTGGGCAAGTGTCATGGCTAGTATCTATACCAAGGTTCTCTGATTCTATTATCCCTCACTGTCTCTTGAGTCTTGTGGTAAACTAACCTTTACTGTTCGATCTTTTGCATTTTTGTCCTTTCATGCTTGGCCAAACGCGAACGCTGTATTAGTTCCACAATCTACTTTTTTTACTTCTCCTCTTGTATTGAGGAACAATGCTGGAGGAAATTATGTAACCATGCTTACTGGTTCCACTACAGATTTAAGTTTCTGATCTAAACTGGGCTCTGATGGCAGTAAGACATTCCCATCTTCCCTAAGAGAATCTCTAGCCACTCCTCAAAGAGTCTATTCCAAACCTCTTCTCTCCTCAAGCTCCCACATCATCCTTCCTCTTACCATCTCGACAGATAACTTCTATTCATACTATATTGAAAAAATATAGGCCATTCTCCACGTGCTCCCTTTTTCTCCCTATTCAGCATCTCAAAACCCTTTAACTAAATTCTTCATTTCCTTCTCTTCTAGTGCAGTTTCTAGTGGAGTTCAGTCTTCCTCCTTGCTTCTCCTTGTACTGTTGATTCTATTCCTTCTCGTTTCTTCTGATGAAGTGCCTTGGCAATCTCTATCTCTAATCTCTATTTATCCCTATCTACTGCTCTGGTTCCTGCCTTATTTCCTAAAACATGCTCTCATTTTCCCCATCCTTTAAAAAATATTTATTTCACCTTACTATTTCCTAAGCTAACATTCTATATCTCTATTCCCATTCATAGGCAAACTCCTAGAAAAAGCTGTCTATACTTATTACTCCCACTTCCTTTCCTCTCACTCTTTTTCATTTTTTTCTGTCTTATCATGATGAATTAGATAAACATCTAACCATCAAACAAAGCAGAACAAAAAAAAAGGATAGGAAAAAAGAAAAAAAAGAGTAGTGTTGAGATCTGGTAGTACTAAGCAGCACTCTTCACCATTCCCCACCACCACTATCCCCACTGTTTCCCTTGAGATTCCTATCCTTTCATTCCTTCCAGATGATTTTTATTTTTGTCTACTTCTATCACATCCCTCCCTCTCTTCTTTTCCTTTCACAATCTGGCTTCCAACCTTAACACTTGATGAAAATTGCTCAAGCTGCCAATGATTTCTTACATGCCAAATCTAATTATCTCCTCCTTCTTGAACTCTCTAGCATTTAACAATTTTGACTCATCTCTCCTCCCAGAGATTGTCTCTTCTCTGAGTTTTGTGACAGTGACCTATCTTGGTTCTCTTCTCTTCCTTGTTTGACCATTCCTGTTCAATCTCCTTTTCCTGGATCATTATCCGTGTTCCTCCCCCTAACTGTAGATTTATCATTATATATCTAGATATATTATGGACCATTTTGTGCCTAATCTGTTGTAGTCTTCCAAGCTCATATTGGTCTGCTCAGTCACAGTCGGACAACATTGTACATTGAGCCTGACATTGTGTGTTCATTATGACCTTCCTCAACTACAAAGGACGACAATCAGATATATCACCAAGAGATTTTTCTAGAAATTCTTCTCTCTACATGCTCTCTTTCTCTCTTGGTGCTATCATCAGTTTCCCTGAATTTAGTTGTCATCTTTATAAGATGTAACCCTACATATTATAAGATATAAGTTGTCATCTTTATGAGATGACTCATGGATATTCAGCCCTGGACTCTCTTCAAAGTTCTGGTTCCAAGCCACCAACTGCCTACTGGACATTATAAAATGAATGTTGTTCAGATCAATAAAATTCCACACATTCAAAACAGAATTCGTTTTCATTTTCCCAAAACTCACCCCATCCAAAGTTCCCTATTTCTATTCTAGGCAATCACCACTAAGGTGTTTAACCTTAGAGTAATCCTCAGCTCTTCACTCTTCCTCACCACACATATCTAGTCAATTACCAAATCTGGTGGCTTCTTCCTCCATATTTCTCACATCTGTCCCTTTCTCTCCACTCACAAGGCCACTGGCCTAGTGTTTAGGCTGTCATCACACTTTCCTGGAGTATTGCAATAGTATCCTGATTGGCCTTGCTGCCTCAAGTTTTTCCTTCTCCAATCCCTCTTCCACACAGCTTTCAATGTGATGTATCGAAACTACAGGTCTGAACATACCTCTCCACTCACAAAGTCTGCTGTCCCCCTTTAATCATTAAGACAGAATACAAACTCCTTTATTTGGCATTTAATGCTTTTTACAGAGTGGCTCCAATTTAGTTTTTCAGGCCTTTTACACATAATACCTTGTCATGTACTCTACGAGTTCAGCCAAACTGGCCTTTCTTGCTGTTTTTCACATATGACATTCCATGCCTGGAAGGTACTCACTCCCTCCTTACCTTCACCTCTCAATGCCCTCCAACTGCTAGTGTCATTCCCTATCAATTGCTCTATATTTTCCTTGAATATATTTTGAATATACTTTTATGTTTAAATCTTGTTTCTCCTGATAGAATATAAGCTCCTTGAGGGCAGGAACTATTGCGTTTTTGCCTTTAAGTAGGCACTTAAAATCTTGTTGTTGGATCAATCGATTTGCCATTTAAATCTTGACTACTAATGGAGTTTATTAATTTGAGCAGGGTCAATCCTACATACCACTAAAGCTCTTTGAAGTATAATTTGGGGACTTGTCTTTCCCAAAATGTCTTCCTCACACCATAATGCACAACCCTACAGTCAGTATCCTTATTAGACTTACTCCTTTGGGCAAATATATCGGATTTAGACATAGGCTTCAGTTAAAATGCAAGTGGCGACACCTAGGAGAGGTTAGCCATTTACATCTATTTATCTTGAACTTATCAAATCTGATGAAATCTAGTATTGCATATTGACCCTTGGGAATGGAAAACAGGTCTGTTCAATTTTTATATTAGAGAAGGGTCAGCCCTAGATCATCCTATTGGGCTACAGCAGTGGGGGCACTTATAAAGCAAAGAAATGTTATGAGAGCAGTGGGCACCTGAAGGTAAGAGGGAAGACACCAAAAGGGTTAAAGAGGGCTATGAGCAATTACTAGATATTAGGAGTGGTTAGGTTTTAAAACGACAACAAAAATGATACTTAAAATATAAACTCCTTAGGTCTGAGAGGTCAAATATCCCCAAATTACTTATTCTCCAAGAATTCTGTATAACAGATGTTTTCATATAGAGTAAAGAGATGACTGATAGTATTTTCTTGCTATATTTTACATGTTGATCCACTATCTATCTAGTTTTTCTGACCTTCCTCAGTTACCTAGAGGTGGGTTTATATCAGATTTTCTGTACTAGACTTTCTTAATGAAAAGACAGCAGCTAAAACAGTAACCTCTCCCATACAAATGGGCCTGAGTTTCACATGTACTGAATTAACTAAATAATTTTTTGGATGGCTGCTATATGTAAGGTATGGGGTAGGACTTCTGAAGGATACAAATGAATAATACATGGTCCTATGATTCTGTCCTACCCCAACACAAAATGCTACACAAAAGTGAAACAGAGGGTGACAGCTTTGTTTTTGAAAAGCGTGTGGCATCTCAGTTGATGAATCAGAAAAGCTGAAAAGAAACACTTTGGATAATAGAGTTCTCACTTAAGTTGATGTTTTCACTTTTCTATGGAATATTCTTTGCATCCTGGGTGAGAGGGGAATGAGTCACCATGGCTAGTCACAGGAAAATTGTAAAGAAAATGACAAAAACATTGCCAGAGTTTTGACATTGATACTAAAACTATTGAAGCAAGGCTGAGGGGAAAAAAGCAAACCAAAATAGCTTTATTTTTTTTTCCCATTCATCTTTGCAATAAGTCATTTCAAGATGAAAGAATAGGAGAACAGTAATTTGAGGTATTCTGGGCAAATAGATGCAAAATAATGTGATACGCTGGAAGAGAAAACATACTTTGATGCATCCATGAGACTATAGCTCTAGAGTGGGAGGGGACTTTAGAATTCTGTGGAAAGAACAAAAACAATGGCTTGGAAGTCAAAAGACTTCAGTTCAAATCAAAACACTGCCACTTACTACCTGCATAACTTGGGGTAAATAGCTTGACTTCTTAACCTAGGGTGGGACTCAGGTCCTTTATCTTAAAAAAAAACCGAGGAAAATAGATTGAGATGTGACCAACAATAGGGATTATTCACTTTCTCTAAACCACTTTAACTCTCTAATCCTTAAAAAAATTAAATACCAGATGTAGAGTAATTGCTGTTAAACTCACAGGAGAAAGGAGTCAAAATCTTGACAATGTAGTATCTTCAAGAATTAAAATCCTTATTAAGCTGAAAAAGTGAAGAGAAGTGATGAATATGAAGAATATGGAGATTCAAGTGAAAACTTTTAGGAAATAAGTGGAACCAGGAAAATATCGTAACATCAATAAGCATTTATTAAGTGACTGCCTACTATGTGTCAGATACTGTGCAAAGCACTTTACAATTACTTAATTACAAAATAAAGATAAATAACTATGAACTGAATTTTCAAGAAATTATAATGACCAAACTTATAATGACTTCTAATTATAATGACCAGTCCCCAAACCAGAGATATGAAAAGGTATCTCCTTCTGCTTCTTTGCAAAGGTGGAGGAGTACAGGAATGGAATGCTGCATGTCCAACTATTTCACTGTCTTGGTTAATTTTATACAACTGATATTTTTTTCTCTTATTTATTCTTTGCCATGAGAAATAGTTCTCTGGTATGAGTGGGTCAAGGGTAATATTGGGAAAGATAGTTGATAAAAAACCCAAAAGATATCAATAAAAATATTTTTAAACAATGATGAGTTTGAACTAGAATCAGAGGTGGGGAACCTGTGGCCTCAAGGCCATATATGGCCCTCTAGGTCCTTGGGTGCGGCCTTCTGACTAAATCCAAGTTTCACAAAACAAATCTCTTTATTAAGGCTACATGTGGCCTTGAGGCTAGAGGTTCCCCACCCCTGGACTAGATGATGTCAAAGGTCCCTTCTAGAACTAAAGTATGATCACATGACTTCATTGTAGAAATTAGAATTTATTTTTTCTGGGAAACATTAGAAGGATCTCAGTCAAGGTTAAACAATTGTTCCAGAGAACTAATCAATCAATAAACAAGCATTTATTATGCGCCTGTGATACACCAACCACTTTGGAAACCATTTTAAATAAAAAGATGTTGGGTTGGGGCAGGGGGGAGAGCCAAGATGGCAGCTGGAAAGCAGAGACTTGTTCTCCCCCAGGACCCACCAAACACCGATAAAAAATGGCTCTGAAAAATTCTAAAGCTGCAGAACCCACAAAATAGCAGAGGGAAGCAGGACTCCAGCCCAGGACAACCTGGATGGTCACTGGGTAAGGTCTATCCCACAGAGCTGGGAGTGGAGCAGACTAGAGTCCAGCGTGGACTGCACCAGGACCAACCAGACTGGGAGCCAGGTGGAACAGGCCCTAGCGCCTTGAATCAGTGAGCTGTGGCAGTTACAAGACTTCTCAACCCTCAAATACCAAAGACAACAGAGAAGGTTAGTGGGAAAAGCTGTGGAGACAGAGTGAAAGGAGCTCATGGTTCAGCCACCACCTGGGGGCAGTGGGGGTGGTGTAGCTACAGAACTACAGCTGCAGTTGCCTCTGACCCCAGGCCAATCTGGTTGGAGGAATTAATTGGCAGCTCAGAGCAGAAGTGCAGACCCTGCTTAAGATCTGAGTCAGGTCCAGATTGGTGGTTCTTG
>CM053623.1:103056138-103111283 GCA_028646595.1 Phalanger gymnotis
GAACATGGCCAGGCAGTGAAAATGCACCCAGATTCAGACTCAGACTTTGGAATCTTTCTTTGGTGACAAAGAAGACCAAAACATACAGCCAGAAGAGGTCAACAAAGTCAAAGAGCCTACATCAAAAGCCTCCAAGAAAAACATGAACTGGTCTCAGGCCATGCAAGAGCTCAAAAAGCATTTGGAAAAGCATGTTAGAGAAGTAGAGGAAAAATTGGGAAGAGAAATGAGAAGGATGAGAGAAAACCATGAAAAACAGTCAATGACTTGCTAAAGGAGACCCCAAAAAATACTGAAGAAAACAACACCTTAAAAAAATCAACTAACTCAAATGGAAAAAGAGCTCCAAAAAGCCAATGAGGAGAAGAATGCCTTGAAAGGCAGAATTAGCCAAAATGGAAAAGGAGGTCCAAAAGACCACTGAAGAAAATGCTACCTTAAAAATTAGCCTGGAGCAAGTGGAAGCTAGTGACTTCATGAGAAATCAAAATATTATAAAACAGAACCAAAGGAATGAAAAATTGAAGACCATGTGAAATAGCTCATTGGAAAAACCACTGAACTGGAAAATAGATCCAGGAGAGAAAATTTGAAAATTATTGGACTACCTGAGAATCATGATCAAAAAAAGAGTCTAGATATCATCTTTCTAGAAATTATCAAGGAGAACTGCCCTGATATTCTAGAGCCAGAGTGTAAAATAGAAATTAAAAGAATCCACCAATTGCCTGCTGAAAAAGATCCCAAAAAGAAAGCTCCTAGGAATATTGTCACCAAACTCCAAAGCTCCCAGATCAAGGAGAAAATACTGCAAGCAGCCAGAAAGAAACAATTTGAGTATCATGGAAACACAATCAGAATAACACAAGATCTAGAAAAATGAAAAGAAAAGGCAAAAAATGAAATGAACCTTGCCCTCAAGTTGCATAACCTTGAGGTTATTCAGGGCTCAATTTTAGACCAGAACAGTTTCCCAAATAGGGTTTTACCTTATGTGCTGTACATGTTTACTAAATTTGCTTGAGGTGTGATGATTATTATATTAGATATCAGTTGTTCGTATTTCTGTAATTAGACAAGTATTTTATAATCATTATTTGTTTCTGTAAGTGCCTATACGGCTTTTGGTTGCAGTTAAAGAACATGCAGAAGATGCATTATTTCATTTACACCACTGAGGGATTACGATGTGTCCATGTGAGGGCAGGAAGAAGGCCAAGAGCTGCTCCACTGCATTCTGTTCCATTCCATTAATTGAGCATTTATTAAGTACCTCCTTTGTACACAGCACTGTGCCAGGCCTTAAAGATGCAAAGACACGTAGGAAAAATTATCTCTATCCTTAAGGAATTTATATTTTACTTTCTCTTCTCCTTTACAGAGATTGTTCTTCTCTCCTACCCTCATCCATGAATTCAAAGTTCTCAATCCCTCAAGTAAAACTGCATCTGCTGAGAACCCCTACAGTATGCAGCACTAATGCTTTAGTGCTGGTTTTTAGATTTAGATTTAGAGCTGGTCATCATTTAGTCCAAACCCATAATTTCACATATAAGGAAAATGAGGCCCAAAGAGAGAGTGCTCTGCCCATGGCCCCAAAGCTCATAACAAAATTAGAATTCAAATCCAATGCTCTTTTCACTGTTCTAAAATGAGAAATCTAAACTGCCATAGGGAGATAAAGTATTCCATTCAGTCTGTATTTATTGAGACAATGTGATGGGGATCCAATGGAAAAATTTTAAAAATTAGTCTTTCCCCTAGGGGAGCTTGAATTCTATTTTCTAACACGTGAAGTGGATAAGTGTGAATGGGAGACCTTGCTAAGAACTAGAGGGAAAAGGAAAAACTTTATCCATATAGGCAGTGGTATTTGATTTGAGTCCTCAGTTCTAGGTGGCCGAGGCGAGGAGGGATTGAATGACAGGTAGAGGCACAGAAGCAGAGGATGGAAGAACTAACTTAAGAGAAAGCATTCAGGCCAGTTTGGCTAGAATTTGTACCAAAGAAGTAACATTTTAAAAATCTGAAAAGGTAGACTGAGGCCTAACAATACCAGACATTTACATAGGGTTTCAAAGCTTGAAGAGTTTTAAACACCACGCTGAGAAGTTTGGACAATATCCTAGAGGCAATAGGGAGCCACTGAAGCTTTTTGAGCAGGTAGTAACACAGTCTGACCTGTGCTTTAAGGAAATAATTTTGTCAGCTGTGTGAAAGATGGACTACAGATAACACATGTAAAGAGCTTTGCAAACCTTAAAGTACTATCTGTATAAATGACAGTAATCAACATCATCATTGCTAACACTTATATAGTGCTGCTGTGTTCTAGGTACTTTGTATAATATATATTATGTCACTGGATCAACACAACCCTGGGAGGTAGGAGCTATTATTACCCCCATTTTACTGAAGAGGAAACTGAAGCAAACCAATTAAGTGACTTGCTCAGAACCACACCGCTAATTAGTGTCTGAGAATGGATTTGAACTCAGGCCTTTCTGGCTCTGTAACAACAATGTTGCTAGCAGCTGTTGTGGGGGGGTGAAAGACCCATAACACCAGCACACAGAAGGGCTGCTAGCACAGATTCTTTGATCTGTTTTTCTAAGGAAAGCAACTTTAAGGGGTTAACAATCTTACTTTAATTAAATATACATATAACATCCACTTAGTTGAGGGAGAAAAGCCAGCACCCTGAACTTCAGAGAGAATACAAACAGAAATTACAAACATATATTATACGAACAGAGCAAGTAACACACAGAGATCAATAGACAGGCCTCTTTCTGTCTGACTGAAGAATTACATAGTTACCAGAGAGAGAGGCACCAACATCCGGCTTTCCAAAGCCGGGGGGCTCCAGTGGCTCCCCAGAGTCTCATCTGGTCAAGTCACAGGACACTTCCAGTGAGTGAGAGCCCCAAAACAAAATGCCAACCTCAGGTCTTATGTACCCTGTTCAGGGCCTTGAGGGCTCAGAGCCTACTTAGCAAAAAGGTGTGGGTCCTGGGCCCTCACACTTAGTTAGTGTGAAGGTATGGGCCTGCCTCTAATCAAGCCTCCCTTTGTTGGTCCCACCTGAGGTCTATTCAGTGGGCAGGAAAGATCTTTCACTTACATATTGGCCTTAGAGACTCTAGGCCTGGCACTCTATCCACTGTGCCACCTAGCTGCCTTTTCATTATTATTATCATTATTATTGGAATTGAAAGGAAGATATTACAAAAGTCCAGAAAAGGTGATCAACGCTTGAACTAAGGGGGTGGTCACAGTTAGTGAAGAAAAGAGGGCAAATTAGAAAATACAAAGACAGAATGGGATATAGAAAATAAATCAGTCTCTCCTTTTTTCTTTTTGTATCACCATCTATTAGCACAAATTTTCCAGGTAACACTCATTGAACAAAATGAGTCAGCATATTATAGCAACATAATGACTCCTGCTGGGGAAAGAAGTACTCTTTGACTCAGTCCATTGCTTGATTCTGTATTAAGTATGAACAGCACAAGGATCATAGATATCAGAGTTAGAAGTGGTCTCAGAGATCATCTGATCCAACAGCCTCATTTTATAGATATAGAAAGCAGGGCTGGGGCAGCTAGGTAGCACAGTGAGCAGAGCACCGGCCCTGGAGTCAGGAGGACCTGAGTTCAAATCCGGCCTCAGATACATGACACACTTACTAGCTGTGTGTCCTTGCGTGAGTCACTTAACCTCAATTGCCCTGCCTTCCCCCTGCAAAAAAAAAAAAATCAGGGGCCTAGGGAGGTTGAGTTACTTGCCCAAGGATAAAACAGGTAGAGAGCATTTTTCAAGGTCATCCAGAAGCTGAACATTATCCAGCATGAGTCAAAAACTTATGAGACTACCATTTATCAGAGCTGTGGGACTTGGTACCTTGTGAACATGAATGAACATGGAAAGCTTGAAATTCCATTTGAATGGTTGTCTCAGTAAGGCTGCCTGAAGAGATTTGAGTGACAGTTAAATCATCATTTTCTACAATTATTCAATAAAAATGTGCAAGCAGATGAGCAACAGAAGGTAAAGACAGAGCTTTGCAGGAAGCCCAAGGGAACATGTGTGCCAATAATGAGTGTGGTAATAACAGATAGCAAGCGGTCAACAGACCTGACATTAAATCAGGAGCAATTTCACCAGAAATCCAAGATGGTAATTTATCTGATTAATATCTATGAAGACAGTCTCAAGACAAATGGAAAGGCCTAAAAGATAATAAGAATTAAAAGATAATATTGTTTGCCTTTCTGCATCATTCGGTATTCTCAGAGTGCTGAATGGCCCAATTACTCCATGTTAATTCATTACAAGCAGCACGATACAGCGAAAAGAGGGCTGAATTTGGAGTTTGAGGCCATGAATTTGAATCCAAGCTCTGCCGCTCACTACCTGTATCACCCTGGGTAAGTCAATTCATCTCTCCAGGTAGGCACGGTCCCAATACATAGAAAGCCCTTAATAAATGCTTATTGACTGGTTGATGAACTGAAAAGGTTTTACTAGATCATCCTGAATGTCCATTTCAGCTCTAAATCTATGATCCTAAGTAATCACGAAAAACTAAGGTCTTGGCAATTGGCCCCATCTCTTCCTGGCAAACAGAGGGAGGAGAAATGGAAGCAGTGTCGGATTTTATATTCCAGTAGCATTGTATGGCTGCGACGGTTGGACTATAAGGAAAGCTGAGTTCCGCAGAACCGACACTTTTGAAATGTAGTGCTGGAGAAGACTTTTGAGAGTCACTTAGACTCTGATGTTTGGGAAAGATTGAAGGAAAAAGGAAAATGGGACGGCAGAGGATGAGATGAATAGATAGTATCATGGAAACAAACATGAAATTGGACAGATTTCAAGAGAGAGTGGAGGATAAGAGGACCCCATAGTCACAAAAAGTCAGATGCAACTGAATAACTGAACAACGACAAAAAGTAATCATGACTCTAATTCTTCGATTTGAGAAAGTAAATTGACATAGAAAAATTTGTGTGAATCACTCAAGGCACCACAACAGGCCTATGACCAGTTAAGTTCAAACTTACACTCCATTATAACATACTACTCTCCTAAACTCCTACTGGAACTATAATTCAAATATGTCCTATGCTATTAATACATCTGTGAACTCATCTTTAAACATACAAGTTCCACAAATAATTACTGCTACTCAAAATCTTTTGGTAATACATATGCATAGACTATTATAACTTTCAAAGAAATGCTATAATAAACCATCATCATTTTTAACAAGTATTTATACATTTCACTTTCAATGGAACATTCTTTCCTTTTGACGGTTGCTCAGTAACACTGTATAATGGATATAATAATAACCTACATTTATATAACATTTCTAAGTACACAAACTGCTTTACAGACATTATCTCATTTGAGACAGTGATGTAGGTCTTATTATGTCCTCTTCACAAATGGGGAAATTGAGGTTCAGAGAGGTTAAATGATTTTGCCCATAGTCATATAGCTTGTAGTCCCAGAAGCAGGAATTTAAGGCGGGAATTCTTGACCACTAATTTGACTACATTGTGTTGCCCTTTAGTAGAAAAAGGAACATGTTAATAGAGGAAAGCCTGAAAACTTCTTGAGGACATGAATTTGAGCTGAATGCCATGGAAAATGCCACACACACAAGGCAACATTTCATAGGAGTTCTCTGAACCCGCCTAAGGATATAAAAGCAGAGTTAGGTGTTTACATGGAACCTTGACTGTTTGTTTTATGAGAAATATTCCCAAATGAATTTGTGATCCCATCAATTCAAGCTTTCCCACCCGTGATGTAGCTCACAATCCATCCTGGGAATGCAGAGGACCTTAGAGGTCACGTTCTGCCACTGGGGGTCTATACAATATGCTGGAGGCCTTCCTTTCCTCCAACATCATGAAATTACCATTAGAACACTCTGGCCATCCACCTGTCATGCCTCTCTCTAATCACATGACCACACCATCTTCTCTTTCTGGTATAAACTTTCTTGATGACATCATTTACTTGTTCTTTGTTGGACTTCTTGTGTTGAAGCCTGCTTATGCTGACCATGTACCTTCCCTTCGCTTTCCAAGTGATGTTCATTTTCAAGTGATGTCCTAGGTCTTCCTGCATGGCAAATGCTTATATCAAAAAAATGGGACTTGGATGTTTTGGGAAGCTTGGAATCAATAAAAATACTTTGCAATTTCTTCAAAGCAAGCCAGCTTGTCTTCTCCCTTTCCAATTTGGGCTCAGTTCATCGTCCATCTGTACTGACTGTACCACAGATATACACCGTTGAACAAACTCTATGGCGTGTCTACTCAGAAATATGTTGAAATCTGGGCAAAAGACATTCTTCTCCTATTTGGTCTTTCCTTTGTATCCACCAAGCTCTTTTGAATAATTATAAATCTTTTCAGGAAGCTCTTTAATATCTTGATATTTTATATAATGATATTATCATTCACAAACAGAAGTATCTGGAAGATATCACCATCCCCAGGGAATCCCTCCTTGTCCCAGACTTTGACCTGGATTTCTTCTATTACAGCAGTGAATACTTTCATCGAGATATATCTCCCTATTTTATGTCTCATGTGATGTTTATTATCTGAAGTTTATTAAGCAGTTATATCTTTTGTCATATCTGCCAAAGAATCTTTAATGATTTCAATACATAGAAAACAGACCATTTGCTGCTAAAGGGCCAATAAGGTGGCAATTTCTTTCACCGAGTAGAATGATTTTTCTTAATCAATAAACAATAAGCACCACAAGCTTTTGTACTTTTTTCCATTTCAATCCATTAGCAGATAGTAATGATGTGTTCCATTTTTAATATCCCGTGGAAAATTCTGCATGTTCCCTACAAACACTCTCATCAAAGATATCCTCAATTCATGTATAGATGACCTTCATAAAGATTTTGTACAGATGTGAGAGGAAGCATATGGGTTGATAATTGCTGATATTGAGTGATGTCTATGGGTGAACTGCATTCTCAATTACTTGATTTGGGGATATTTTAATAGAGCATGAAAAAACATAGAAAAGTTCCACCTAATTAAACTAAACTAAAACATTCCTTACAATATCCTTTAAAATTGCAAAAATCTGGAAGCAATGGAATATTATTATGCCATAAGAAATGAATATGAAAAATACAAGAGACGTGGGAAAGCTTATATAAAGTGATATAGACTGAATAAAGTAGACCCAAAAAATAATATACCCACTGACTAGAACTATGTCAGTGACAATGATAATAATATAAGTACTCTAATACTAAGAAAATATATAACATATATAATAAAATACATAAGAAAATGAAAGACAGTGTGGCTTAATTGATAGTGGGCCAGCTTTGGCATCAGGAAGACCTGGGTTCAAGTGCTATTTTTGCCTCATATTAGCTATGGGACTTTAGGTGAGGCCAGTAATCACTCAGTGTCCCTGACAACCTCCTAAGACGATTAAGTTACAGATGAATCAATTGTCTATCTGTCATTTGTGAAAAGTTTTCACACTGGGAGATCCAGCACTGATAAAATCATAGGTCTGGACTGAACAAAAATAAATGAAACAAAGCATAGAAAAATACACAGAAAAGAAAAAAAGTTCAGAAGTAGAACAGAGAAATAGAACAACTTTATTAAAGTTAATAAATTTTAAAATGAACTATGAATAACAGGGCATGGTTAATTATACATATTTTTGTTATTCTTGTTTGTATATTTAAATGTTCGTGTTTAATAATGGTTAAGTTTTAAATTCTAAGACAAATTGTGTAGCAAAAAGCCTTATAGCTTGAATCAAGTGACTCCTGTAAAGCAGGATGAACAGCAAGGTCAATCCCAGAGGCAGTAGGTAGACTGCTGCAGCTCCCTACTGACTGGCCACTTCCACTTCATACCTTCTCCCCTCTCCCCCACCAACCCAGTCCCACAAAAATGTACAAATGAATGAAAGAGTAATAAATATAATCACGATAGCAGATAATATTGGATAGCACTTTACAGTTTGCAAAATGCTTTCCATATATGATCACGTCTGATCTTCACAACAACCCTGCGAGGTAAATGCTATTATTGTCCCCATTTCACAGATGAGGATACCGAAACTGAGAAAGGTTAAGTGACCTGCCTAGCATCGCACAGTAAGTGTCTGAGGTAGGATTCAAACTCAGACTTCCACCCTCCAAGTCTAGCACTCCAGCTGCAATGCCATCCGACTGCTTAGAATTATTTCAGTAGAATATATGTTCCTTGAGGGTAGGGACCCCTTTTGTTTTGTCTTTGTATTTTCAGTATCTAACACAATGTGTGGCATTCCTTGTTGAATTTAATTGAGGCCTCCTAGGCAAATAGCAGAATGTCTTTTCAAAGAGTCTGCCTTTGCTCCTGGCCGCCTTGTTTACTAAGGCTTCCAAAGTGCTGACTTTTTAAAGCAGAAATATGGTTATTATTCTCTCGTTTCAGATAAATCCCACATTGCCCTACATCTTTCAGCTCTTGAAACTCTTTAACAGGACCAAGCACGGATCATTATGTCCTTTTGGCAGGCACATATCTATAGAAGCGCGGGCAGAAGCTAGAGTGCAGCCCTGAGCACAATATATAAAGCTGGGAACACAGGCTTCTTTCATCTTCAGCTACAAATGTATTACACATATAAATTGCATCCTTCATACCCTACCGTATCTTTTGTTTCCTATCCAGAATATTAAACTTTAGTGCAGAACATCTTCAATGCATAAACTTGAGTAATTGCAAAGGAAAATAAATCATAAGCAATTTAAATTGGAGAAAGTTGAATGATCCACAATTTAGTGCTGGAAGGGTCCTCAAAAGTCATCTCAGTCAACCACTGGCTTACCCACAGGTTAAAAATAGCAGAGCTGGAATCTGAATCCAGGTCTTCTGACTGCAAATCTGATGTATTTTTTCATTGACTATCGTTGCAATTCATTAACTATGTTGTTGTTATGTCTGACTCTTCATGACCCCATTTAGAGTTTTCTTGGCAAAGATGCTGGAGTGGTTTGTCATTTCCTTCTCCAGCTCATTTTGCTGATAGGGAAACTGAGGCAGTCAGGGTTAAGTGACTTGCTTAGGTACCTGGGGCCAGATTTGAACTCAGGAGGATGAGTCTTCCTGATTCCAGGCCAGGCATTCTATACACCTCACCACTTATCTGCCCTAACACAATGTAATACTAGGTAAATATCTGAAAGTCGTTATGAATAACAAAGCCGACTTTCAATTACTCAGAAAGAAAAATCAACATTCCTATCTTTTTTAGCTCATTGGTTACTTCCAATTCACTCTTGGTGACAACGAGGATCTTCAGGGATCCATCTGCCACAACCAAAAAGCAGAACCCCTGCCCATCGTCAATGCCCTAGCTGCCACCTCAGTGCATAGAGGTGACACCATCAAGATTACAAGAGAGGAATGGAAAGGAGGAATACTGTTGGTCTTCTCTGTTCTTGAGCCTGTTCGTGTCTGGTGGATCTTACACACATATTTTATTTATCAGTACTCTACAAGGTGGCAACAGAAAGTTGGGCAGTATGGAGGACAGTGCATCCACCTGGCAAAATGCACCCCAAATCCCAGAGCACGGGCTCTAGAGTCAAGAGACCTGTTAATTCTAATTCAGCCCTAAACCCTGCTGCTATGCAGCTCAGACAAATCACTTAACCTCTCTGAAATTCAGCGTCCTCAACTGTAGAATGAGGGGTTTGGGCCACTGAAGCCTCATAAGGGCTGACATTCTATGAAGTCAAAACCTCCTAAAGCCTCGGTTTCCTAATCTGCAAAATGGGGATATTTTCATTATCCTCTTTAGAGAACTGTTGCCAGAAAAGCACTCTGTAGACATTAATCCACCTAATGTGGATGATGATGATGATGATGATTTTTCCAGCTGTGTGATGCTAATTCAGGGCTTACTCTTCCCAGGGTTTTGGCTTCTTGGCCAAACTGCATTTGAAGTGCTTTGTGCAAGCTGGGGTCAATTTGAGTTTCCAGGTACCAAGGGTGCTTGTGGCAGCAGTAAGAACAGTTAAGGACAATAAAGAAATTCTCATACAACAGCCTGGACCATATGCGGCCACTGAAGCGGACCACGGCACAGCCAAAGCCATCATCTCACCGTCTTCAAAATCCATCCCAATCACTGTGGCTGAATCCATTGGCTGCCACTCTTCTTGCTTGTTAAAATGTGTGAAAGGAATGAGCAGTATCGCAGTTGGCCCTTCTCTCTTGTGAAGACACAGCCCATATTGCAGGATAATGCGGCACATTGCATCGCATTCTGCCAAATGCCGTTCTTCTGTATCCATTTACATGCTATGAATCAGAAGGCTTAATTCACTCTGTGATAGCAAGTTAGGAGAAAAAGAGAATGCAACTTTTTCAAGCCGCTCAAAGATGCTTAACAATGTTTGGATTTGTGAAATGCGTTACTGTTCTATTTCATGTTCCTATTTCATGTTCCATGTTGCAACGTGGGCCCTTGGAAACTAAGAACCCTGTTTCTGGAGCCTTCCCCCAGGTTTATTATACATGTTTTGGGTGGCCCAGGAGATAGAATGCCAGACTTAGAGTCAAGAAGACCAGAGTTTAAATGTAAACTGAAACATTCACTAGCTTTATGGTCCTGAACAAGTCAGCCTTCATTTCCTCATCTGTAAAATGGGGGTATTAATAACACCTACCTCCCAGGATTGTCCCGAAGATGATATGAGATATTTGTAAATCCCTTTGCAATCTTTAAAATGCTACAGAAATGATGGCTATTATTATTCATCTGTTATTCTTGGCATTAGTCCCCATCTAATACAATGCTCCATAACTCTAACCCTAACTGGACCGTGTAGGAGCCACCAATCCGAATATAATTAAGAGTTCAACTCATCAAGTATTTAATAAGCTCTCACTTCAATATATGCCATCCAGCATGTTTGGCACTATGGACACAAAACAGAAATTTAATAGCCCTTCCTTCCAGGAGGAAAAACATTTAATTAAGAGATTTAAAAAAAAAAACCAGTGTAAATAACAAAGAAATCAAACAGAAAAATTCTTTACCCCATCACTCATCATTCCACACCTCATACAAATGGGTGCAGCCTTTGTACCTCCCAGGGTATGTAACAGCATAGAAACCTCTCAGGGAAAACTGACAGATGTAAGGGAAACTGTCCTCAGCTTATGAACAGAGGAGAAGAAGCTGTTGATCTCTCCCATGGCCCCTTCCTTGCACAGGTGACGCCTGTTTAATCTCTTGGTGCAAGATGCAATCTGCTTCACCCTTTTAGCTCAGTAACGGGGGAACTCAGGGTTCCCCTAAAACAGGGGTAAGGAACCTGCTGCCTCAAGCAGGTGGCCCTCTAGGTCCTCAAGTATAGCCCTTCCCTACTTGAGGACCTACAGGGCCACATATGGCCTCGAGGCTGCAGGTTCCCCACCCCTCCTCTAGAATCTGTACATCGTCAGACTATCACGATAGTACAAGTGCATGAGTCCCCTCTGGCTCTCCACTCCAACTGCAGCCCATAGCTTGCTTATCCTTTCCACTGGCCTCCAGGAACATTGTACACACTCTTAATTAACTCCTTTCCTCTCACCCCAATGTAGTACCGCCCCCTCTATCTGCCTTCTTTTTATTTCCCAAGTTTTTGCTCTACCTGCCAGGATCTCAGTATGGGTGCAAGACCCCCTGGGAATTTTTTCTCTATTGATCAGCAGCTATCTTGCCGGGTCACCTACAGTGATTCGGAGATATTCAAAATTAAACTCCCATTTAAGGCATCTGCCCCTGTTACATAAGATACAGGAAGACAGGAAATATCTTTTGTGATTAGTCTCCACACACAAACACATTTCTAAAGGTGATGATGGCTAAATGTTTGATGATAGCAGCAGTTAACTAGAGCATCGCCCCATATTGAAGACTTTGCTGGGGCTTTAAAGCAACACAAAAAATTCATCCTCAGAAAGCTGATATCTGAATCACAGATGGTACCTAAATCTGAGTGAAATGAAAATGAAATGTTAAATGAAAGCCTATTATTTAAAGAATGGAGATAAAAGTAAAAGCACATATGATTGCATTGCTTTCCTTAAATACTGTTGCAAAAAAAAAATTATCTTACACTTCATTGCAGCCAACAAGGGTAAGCAGGGGGTAAAGGGTTAACTAGTGCAGGGGTGGGGAACCTGCAGCCTCAAGGCCACAAGTGGCCTTCTAGGTCCTTGGGTGTGTCTTTTTTACTGAGTCAGGGTTTTACCAGACAAATCCTTATATTATGGGGATTGGTTCTGTGAAGTTTGGATTTAGTCAAAGAGCCAAACTTGAGGACCTAGAGGACCACATGTAGCCTTGAAGCTGCAGGTTCCCTACCCTTACCCTAGAGCCTGGAATGGGTCAAGGTTAGCTCTTGGGCTATGTCAATGAGGTTGGAGCAGAGAGGAATAGGTTCAAAGATGGGGGAGTGATCAGCATTGTAGTTCGTAGATTGGGGGAAGGACAAAGATGTGAGAGCTGACAAGTTCAGATGAGAAAGCAGGAGGCAGGTAGAAGGTGGAAGCCAGCAGGCAAAAACAGAAAAACTAAGCAGAGAAAGGACCTGAGAATCAATCACTTATATATGAAAGGACATGGAACTTGTGAATCGCTCAGACGATTTGTATGCTGAAAATCATCTTTCTTATCACATTTGTCACTTGAGCCATGGAAAAGGTCAAGTTTATAGACTCACTGACTCACTGACTGTTGGTCTGGAAAAGGCCTTCGATATAATTTAGCCTAATTCTCTTTCTACAGATGAGGAAATGGAGGTTAATTGACCAAGAACCAATTACAAGATAGCAAATGTATTAATATCCAGCTTACGGTATTAGTAGTTAGAGTTTTAGATATTAGTGTTGCAGATAAATTACCAACTAAAGCAATCAAGCTAGAGTGATCCCCTGGGTATGTAGCTTGCTTTCTCTAGTCACTACTTCCTTGTTACTTTGTTACTGGTGTTAACTGGAATTAACAATAATAAAAGCTAGCATTTGTATAGCGTTTCAAGTATTACAAAGTGCTTTACAAATATTATCCCATTTTATCCTCATAGCAACCCTGGGAGGCTAATGCTATTATAATCCCCATTTTACAGATAAGGAAACTGAGGCAGACAGCAGTCAGAAAGGTAGAGTCTGAGGCCAGTGTTCAGTGCACTGTTCCACACAGCTGCCTTAAGTCTAATCTTTGCAAAATAGACTTGCTTTTTAAAATCACTTAAAAGGATATGAACAGGCAGTTTTCAGATACAGAAATCAAAGCTATAGTCATAAGAAAACATTCTCTAATCACTATTGATTAGAGAAATGCAAATTAAAACAACTCTGAGGTTGTTGTACACCTCACACCTATCAGATTGGCTAATGTGACAGAAAATGAAAATGACAAATGGTGGAGAGGATATGGAAAAATTGGGACACTAATACACTTTTGGTGGAATTGCAACCTGATCAAACCATTCTGAAGAGCAATTTGGAACCACTCCCAAAAGGCTATAAAACTGAGCATACCTTTTGATCCAGCAATATCAGTACTAGATCAGTATTCCAAAAAGATAAAAAAAAATTTAAAAACGAAGACTTATATGTACAAAAATATTCACAGCCGCTCTTTTTGTGGTGGCAAAGAATTGGAAATTGAGGGGATATCCATCAATTGGGGAGTGATTGAACAAGTTGTGGTATATGATTTTGATGGAAGACTACTATGCTATAAGAAATGACGAGAACAATGATTTCAGAAAAACCTGGCAAGACTTACATGAACTGATGCAAAATGAAGTGAGTAGAACCAGAAGAACCTTGTACACAGTAACATCGATATTGTAAGGATGATCACCTGTGAATGATTTAGCTATTCTAAGCAACATGATGACCTAAGACAATTCCAAAGGGCTTATCACAGAAAATATTATCTACCTCCAGAGGAAGAATTGATGAAGTCTGAATGTACATTGGAGCATCGTTTTAAAAAAAAAAATCCTTATTTTTCTTGGGTATTTTTGTGGGAGGTAGTCTGCGTTTTCTTTTACAACATGACTAATATGGAAACATGTTTTGCATGACTGCACATGTATAATCTATACTAATTTGTTTGCCATCTTAGGGAAATGTTTGCCCTTTGTTCTCGAAGACGACCAATGACATCAAAGTGATGTCTTGACTTGCAAGTGAATTGGATTTAAGCAAGGTAGGGCTTTGCAAAGTCATCAACCTCAGTCTCTCCTCCAGGGTCATCTGAGTCCAGTGACAAGACATGGGTCAGGAGGACTGGAGATGATCCCAGATGCAGTGAGAGACCTTGGTCTCTTTTAGCTAAGGTCTTTCCCAGGTCTCAGTTTGTCTGAGGCAATACCCATTCAGTGATCCTCAGGGAATGGGGAGGAGAGGAAAGGTGAAAGAGAATTTGAAACTCAAAATTAAAAAAAAAGAGAACGTTAAAAATTGTTTTTACATGTAATTGGAAAAAATAAAATGTCTGAAAAAATAAAATCACTTAAGCTTCTCTACTTTCATTCTCACAAATTTAATCTCTTGATCAGGAAATAGCAACACATAGGTGTTTACGTACCTATTGGGAACATGAGCATTTGCTGTTTTTGCTGAATTGGCAACATCAGCTATCAGATCCTTCCCTCACCCTCAGGGCTACCTGCCTTCCTAACTTCTCTGTTTCTGCCTTGGGTGCCATCATTCTTCCAGGCACTCAGATTTACAACCTGTTAACCTCCTTTTTATCTTGGTCTGTTGCTAAGACTCATTGATTCAGCCTCTAAAAACATTGATAGCATGTGTCTCCTCTTTTCCACTCACAAGGCCACCACGTTACTGAAGAGCTTCATAGATTTTTACCTGGATTACTACAGTAACCTTCCAAATGGGCTTCTTAGCTCCAGCCCATGCTCCATGCAACCACCAAAGTGATGTTCCTAAAGGCCAGAGCTAACTATGTCCCTCTACTCTACTTCCCTCTCTTTTCCTTCCCCTACTCATAAAGTACCTCCCCAATAAAATACAAATTCTTTTTGGAATCAAAGGCCCTTCACAATAGAGCTCTAGCCTACCTCTCCTATCCCATTACTTCTTTCATGCATTCTAAGGCCCAATCAAATTGGATTTCTTAATATATTAAATTTTGTCTCCTATCTCAATGACACGGGCTATCCCCATGCGTGTAAAATGCACTCCTTCCTTAATTCCAAGTGTTAGAATGCATGTTTTCCTCCAAAGTCCAGCTTCATTGCCACCTCCTGTTTAAAGTCTTTCCTGATTCCCCCAGCAACTAGTACCCCTCAGATTACTTTGCATATATTCTTATATTTGTAAATATTATTTCTCTTTATATACTGTCAGTTTCTTTAGGGCAGGAATGGATTGTTACCATCCTGGATAATATTTGATATTCACTTGTTGATAGGAAAACTTGGGTTGTTTAAGAGTGAAATCTAAGACTCCTGGGGGCAGCTAAACCAAGCCAGATTAAAAGAGAGAGACAGAGAGAGAGAGACAGACAGACAGACAGAGACACAGAGAGACAGAGAGAGACAGAGACAGAGATACAGAAAGAGACAGAAAGTGTTAGAGTCCGTTTACTTGTGAATGGAAAAAGTCCAAGGACTACAGGAGTAGGCAATCTTTATTACTGGATACATCCAGGGAATCCATCCTAACGATGGAGACCTCGATTCTAGGTTTAAGGCAGAATTTATAGGGTACAGAAACAAAGAAGTAATTAGGGTACAGAAACGAAGAGGCAATTAATGCATAGTCAACATTCCGTTCCTATCAGTTCTTGGGGTCCAGACGTTATCAGTTCCTGGGGGGGTCCAGACATCCTGCCGCCCCATGTTTACCTTCTTCTTATCGGTAAGAACAGACCCCACCTGGAGGTCAGATCCCACCCAGAGATAGCCTGGAGGTCAGGTGGGACAGGCCCCACCTGGAGGTCCCACCCAGAGGTAGCTAATCTTGTTGTGACAATTTTTATCATTCTGCTCATATTTTCAATTATTTCCTTGTTGAGAGTATTAATCCTTTCCTAGGTCCCTACAAAAGAAAGAGAGACAGAGAGACAGAGACAGAGACAAAGAGAGACAGAGACAGAGAGAGAATATATCTTGGTAAAAACAAAAACTGTTAACAATTTGAAGAGCCTCCAAGATATCAAACAAGTCCATGTGAGTATTTTAGACCATGGATTGCAAATAAAAAAGTAAGCAACAAAAACTATGAATAGATAATTTTAGAATTTGTATTCAAAGATGGTCTTAATGACTTATATAGAAAGTGTGAATGAATACAGAGAGATAGTCACTTGGCAGAATGTATTGCTAGTGAGAGTTTATAGTCAGATTAGGGCTATGTGTATATACTAGCAATGAATAACCCACAGCATAACTAATTCATTTTGTACAGGGAACATAGCTGAAAAAGCACACCAAAAATACATACATATACCTCTTGCTCTCTGTATGTGTGTGTGTATATATATATGTGTGTGTGTGTGTGTATATGCACATATACACACACGTATATGTATACATATATATGAATGTATGATACATTCTGGTTATTACTCCAGGAAAATATAAAAAAGAATTTTCTTAATTCTAGTTATCATTTTTAGACACTTCTTAATTTAATTACTTCAAATTTCTAAACATTAGAGAGAGACAGTGAGATAGAAAAAGTGACAGAGAGAGAAAGGAAGGGTGGAAGGGAGAGAGACGGGGAGGAAAATAAATTAGAGTACCTCGAAAGCCCTTGGACCACTGGGACAGGCCTCAGAAAGGGGACACCTAATTCCAAAACCATAGCCAGAGGAGCTATTGGTGTTTTGCCTCCAGGAACTGTAATGGTAATTAGAGTGGAACTTTTTTTTTTTTACTGTTTTCCCTTTTGGAGCACTGAGGTAAACAAGTGCCTTTGATGAGTCTGGCCTTTGTTTCTTTGATTAAATTGAGAGTCTTTGACCTGCTTAAGAAACAAGAAAGCCTAGCTCACATAGGTTTGAGTCACATGGTTGTGACGCCTGAAGAAGTGTCACATGGTTCTAAGTTGCATGGTTGTGACGCCCTTTGACCCTGAACAGGGTATAAAAACTCAGAAGTTAGCGTTTTGTTTGGGGCTCTCACTCACTGGAAGAGTGTCGTGTAATTTGACCAGATGAGACTCTGTAGCCACCGGAGCCCCCCTGGCTTTGAAAACCCAGCCGTTGCTGCCTCTCTCTCTGGTAACTATGTAATTCTTTGGTCAAATAGCTAAAGTCCTGTCTGTTGATAACTGTGTGTGTTTTCTCTGTTTATATTGTGTATGTTCGTAATTTCTATTTGTATTCTCTCTGAAGTTCAGGGTGCTGGCTTTTCCCTCTGAACTAAGTGAATGATGTATGTATGTTTGATTAAAAGTGAGATTGGTATTCAAGGAATGCACAATCTAATTGGGGGTGTGTAAGGGGGAAAGCAGGAACAAAAGGAAGCAGGAAAGGAGGCAGAGGAGAATAGGGCGTACCTGGCATGGGGGTATCTTGTTTGATGATGTTGGAACCAGGCAGAGCAGCAGACTCAGAATTGAGTGATTTCGCTGGAGCAAACTGTTCTCTGCACAAATCATGGTACTATGGGGATCATAGTCCACTCCCACTGTACTAACCTGTCCTCTGTGCTGGAGGAAGAGTTGGGGGGGAGCAACTATTTTTGCTCCAGTTAAAACAATTTTTAGTAATAGCTCTGACAAGAGGTTAAAAGGATCATAAGAGGTTAAAAGGATCGGTTCACGACTCCACAAAAAAATGTATTGAAGTTCCAAGTTTCCCACATCTTCTCCAATGTTTATCATTTTCCTTTGCCGTCGTATTAGCTAATCTGATGTATATGAGGTGGTACCTCAGAGTTGTTTTAATTTGCATTTCTCTAATCAATAGTGATTTAGAGTATTCTTTTTCATACAATTATAGATTTAATTTCTTCATCTGAAAACTGCCTGTTCATATCCTTTGACCATTTTTCAATTAGGGGCTTATATTCTTCTAAATTTGACTCAGTTCTCTATGTTATAGAAATGAGGTCTTTATCAGAGACACTCGCTATAAAATTGTTTCCCAGCTTTCTGATTTCCTTCTAATCTTGGTTGCATTGGCTTTGTTTGCACAAAACCTTTTTTTTTTAAATTTAATATAAACAAAATTAGCCATTTTGCATTTCATAATGTTCTCCATCTCTTGTTTGGCAACAAATTCTTCCTTTCTCCATAGATCTAACGGGTCTCCTAATCTGCTTATGGTATCACCCTTTATGTCTAAACCACACACACATTTTGACCTTATTTTGGTACAGAGTGTGAGATGTTGGTCTATGCCTAGTTTCTGCCATACTATTTTCCAGTTTTCCCAGACATTTTTGTTAAGTAGTAAGTTCTTATCCCAGAAGCTGGAGTCTTCACATTTATCAAACAACAGATTACTATAGTCATTGACTACTGTGTGTTGTGTACCTAACCTATCCCACCGATCTACTACTCTATTTCTTAGCCAGCACCAAATAGTTTAGATGCTTGCTGTAAAGCTTTTTTTTTTTCATTATCTCATTTGATCCTCACACCAGTCTGTGAGGTGGGTACTACAACTATTTATCTTTTTTGTCCAGATGTATAATTTCATTGTTGAAGAGAACTCCCAGCATGAAAACCAATTAATGTGGATTCATAACTATTATGCAACTTCTAGTCTTAAAGTTGCCCCTCAGAGGTCTACTGCAGGTATCATTCCCATTTCGCATATAAGACAACTGATACTCTTCCAAGAGATTAAATGGCTTGCCCAACATCATACAGCTAGTACCTGGAAGAGCCAGGATTATCGACTCAGATTTTCTGACTCCAAGTCCAGTAAACTGATGTCTTGATGACAGTAGAAGCTATTCTTTAGAAAATCAGAAGTACTTATTGTGGAACACTGAAAGAGTAGGGGACATTATAGAAAATGAATTTGTCATTATTTGTTACGATTTCTCTGTTGTAAAATTATATAGCACTTTTTGAACTTCTTTTAATAAAATGTCTTTCTACTCCCTTGGCCATCATTTACTATATAGCAGTATAATGATATAGTTGGGGAATTGGTAGACTATAATACTATCTAGTGGAGATATTTTCTCCCCAAGTCTAGGTAGGGGTTTGAGCCAAAAGAAAATGTGATGTCTCAATTATGTATCCTGGACTCTCTGTGTAAAGAGCACATCTGACACAAAGATTAACCTAGTTTACATGCATAGACACATCCCTCATGAAAGTTTAGGTTAAACCAGTGGGTTAGCAAAAGGTTTCCCTTAGGATCTAAAAATTGTTGTGATGCTAGCAATATTTATTATCTGGTAGCTAAAAATGATTCATTTTAATGTGTGAAAACAATTCCTCCTTGGATACCAAAGTCAACAAAGTGTGAAATGATAAAAATCAAGAATAATTGAGTTTTTGAAGGTCTCTTCTAATATGGAAAACAACTTGCCAGTGTTAATTTCCTTGATATTTCCCCAGAATATTGATCAACAAGTGTATAAAACAGTTTGCACATCTGAATGTAAATAATTCTTTTCTCCACAAATCCCCAGCTTACATTTGCAGTAATGCAACATCAGCAGGTGAATCTAAATTATTTATTACATGCTGTTTCCCTGGAGTTTGCCTAAGCAATCAGAAAGCTTTTGATTTAGGGGATAGAAAACAAAATGATCTCCAATGGAAGAATGCCTTCAAATAATTCCACTTGCTCTAACTTTAAGGGCATTTAAAAAAAAAAGATTACGTTTGGGGTTAATGGAATTTTCTGTGGGGATATTCTGAAAACAAAACCCCACATTTATAAAAACAACATTAAAATCATTTCTATCTCTCCTCCTTCCTTGAAGGTAGTTGGGGGAAATGACTTTAATCTTTCATAAAAATGATTAGTTGAAAATTCTTAACTAAGGATTTTTTTGTTAGCTGGAATTCACCTATGGCAATATGATAAAAAAGGCATCTTTTAAAATGTAATGTTACTACATAAAACCTTTTAAAATGAACATCATTATATAACTAAATCTTAGCCATCTTTTAAAACCCAGGTTATGCTCCTTCTCTTAAATGGACACTTTTGTGATAATTTCTCTAATACTTCCCTTTTCTGACTTCAAACAGTACTTAATGTCTCTGCCATTCATGTTAATTTAATAATGTCCTAACTGGTGACCTTGTATTGTTGAATTGGCCAGTCATTTTTCACTTATATTGTTATTCGGTTTTCATATGTTTACGTCTTGACCCCCTAATTAGATTACAAATTCCTTGAGGGTAGGGACCATGTCTTTAAATTTAGAATCATAGAATTTCGAGGTTAGAAACTAGCTTAGAATCATCTTGTCCAATTTCATGCAGAAACTTGGATTCAGTTTCAATACTCAAGAACTTGTAGAGAATCAGTGGCAAGGTTCTAGTGAAACAACTAAAATAAATATTTTAAAAATAACATAGATACGCTTGTCCGTGTTACATTTCTGCTATTGTGAATTTAGGACTTTGTAGAGGAAAAAGGAAAATGCTTTATGTATAAAAGCTTAATGGTGTGGTTGGCCTTTCTATTGGTCGATGTCTTATACTGTTCAGCCTACCTTGTGATTAGAAGTGGCACAGTATATGAATTTCTTCCTGGAATAGTAAGGCTAAATGGCAAACCAAGCCCCTATGTGGGATTGGATTCATCAATTTATTGCATATTGAAACCTCCTGAACTCCATTTTGGAAGATTCCTTTTCTAAGCAGAAGAAACCTTTGTATTAAACAAACTTTCTGCTTGCATATTAAAAGCTAATCTTTGGGGTGATATTTAAAACATCTTATCCTCTTTGGAACTTTTTCAAGAAGCCTTATGGTGTTTTGCATTGTCTCCCAACTTCCCTTCCCCAACTCTCCCCTCTCCCGCCCCTTTTTTTCCCCTGTGTGGAAAAATGATCCAATCCCTTCTACCATCAAGTACTGTTGCCAAAAATCACTACTTTTGAAAATCACTGCTGCCAAAGACTTGCCCCTGTTTACCCTCCAGTCTTAGGTGGATACTGATAAACTAGAAATCATCTTTGGATGCAAGGTATCCAACAAGAGACAAGCAAGGAAGAGAAGTGTCTAGAAACCATGACATAAAGATCATTAAAAGAGCTGAGAATTTTTGTTGCTGTTCAGTCATCTTTCAGTCATGTCCAATTCTTCATGACCCCATTTGTGGTTTTCTCACCGAAGATCTTGGAGTGGTTTGCCATTTACTTCTCCAGCTCATTTTACAGATGAGGAAACTGAGGCAAACAGGGTTAAGTGACTCGCCCAGGGTCACACAGCTAGTAAGTATCTGAGATCAGATTTGAATTCATGAAGATGAGTCTTTTTGATTCCAAGCTCAGTGTTCTATCCACTGTGCCACCTAGCTTAGCCTAGGTGGGGAGAGAGGGAGGAGGAAAAAGTAGAGAAGACTTCATATCTGTCTTGCCGTTTGGAAGGTCTGCCATGTGAAAGAGAGCTAAGGCTTATCCTAGGACCAGATCAATAAGTACAAATTACAAGGAGGGAGCTTTCAGCTCAATACACAAAAGAACTTTCTATCAATTGAAACAGATAAACGACATAATGGATGTCATCATAAGACAATGAACTCTGTCTCTGGAGGCTTTAAAGCAAAAGACTGAATGATCATCCCTTAAAGACGCTGAAGAAAGAATTTCTGAACTGTGTAAAAAAACGTCAGAGTAAATTATCTTAAAGGTTCCATTCAACTCTATTATTCTATGATTGATTAAAATTGAGTGTGAAATATGAAATACCAAGTCACTTGCATATACTATATTTAATGTTTTTTTTAAGGGATTTTTTTTACAAAGCAACCTATTTTTTTTCCTCTCTGATGACAATCTGTGAGAGGCATGTGGCAGGTTTGTAGCATCAATTAGTATAAAGAAACTTTTCCAAATGCTATTTATAGCACTGTTGTTCTATTCAAAATGCTTATTTTTAAAAGAAGCAGGGCCCTGCATGAATCACAGTGGGAAAGAAGTAATGTTTGATGAATTTACAAGGAAGAAAATTGATAGGCAAAAGCTGTTTTCCTTTGAATGATTTCTTCTTGACTGACCATTTGCTTGTCAGCTTTTTGTTGTTCAGTCATTTCAATCATGACCCCATTTTGGATTTTCTTGGCAAAGATAGCAGAGTGGTTTGCCGTTTCCTTCTCCTGCTCATTTTACAGATGAGGAAACTGAGGCAAACAAGGTTAAGTGGCTTCCCTAGGGTCACACAGCTAGTAAATGTCTGAGGCTGGATCTGAACTCAGGTCTTCCTGATTTAGGGTGCAATGGCTCTATTTACTGCGACACATAGCTCTCCCTGCTTGTCTGCTAATGGCATCTATAACATTAGCTGGTTGGTTGTTGTCCTTTGTTCTTAAAGAGAACCAAAATGATATCACTATGCTAGAGTCAAGTTAGAGTGTGTCCAGCTGTGGCTGATCAGACCAATATGAGCTTGGAATATTTTACCACAGGTCAGGCACAAATAGTCCATGTGAACATTTGGGGTGGATTTTCTAAATTTGTACATCTTATGTTTCTTCTGAGCTATTTCAATTCTGCTTTGCTTATAGAGTACAGCACCTTTTCTGATGTGAGCACACCATGCTGAGTGGTCCTGTGCCAGTGTCCCATGTCACACAATCAATATCAAAGTTTTTAAGAGAGACCCTGAGAGTGTCCTTGTATCACTTCTTCTGAACACCATATGAGTACTTGCCCAGTGTGAGTTCTCCATGAAAAATCATCTTTTTGGCAAATGTATATTCTACATTCAAACAACATCAGCCCATTGGAGTTGTACTCTCTGCAGTAGAGTTTGAATGCTTGACACTTGGCAATCAATACAGCATCGGAAGCTGAGATGCATTAAAGCATGGATCCATTCTCTGCTGCTTGTGCTAATTTTGGCCTAACAATTAACACCAAGAAAACACAGGTGCTTCGTCAGACACCACCACACCATCCATACGTAGAGCCATTGGTTACACCAAATGGAAAAGTTTTTAATGGTGTGGACAAGTTCACTTACCTTGGTAGTGTACTTTCCAGGGATGTACACATTGATAATGAGGCTGATGCAAGCATCGCCAGAGCTAGCTCAGCGTTTGGGAGGCTCCAAAGGAAACTATGGGAGAAAAGAGTTATTAGATGGATTACCAAACTGAAGGTTTGGTCAGCTGTGGTGCTGACCTCATTGTTGTATGCCTGTGAAACCTAGACAGTATACCAGCACCATGCCAGGAAACTTGCTTCCATTTGAATTGACTTAGGAAGATTCTGAAGATCACCTGGCAGGATAAGGTACCAGACACTCAGGTCCTTACTCGAACTAAACTGCCAAGCATTCAAACTCTACTCCAGAGAGCGCACCTATAACATTAGTATTGCTACAGTATAAGAAACTTATCTGAAGCCGTGTGCAGTCTTGTCTTGGCCTATTCCATCAACAGAGTGCTAGGTTCACTCCTACCGATTCAGATAAACCTGGACCTTCTCCCTTATCTTTGATCTTGCCATCCCACTGATGCTACATTCTACTCAGGACAGGGTTTCGAAAATTCTATTTTTATTCCAACAATTTGAAAAAAAAAAAGCACCTGCCGGATAATCAAAAAAAAAAAAAGATGTTTCGGACCTTTTTTTTTTTTTTCTGAGTGAAAGGATTGAAGAAACATGCATGGTAGAGTGAAGAAAGCTGGATATATGGCATCTGAAAACCTGCTTCAAATCTTGCCTCTGCTACTTACTTCCTGTGACCATGGGCAAGGTTCTTCACTTCAAGGCTTCAGTTTTCTCATCTGTAAATGAGAGGGGTTACACTAGATGACCTCAAGATTCTGTCCAGCTCTAAATCTGTGATCCTCTGATCGTTCCATTTCATTTGTGCTCTGCAGTGGGGCAGAGGGGATATAAGATTCTCCAGAATCCCCTTTTCATAACCTAGGCACAATCAACAGTTACATGTAGAATCTCTGGAGGCCATCTGCCCTTCATAATCTACATAACCCACATAAGCTACAAGCAGCCTGATGAATTTTAGTGAAAGAGAGAGGCTACTGCACCTCAAGGGAGGCCATTCCACTTAGAAGGGCAGGTACAGTAGAAAACATGGTGGACAAAGGACCCTAGTTTGAATCCAGTCTCTTCTACTTCTCACCTATGTTACCTTGAGTGAGTCACTTAATCTTTCTCAGTTTCTCATCTATAAAAAGAGGGAGATGGGCTAGATAATCTCTAAGGTTCCTCTCAGCTTTAGATTTATGGTCATGAGTCTTACATTTGGCCTAAATCTACATCTCCAAAGGGTGGGACCAGCCATGGGCTGTCTCATCTTTACCTTCCTTCTTTTCCTTTTTTGTAAAAGTAATTTATTATTAATTTAACTTTAAACATTAACAAAACCAATTAAGCTTATACTTACAGCTAATTAAACTTTAAAAATGATCATCAACTTACGTTCCTCTTCTTTTCTATTCCCATTGCTACTCCCTTAGTTAGGATTCAATCACCTCGTGCTTTAATTATCACAATACCTTCATAACTTATCTCACTGCTTCCAGCCTTTCTCCATTCTAATCCATCATCTCTCCCCCTGCCAGATTAATCTTCCTGAATCATCTGACTTTATTATGTCACTCCCCTGCTCACTAACCTTTAATGGCTCATTACCTGTAGAACTGAAGGACTGAAGTAAATAGCTACCAGATTGAGTCTATATGCCATAATTTTCATGTCTCTTAGTAATCTGACTCAAAACTACCTTTCTAGTTTTATCTTCCACTATTTGCTACCTGATTAAAAAAAACCCTCTGCTCCCCCCAGAGTATTCTACTCTTTAAAAAAAAAACTCATCTTATTTCCTCCTCCGAACCCTTGTCTAAGTTGGTCCCACGACCTAGGACGTCCTCACTCTCTCCACTGCCTTCCAAAGCCTATTAATTCTTCAAGGTCCAAGCTCCATTTCTTCCACGGCTGCTTTCTCCATCGTGCCTTCTAGCCTACAGTGATCTTCCCCTCCTCAAAACTCGTGTTATTCCCTGCATAACCATCTGGCTCTTAGCTGTTTACTACCATGTAATATCTCTTTTACTCTAGGCTACTATTGATATTTAACAGCTGTGTTGTCATTTAACTTTTCATGTTTATGTGACTAACAACTAGAACTGTCAAAAGTGGAGAGAGCTGCCTCGTCATGTAGTGATTCCTCCGTTACCAAAGGTCTTCCCATGGAATCTGCATGCCTGACATTCAGAGGCGTCATTGAGAATGGCTCCTGTTTGGATACGGGGAAAATCTGGTGATTTCTCAGGTCTGTGACAACTCCGAGAACCATAACTTTATGATTCCAATAGGGCGGAGATCCTATTTTAGACTTCTTTGCATGCTGCACATCATCTTGTGCTCTGTTAGGCATGCAACTAGGATCCAGTTGGGGCAAATGATGAATCCTGAAAAGTTGTTGCACTGTATATATGACATATTTTCACTGGCTAGAACCAATAACCATATTTAATGTAATTATGACTTCAAATACTCCAAATTTGAATATACGCAACCACTTGTTATTCCTCATAATGCTACATCGCCCATTCTCCTCCCTTACCTCTATCTCTTAGAATCTCTGGCTTCCTTTAAGATCAGCTTAAACATCATCTTCGGCAAGAAGCCCTCCTTAGTCCCCCCAGCTTCTTACTCCTGTAATATTACCTTCCATCTATACTGTATGTCTTGTCTGTATGCTTGCATATCATACATGTCATCTCTCAAACTAGAATGTAAGCAAGGACTTGCTTTTGCTTTTTCTCTGTATCAGTGCCAGCACAAAATGCTTAATAAGTGTTTGATTGACTGATAGTAGACAATCGGTAAATAAATGATGAGTGAATGAAGTTTACAACAGTCTAGTCTCCCTTCTACGGAAGAATTGACTAACTACGTATGGCAAAAGGAGCGATGTATACATGTATGGAAAGCCTATGATTCTCCATTTGATATTGCACAATTCCCAATGCTTGTCCAAATCTCTTTGGCCCAGGGGTCTCTTGACATCAAGCTTACATGATTTTCTGTGCTTCCTGATTTTGTATGAGCTGAAAATATCCCCCCAAATTGCCTTTTCTTTCATCACCATGGCATTTCAGTGCTCAAACACGTTAGGCTAAAAACAAACACACATGTGGGAAGAAAAATTGCTTTCCATCTCCCACACAGACTCAAAAACTTGGATGAGATCCAGGTGGCTGAAGTCCTGCTCAAATACATAGAGAAAAGCAAAAGGAAAATCTAGGATAAGGCAGCTCTAAGCTCATCCTTCTAAACAACCAAAGATACAGGTGTTCGTTCACCAATGGCCACAACCTTAGCCAGGCTGCAAATGGGCCTGATTTTGCTACTGAATTCCCAGTAAGAGGAGGTAGGAAGGAACCATTCAGGTACTAATAGCCCTGTTTTCTATTCATTTCTATTCATATCCCAACCAGGTTGAAACAAGCCATCATGCTGGAGTGCCCACTTAAAGGGTTTGGAGAAGAGGAGACATTTTCTCTTCTTGCCCACTTAAAATGTAACATCAATGCACACACACATTCACATATACATGTATACCTCTATAATGAGATGCAGTATCATCATGCATACTGCAGCAATACATCTTAGGATGTATGTACACTACTAAGAGGGCATTCCCCAGGCTAACGCAGAGGCAGAGTAAGAAGCAGGCAGTTTCTTTCAGCAGCTGCACCAATCTGATGATTTTCTCCATGATGCCTAAGAGCTCAGCTGCTCTCTTTGGGAGTAAACTAGGATATATTTTAGTTTAAGAACCACTGTGCTCTTTATTTTATTCAGTGATGATTAGAAGCTTCAGGAAGGGAAAGGAGCCCAACCCATTCAAGGAGTCTGTTGTTAGTCCTGTTGGAATGTAAAATAGGAGCAATCAATCACAAGGGAGGAGCAAGCTACAGAGAGAGGAATCACTGGGCTCTTCCACTTTGTGAATTCAAATTCTTTAAACCATGAGGTAGGGATAGAATGCAAGAGCTCAGAGTTCAGGACAACCTGGCCAATTACAGTCTATGCTTAAAGAAATTCAAACCAGTCTCTTTATATCAGAGGGTGCTCAGAGCTAATAGCTGGGTATTAAGCCAGCAATTAATATTTTCCCTCTGATACCCTGCCAGAAATAGTCTAGATCAGGTAGCAGCGAACCAATGTTGTAGAACAGTCTGGAGATGGGTCTACTGTTGCTCTGATAAACAGATTTGATAACAGTTGGTCTCACCAACAAGGGTACATACCTTGTAACTGGGTGTTTGCACTAATTTGAATTGTATCCCAACTATGCCATCCTATTGTTTATAAGTAGAACTTAAAGGTCGATTAGTATGGGCTGATAATGTAAGAATTTTATTTCACAGAAAATGCAATTGTGAGTGTCCCACTTTTCTCAATCATCCATGACCAAGGGGTACTTAATTGCTGTAGAAGGGACTTGAAGTATAAGCAAGCATAGTCCCTAGAAGGAAATCATAAGCTTCTACAGGGCTTACCACAAACCTTCAAGTGATATCAAACACACAATACTTCCTGAGGAAAGATACAGACTATGAACAGTAAGAGATTCATCATTTCTCCTGCCTCTTAAACAAATGTACTGCTATAGCAGAAATGATGGGGTGATGGGAAGTAGACCCTGAATTTTCCCACACAATTCAGCAGCCCAGTCCATTAATTTTCCCAGATGGCTGGTGGCTCTGCCCAAAGTATCTGACCCACCCCAGACCACTTTGGTTACTGAATTAGCTTACTTGACACTCCTTAATCCCATCTAGACCCCTTCTTTGTTACCTCTGCACCACCCTAGGCTACTTGCCACTCCTTGATTCCATCCAGATTCTCTCCCAGTCTTTCTGTAGAAAAATACCCCATTAAATTGTGCAAATTCTTAGAATCCCGCCCACTTCTATTGGTGACACAATAAACCTTTTCTTTGAAATAAGGTTCCAGTGGTCAAATTCTTTTGAGGCAGATCCGGCCTTGTACCCTTGTGTTTTGGGGTTCCCAGCACCCCAAAATGCATCATAAATAGCAACAGAGACAGAAGACCTGGGTTCAAATCCTCAGTTTCCAACAATGTGACCTGAGAGAAGTCCATATCCTCTTTGGTTCTCAGTGTTCTTGTCTAGAAAGTGAAGAGTTTTCATTAGATGATCTCTATGGTTCCTTCTGATTCTAAAGTCCTATATTCCCATGAGATCCTGAACTTGAAGAGGGAAAATTGAGCTCTGTCCTTTTTCTTACAGAATTAAACATTTTTGCATGTGTCTTGATGAGTTTCCAGACACCTCAAATGAGAAGCTTCCTACATTTGTCACTAGCCTCGTCACCACACAAAGGAATAAACCAGGCCTTAGGGAACAGAAGGGGAAAAAACATTTCTGTAGCACCTACTATGTGCCAATATTATCTCAATCGTTCCTCATGACATTATGAAATAGGTGCTATTATCCTACCCATTTTACAGTTGAGGAAACAGGCAAACACAGGCTAAGTGACTTGCCCAAGGTTAGTCTAGCCACTTTGCTGCTTCTAATGGAACTTGAGAATGGATCCTTATTAGTGCTCATTGACCATAAATGAATAACAACCCAAGAGGTTACACTCAGCAAGTTATTTGGAATTCAGATACACTACTTTAGAGCAATAGAATGGTTGAGCCTGACTCAGGCAGGTCCCTTGTTAGTTCAGGTCCAGTATAAATGGGCAGTTAGGTGACACTGTAGATACAGCACCCAGCCTGTACTCGGGAAGACTTGAATTGAAATCCATCCTCATACACTTACTAGTTGGGTAAGTCAGTAAATCCTATATTCCTCAGTTTCCTCATCTGTAAAATGAGCTAAAAAAGGAAATGGCAAAGCACTCCTGTATTTTTGGCATGAAAACCTCAAATGGCGTCACTAAGCATCTGACTTGACTGAACAACAACAACAATTAGGATAAAACGAGACCCTCAAAAGACATGCAATAGTACACAAAAGCTTTATTTAGCAATACCACAGAAAGGACATTTGATACTATAGCCCAGTGGTGTCAAACTTAAATAGAAATGAGGCCACTAAACCACACATAAGGATCAGTCAGGTTGTATATTGACTTAGAAAACCACATATTAACATTAGCTATATCCTATTGAAATTCTATTTATTTTGTTAAATATTTCTCGATTACATTTTAATCTGATCCCCCACAGGGAAGTAACTTGGATAGATGCCCCTCGCCCTTACCTCCACACAGAAACCTATCTAGTTAGCAGAGTATAATGTGGTGACTTGAATGGCTTCAGGATATTTCAGGAAGTAGGCTAAAAAATGAGAAAAGAAAGATTCCTACCACAAAGAGCTATTATGGTGACAGGGAAGCTAAAAGAAGCAAACAACTCCAAAATAAGTGCAACCTCAGAGAAAAACAGAGCTTAGAATTCCTGGAAGAGATGAAATAATAGGGTTTTTTTAGTTTGTTTTTTTTTTTAAAGTTCACAATGTTTTTTATAAATTAAATGAGAGTACTTGAGAAAAAAAAGGAAAAGAAATGAGAGCTGGAAAAGAAAGAATTGGAAAGGGGATTAAAAGTTTGGCACAAAAGGGACAAAACCTTGCCCAAGCAACAAACTTCCTGAAAATTAGAATGGACCAAATAGAAGCCAATGACTCTATGAGGCAACAAGAAATATTAAAACAAAAAGTTAAAAAAAAACCGAAAAAAATAGAAGAATCACAGCAAAAACAACTGAATTTGAAAATAGTTTGAGGAGAAGAAATTTAATAATTATTAGACTATCTGAATGCTATGACCCCACCCCCAAAAAGAGCCAATGCATCATATTTCAAGAAATCTTAAAAGCAAACTGCCCAGATCTCTTAGACCCAGAAGGCAAAGTAGAAACATAAAGAATCCACCAATTACCTTCTGAAAGAAGCGCCAAAATGAAAAATGGCAAGAACATCAGAGCCAAAATCCAGAGCTTCTAGGCCAAAGAAAAAATACTGCAAGCAGTCAGAAAAAAAAAAAAAATTCAAGAACTGAGAAGCTACAGTCAGAATCACACATAATTCAGTAGCCACAACTAAAAAGGAACAGAGAACTTGAAACACAACATTCTAGAAGGCAAAAAATATTGACTTAATTGCCAAACATAACTTCCCTAGCAAAAGTAAGTATAATGCTACAGGGAGAAAATGTATTTTTAATAAAAATAGAAGATTTCCAAGCATTCCTGATGAAAATATCAAAGCTGTGGAGAAACTGAAATTCAAACATAACAGTTAAGAGAAATATAATGTGGTAAATATAAATGAATAATGGTAAAGGACTAAACAAGGATAAACTGCTTACATTCAAATATTGGGAGATACTATGTATCCCCCCTGAACCCCATCATTATTAGGGGTCAGGAGAATGGTTCTGTTATGTTTTAATGATCTTAAGAAAAGAATGTAAAAAGAGAAGAATAAGACTACATGTGGAGAGAAGGAAAAGCTAGTTAGGGAAAATATCTCATATAATTAGGGTACACAAGTAGACATCTATACAAAGAGGAGAGGGTGTTGCGGGGTGGTAACATTTGAAATTCACTCTCATCTGAACTACTCAAAAGAAGCAAGACGAGAGAGAGAGAGAGAGAGAGAGAGAGAGAGAGAGAGAGAGAGAGAATTGAGTACAGAAATTCATTTCACCTAATATGAAAATAGGAAGGAAAGGGGAAAAGTGGGAAGAAAGAATTAGAGAGAGGACAGATTAAGGGAGAGGTTAGTCCTAAGCAAGATAGATTCCAAGAATGTATGGGAATGGGAATTTGAGGGGTGCCCACAAATTGGGGAACTGATGAAGAAGCTTTGGTACATAAACAAATGGAACACTATTATGGTGAAATCTTATAAAAATAATGATCAGTCATGATTCCAGAAGACTAATGATAAAACATGCTTCCCACCTTCTCAAAGAGAGATGAAGGACTCAGAATCAGAATGAGACAATTTTTTTTGGACATGTCCAATGTAGATCTTTTTTTTTTTTTCGATTGCCTACATGTATTGCCTATACATGTTTTGTTTTTCTTGTGTTCTCAATTGGGGGAAGGTGGTGAGTGAGAAAGCAGATTTTGGCTGATTCAATCAAATATATTTTTAAATTTATTTTTAAAAAGATTCAAGACATGCTATTCAAAAACACCAATCATGAGCCTTCATTGAAAACTTCTTTTTATTAGACCATATAAGACAACACATTAACTCAAAGCAAAGCCTCCTCCAACATCTAGCTTGGCATCTATTCAAAATAAGCACTTAGCTGTTTTATTGGTTTAAATATACAGAGATGTCATTAAGGTATTTGATAAAGTATGTTATGTTATTCTTATGCAAAAGATGGAGAGGTGTGGACGAGACACAAGTAGCAACTAAAATCCTACCTTTTATAAGAAGATTGTCTTTTGCTTTTCTTTGTGTCCCCAGTGCTTAGCACATTGCCTGGAACATAGTAGGTGCTTAATAAATGTTCGTTGGCTTACTAACTGGGCCGGAGATTCCCAAATTTATTTGGCCTACTACCTCCTTTCCAAAAAAAAAAAAAAATTACTCAGCGCTCCCCACCCCCGGAAATCTACTGTCTTTAACCCTTTAACAATTTTTTTTTTTGAAATTTGCATCATTTCAAAAAAAAAATTTTTTAAAAAAAAGATCCTTAAATTTAATAATTTATTGTAAATTTGTGCAGTTTTTCTTGCATTGAAATTTTTATGACACAGTATTATATCATGTAACTGCACAGTGTCATATTGAAAACAAGTCATTCCATGCACATATTCCTTCCAACTTGCGCTGGACTTCCCGACAATGTGCAACATGCTTGCCTGCCAACACTTGCTTGTAAGATCTGTGGATGGACTTGACCACAGATCGGTTATAACTTTCATTTTGTGTGTTTGTTTGGAAAATAATATAGTCACTATGACTTTAACAGTTACACAGCAAATGAAACATGTATGAATGGTTTTTCAAAATTTTCTTCTTTTCTTTTCTTAGGCTTCCATTGCCCCCTTATTTTTATTCAACACCCCCCCTCAATTGCACCTAAGGTCACTACCACCCCCTTGGATCAGTCCAGAGCCCCCAAGAGGGTGATATCACCCACTTTGGGAACTAGACCTTAATACAGTTAGACAGATTAAGAACTGTTTGAAGGGCCAGGTTAAATAATAGCCATTAATGGTACAATTTCAACTTGGTAGGAGGTCTCCATCAGTATGTCCCATGGATCTATAATTGGCCCTGTGCTACATAGCATTTCTATCAATTATTTGGATAAAGACAGAGGTGGCATGGTCACAAAATTTTCAGATTTCAAAAAGCTGGGAGGATTTGCTAATACAGTTTATGAAAGAGTTAAAATTTGAAGGGATATTAATGGGCTAGACATGACTGAATAACAATTCAATAGCATTTATTATTTTTACATTTATGTAAAATAGATATGACTTTGAAATAGCAATTTTTCAAAAACAAGATGGGTGATCAATGGTTAGATAGTAATTTGTTTGAAGAAGACAAACTCTTGGTCCACAAACTCAATAAAGTAATGAGAGTAGTGTTACGTGATAACAACTAATGCCATCCTAGGCTATATTAAATAAAGGTATAAATTCCAGTAATCAGAAGGTGATAGATAGTCCACTGTCCTCTGACCTTGTCAGGACACATCTAGACACTGTGATCAGTTGTAGAAGCCATGGTTTCAGGACATTGTTAAAATGGAAAATTAAGGATCTTTTGAGTTTACATCATATGAAAATAGGCTAAAGGAACTGAAAGAACTTTATCCTCAAGAAAAGCAGACTAAGTGGGAATATGAGAGCTATCTTGAAATACATGAAGGACTGTCATTTGAAATGGGGATTTGGACTAGGTTTGTGCTTTTTGGCTCCAGGGGGTCAGATGAAGCAATAATGGATGGAAATTGCAAAGGCACCACTTTGAGGTTTACATCAGGAAAACATCGTAACAGTCAGATTTGCAAATAGTAGAATAGGATGTCTTGGCAGTTCCTAGGTTCCCTCACAAGGGAAGTCTTCAACTGGAGGCTGGCCGGCCCTACGCTAGGTTTGTTTTTATGGGAATTTGGTTTTAGTTATTTAGTTGGTTGGGCAACATGGCTGCTGGGGCCTTTTCCAGTTCTAAAATTCTGACATATGTGCCCTCAAGTTAACTTTTAGAGTTAAATTCAGTTAAAAGCTGGGAGCGATCCAGGCAATTTCATAAGGAAGCAATGGTAAGACAGTGAACAAGGTAGGGTCAGGGGGTCAGAGGAAGTGCTCCATCTAGTATTATCGAAGTTTAACAGATTGTCTTTGTTAACTCGATACTAAGTTTGGTTCCTTCTGAGCTGATGAAATAGTATTAAGTCCAATCATTGCCCAAGGTACAGCCTAATTGTACAACTCTGTTGTCACTCTGGTCAAAACCCAAATACTCAAAAACAACATTTTTGTCACTTTGGTTATAGACTGGACTCAGGAATGACTTCAAAGTGGAGCAAAGAAGATGCCAGCTTGCCTACCAATATGTTTTCCCTTTGGAATTATTTCTCTGCTGCAGCTTTGCAAGCAGTATTTCCACTAGGTCAAAATATTATTTTCTCATCACAACATGGCTATAAACACTAGACATTGAGGGAGAAAATGGGAGCTCATTATCTGAACTCATTATCTAGGCATCTTGCCTCTGTACATACTCTGGAGTGACTTGTGTGGTTTGGATTGGGAGAGGATGAGGGGGAATAGGGGAGAGGACAGATGGGCTGTTAAGCTGAGTCAGCCACTTAGAGATTTCTTCGAGATGATTGCTGCGGTGGTACTGATGGCAAAAGGCCCACCCAACACATTAATATGATCAAACACTGACATTAGGTTACAAAGTAGAATATGCATCCTATGCCTCCTGTGTTTAACACATACAATAAATACTTGTTCATATACAAAATGACCATGACTACAAGTGTATACATTAAATGTATCCAGCGCAGTAAGGCTGTGATAGTATACAGATTGGTTTTAAAAACAAGGGAATAATGGACAAATTCAAAGAATAAGCTCTGCTGCTTTTTAAAAATCGACTGTATTTCCCTGAAATTTCTGAGTGTGTAGAAATAAAGTATAAATTCATTCTAATTTTATAGATCTTATGTCATAGATTGACAAATTGAGACAGGTAGAAAAGGTACATACAATTAAAGTCTATAAGGCTTTATGCTCCCAAACTCGTGTTCTTTCTAGTCTTGTAATCTCCCGTTGTAGCCATAAGAGCCCTCTCATTTTAGTAGCTAGTTAGTACAAAACACAACTAAATTCAGAATTACCAAAAATTCTGTGGCTGCTTTTAGTAACATTTTTTAGGCACTATATACAAATCACTGAGTTTTATTCAGGTTGCATCCTAATGAGCTGGTTTGAAAATACCTCTTCCCTCATTCTTTTTTAAGATTCTACAATTTATTTTGCTTTTTGTCATTCTCATTTAAAAATCACTCAGCCTCTTGTCATTATCATTCCACTGAAAAGACTCAATCTGTTTCCACAAAATATAGCCTGGGGCACATGTTCTAACAGTAATTTTTTTTTTCAAAAAGTCAGAAAGATTCATTAGATGGATTGCACTAGACTCATCAGACTTGACAAAACCGAATATTTTGGGGAAATTGCGACAGAAATTAATTCAATTCAACAAGCACTTATTAATGATTTTCTGTATGAGAGGCCCTCGTGGAGTTTGGGAATACAAATGAAAAAGAGAAAGTGTCCTTGCCTTCAAAGATCTTACATTCTACTGGGAAGATCAAACATGTCAACAGATAAATAAATGCAAGATTACTAAAAAAGTGAGGACACTAACAACTTGATGGTAATGGGGGGTGTAATTAAGAAAGGTTTAATGTAGGGACCAACATCTGAGATGAGTCTTGAGGAAATTGCAGATTCTAAAAGTTCTAAGGCATGGAGGTATACATTCCAGGCATGAAGGACAAACTATGCAGAAGCACAAAGGTGGGAGATAGACTGGTGAATTCAGGGAGCAGCTAGTTGGCCAATTTGGGAAGCTAAAGTAAATGAAGGAGAGTACCAAGAAATGCCAGGAAAAGTAGGTGAGAGCCAGATTGTGGAGGGCTTCAATTGCTAGGCTGAGGAGTTTGGTTTTTATTCTAGGTGTAATAGATGTTTAAGCAGTGGAATAGCATGTTCAGATCTCCATTATAGGGATATCAATTTGACCTGGGTGGAATAAGGATTGGAGCTGTTGTTATATGTCCTTTGTTTTCAAAGAGGACCAATGACATCATGGAGTGATGTCTTGACTTTTGAGTGAATTGGATTTAACTGAGGCAAAATCGCACAGTCATCAGCTTCATGTCTCTCACAGAGTCACTGAAGTTCAGTGGCAAGATAAAAGTCAAGATGGCTGGTGATGCCTAGAATGCAGTGAATGACCTTGGCATCTTCAATGTCGGACAAAGCTCCACAGTGTCTGCTTCAGATACCTTCATGTCCATGGAACAAACTGATCTCATCCTCCTCTTCAGCCAGGGGAAGTCTTCACATGCTTGGTGTAGACAAATCCCCCTAATTCACTAAAGGGTTTGAGGACCATTAGTTACCCTCAACCCGGTTTAGCCCATCCACTGAGATGGTTTTACAGAGGTGTGGCTGCTGGGCATGCTACAGTTTCTTGAAGCCACAGGTGAGAGTTGGGTGACAGGTGGCCACCAAAGGTGGATGAACAGTCCTGAAAAGGTCTCAGTGAGCCCTCATACCTGAAATGGTAATCCTCCTTGAATATCCCATATACCCCAAAGACTGGAGTAGTTACATACCAGAAACAGGGAGATGATTGAGTAGGCTATCATAATTACCCAGATGTAATGAAGGCTAATCTATAGTGGCAGCTACATAAATGGGTAGAAGTAGATGGAAGCAAGAGCTGTTGTGGGGGTAGCATCCACAAGATTTGGCCATTGGTAAGATAAAGCTGCAGGGTGAGAGAAAGAAAAAGAAAGGATGACTCCAAAGTTGCCTGGAAGGATCACAGATCTAGAAGAGACCCCAGAATCTATCTCATTCAACCCCCCTCATCTTACAGATGAGGAAACTGAGACCCAGGAAGGACAACTTTCCCAAGGTCACCGAGGTAGTAAGCATCAGAGGCTAAGTTTGAATCCAGGTTCCCTAACTCCTAGAGCCACTTCTCTTACCATGGTACTACATGGCATCCTCAACAAAAGCAGGAAAGTTTAGTGGGTGGGGTGGGGAAGTAGGCTTTGGGGGAAGATAATGAGTCCCATTTTGACATATCTAGTTTAGACGCTAATGATTTCTAAGTAGAGATGTTTAGCAGGCCATTGGTAGTGCAGGACTGGAATTCCAGAGAGAAATTAGGCTTACATAGACATGTAGCCGGTATGGCTCAGGCATGGAATGGAAGACCACCCTTCCCTAAACGGCTAAGCCCAGAGAACAATTTCTCCCTGGGAGAAGTTCCGAGGTCTCCATTTCCCTTGAAAGAAAACAAATTGTTCAGTCCTCTTGCTTAGAAAAGTACAGTAGGGGAGAAGGCAGTGGAGGCGGAAGGGGAAGGAAGACTAAGTATAGAGCTCGAAAGGAAAGAAAAGGAATAGAAAATGGAAGGGTGAAAGTTACATTTTGAATTTGTCAATATACTTTAAAGAAAAAGCAAACCCTACACAATAGAAATTTGCAGTTTCACGTACCATTCTCTTTTTCTGTATTACTAAGTATATGGAATATGTGGAATATGTACAGGGCAGCTAGGTGGCACAGTGGTTAGAGCACTGGGCTTAGAACCAAAGAGACTCATCTTCGTGAGTTCAAATCAGGCCTCAGACACCTTATTAGCTGTGCGATTCTGGGCAAATTGCTTAACCCCAATTGAATCATTTCCTCATCTGTAAAATGAGATGGAGAAAGAAATGGCAAACCATTCCAAGAGAACCCCAAAATGGTATCACAGAGGGTAGACATGACTGAAACAACTGAACAACAGCAAAAATGCATAGAAATGCTCATTTTATTTAGTGTTTATTAAATTTAGGGAAAAAAAATCTTTAAAAAAAATGTCCCAGGGACTCCTTGTTCAACCTGACCTTGGATTCCTACTACTGATCCAGTCTCTGCCTGCTCCAATATGTTACAAATGCAATAAGTACATAGATGAAGCATCCGTTTAAAAAATCACACCTCCAGTCCTGGAATTTTGTGCTAATAAGAATGTCTTTTCACAGATTCAAGCTAATGCACTCTGAAATTCAACTTCAATAAAGTAAGTTTTAAAATAATAATATAATTTACGTGTATATGTATAATTATAATAAAGCTAATAAAGTTAAATTTTAAGTTTGGTTTATTACCCGAAGAGCCCTAAATGTTTGAGCTCTTGGAACCGGGAAAAACTGAAAGGAATCTCATAGCACATATTGCTTTCTAAAAAGTAAGCTTCCTTTGTCTTATATTTAGAGTGCTGTCAACTTTGAGGACCTGTGTCCCAGCTGTCAGGGTAGGATCAGCAAAAGATTCAAATTTAGAGCAAATTTAGGTCTGGAGCAATGTGCCGCAACTGTACTCTAAAGTAATGTTTTCAGCAACCCCTGTGCATTTGAGACTACATACCAGCCAACTGTGCCCCCAAATTAATCCAATAAGTTTAGCTTTAAACGTATATGCTTTGTGGATGAAATATTTTTTTTCATTCCTGCGGCATGACAACTTACTATAAAAGATACCCACTTTGCTGCTAAGTGGTGAAGACCATTTTGACCCTTTAGTTACAATTCAGAACTTACTCACGCCTGACTACCATTACTTTTCCTCCATTCTCAGTAACCCACACCTACTTCTTCCTAGTTTCTGTATTCTTCCCTTTTTAAATCCCTGACCGTTTGTTGTTATAGAACCTCATTATCACAACTGACTTCAACGTGGCCTCTTTATGCACATAGAAGTATTGAAATTCTGTGTCAAATAAATTAGCCTTTTCTTGTTTCTGTTGACATTGTCTGCATTTTAATTAGAACATTTTAGCTAAGAGTTTTGTTTTAATTATCTCCAGATAGCAGGTGAAATGGGAATTTGTCTTCAATGTGTGGTTACTTTGTCTAATCTTCACTTCCTTTTCTCTTGTCATCCCCTTCCTTTTCTGTGCTTCAAAACAGAAGAATTATGAGGTTTTTGTTCCAGAGATACAAAGAGATTTTCATCAAAAACACAAGGTGCTACCTGATGTTAGTACATGTGAATGCCTATATTATAATCTATGTGGAAAATAGCTTATTGGTTGATTTTTCCTGGCAACTCTAGGAAAGAAGCCATTAAGGGCCATTTCAAATGATTAGTATTGGACGCTTTGTTTTTATTCTTTACTTAACAACCATCAGATAAGATGAGCATTTCCATGTACAAAGAAGAAAAAAAAAAGATTGCATGTGTCCATAAACCTGCAAAGTGTACAACTTGTTTTCCATCCAAGAATATAATGAAATAAATGTGTACTGCTCGTCTGTATTTCCTACCAACCATCTGTGAATTTTTTTAAAAAATTATTCATTGACCCTCTCTTTTTTGTAATCCTATAGCTAGCCTCTCTTTCCCCTCCTAACTCTTCCCTAAACTGAAAGAAAACATATCATTATATCACATGTACATAGTCAGGTAAAACAAATCCCCACATTGGCCATGTCCAAATATAAATGCCTCATTATGAGCCTGAATTCATTACTTCACTGATAGGTCCATTATTAGTCCCCAGGAATCAAGGCACTTATCAAAGTTCTGAAGTCTTTCTATTTTGTTGTTTTTACAATGCAATTGTTATTGTATAAATTGTACTCTGGGTTCTGCTCACTTCACTCTGTGTCAGTTCGTATGAATCTTCTCAGATTTGCCTGAAATTGCACCTTTTATTATTTCTCGTGACTCAATAATATTCCATTACATTCATATGCTATAATTTGTCCAGCTATTCCTCCACTGATGAATGTGACCTTAGTTTCTAGTTCCTTACCATTACAAAAAAAAAAAAAAAAAGCTTTTATAAATATTTTTTTTGATTCTTTTTATCTTGTTTTTTCATCTCTTCAACATTTAAGCCTAGTAGTGGTGTTGCCTGGTCAAAGGCTATGAACGATTTAGTCATTTTTGGGAAATGGTTTCAATTTGCTTTCCAGAATGGCTGATGTAATTCACAGGTCCACCAATTGTATGTTAGTTTGCCAGAGAGTCTCCAAAATGTCGTTTTCCATTTTTGTCATTTCTGCCAATATGATGGGTATTATGTGGAACCTCAAAACTGTTTTCATTTCCATTTTTCTAGTTTTTATTGACTTGGAGCACTTTTTCATATGGCTCTTAATAGCTTGGTTTTCTCTTTTGAGAACTGCCTGTTCACAAGCTCTGACAGGATTTAGTTTTAATTTAAGTGGTATAAATAAATCTCTACCCAAGTTGCTACTCATCTGCTTTTTTGGTTAATTTCTGAAGTAATTAAAGTATGATTTGTAAAATCTAAAGAACTTTCCATTCTTTCATCCAACAAATATTTAAAGAGCCTACTATGTACAATATATTTTTCAAGGTATTGGCAGAGACACAAAGATAAATAAAATATGCCCCCTCCCTTGATGAAATTTTCAGTACAGCAAAGATGGAATAACACTTACACAGATAAAAGAAATACAAATCAAAATGTTAAGTCCTTTGGGGAACATCAAGGAATGTCATTTCTGATGAAGTCATTTCTCGCTTCTAATGGTTTCACTGTTCCATATATTCTACTTGCTCCAAATCTGATATAACTTGATATTTGCCTAGTTTAAAATTAATCTGTGTATTAAAGCTTCAATTTGTTTTAACTGTCCCTTCAGGAAATTGTATTAATACCTACATCTAAGATATTTTATTCCTATAAAGCATGTGAAGTGATTGTTCATAGTGGAGTTGTGCCTTTCATAAGATGTTTTTCTTCTTATCCATCATCAGAAGGAATTAAACAGGGTTTTCTAAGTGAACTGTTGTGTGGAGTCACAAACATCCCAACCTCCATCCTCACCAACCAGGGAGGGAGAAAAGGAGGCTGAGCACTGTGAGAAAAATTCTCCCAAGGATGTCTGAAGGCAAGTTCAGATGTGCTTGGGCTAGTGGGACCTTCAAACAACCAGAGAGGATCCCAGGCTCCATCAAAGGCTGTCTTGATTAGACAGGAAATAGTCACAGAGCCAAGAAGGATTGGGCAGAAGCCATATTGTCTCCATGAGCACTCATGAGAGAGAAAACTGCAGAGAGTTGAGCATACACACCTTACAAATGTCCTCACTTTGTCCTGGACCATAAACAGGTCTTTGGTAAAGCCAAGTAGAATTGATCTTACCATTGCCAGATTTCTGAATATATACTATAACATAAATATACTAGCTCTGTAGTGAAGGAGGAAGAAAGAAGGGGGGGAAAACAATACAACTGTTTCATGAAAAATGTAGATGCATAGTTATCTTGCCATGTAGCTAACTTTGGGGCTTCTGAGAACATAAATTGCCACTGAAATTGAAGGTGAGCTTTCATGTAATTACCTTTTAGCTACAGGATCAGTTTTTTTTTAAACCTCCAACTGCATCATGCTGGATGGCACAATGTAATTGTTCAGACTGAAGTATACTATTGAAGGCAAGGGATAACATGTCAGCTTTCTAAATAGCAAGCAATTTTCTGATAAAAAGGATACAAAGAATTTTTTTTCAGTAAAGGTGACCTTCTGTGACTGACCAAAGAACAGTCAATTACCCTGTTTTTCTTCCATTTTGTGAGATGTTTTGTGTCCATTTCAGCATGTTACCTCCCACTTATGGCAGATTTTTCCTCGCTCTGTTTGAGGAATGCCTCCAACATTTATTCTCTCTTACTATGTCAGCTTTCTAATCTGTTCTTGATATTAATCAAAGTTTCACATATGAAAATAGGGGCATAGGGATGTAAAGTGATATCCAAAAGTATCGTATTTAGATACCATATCTAAAAATAATGTCCCCATTATGAAAGCAAATCATTTTACTGCACCTATTCCAAGAGATTATTAAATAGCAAGTGATCTGAACATCTTGTGTGCTTAGATTAGAAGTTATAGTCTGGCCAAAAAATGTTTTTAACCCCTGAGGCAATTGGATGTGTGTCGTAATTTATGAGGGTAATCCCTTATAATGATGCAATCCATCAATTGATCAACAAGCATTTATGCCAGACGCTGTTCTAAACACTCAGGATACAAAGAAATGTATCTTTCTTTCATACATTGTATGTATGAATGATACATTGTATGACAATGTATCATTCTTTTCATACAAAGAAATGAAACTTTCCTGACCAAAAGAATTATATTCTTGTGGGAGAGACAATGTGTACACATATAAATGCAAGCATAGTGTGTGAAAATGACTACAAGGTAGTTTGGGGAAGAAGTACAACAGCAGTTGGGGGATAAGGGCTTCGTGTAAAACATGATGTTTGAGCTGAATCTTGAAGGAAAACAGCAGAATCAACTTGAGGCCTCCTCAGTGCCTACCTTTGTTGACTATCCTCCTGACACAGTTAAGTAAATCTCTTTTTGTTAACTGTTGAACGGCCTATGAGTGGCATTCTATTCCTTTATCAAGCCTAAATTACCAGGAAACGGGCCTTATTCAGGCTTAGCCTGGTACTCTCCTTTTCCTAAGGAAAGATTTTGAAAATATTCAAGAAAAAAAAAATGAAGTGTATTAAAAAAAACTCACTGTATTCAGTGCTTGCATACTTAGAACAATGAAAAATTTCCCTTCTCATCGTACAAAATGGCTTGTAAAATAAGCAGTATACTTTTGTAATGCTGCATGCTGACCACAGGGAGGAAGATGGCATAGTTTATACACAGAGGTTCCCAAACTTATTTGGCCTACCATCCCCTTTTTCCAAAAAAATAAAACAAAAAACAAAAAAACAAACAAAAAAACTACTCAGCACCACCCCTCTGAAATCTACTTTCTTTAACCTTTTAATGGTTGTTTAAAATTGTATCATTTTTATCATTTTTTCATAATTTATTTCATAATTCATTTATCATATCATTAAAATATCATTAAAAAATGATGCATCTTGAATTTAATAATTTATTGTAAATTTGTGGAGGGTTTTCCTGCACTGGAATTTTGATGATGCAATATTGCCATCAAGTAACCGTATAGTATCATACTGTAAAAAATGATTACATGCACATATTCCTGCTGAGGCATGCTGAACTTCCCAACAATGTGTTGACATGCCTGCTTGCCAACACTTGTTTGTTAAGACCTGTCAGTGGACTTGACCACTGATTAGTTATAACTTGCATTTAGTGTGTTTATTTGGAAAATAATGTAATCACTATGACATTAACTCTTACACAACAGATGAAACATGTACTAACAGTTTTACAAATTTTTTTTGTCTTCTCTTCCTTCCTTATGCTTCCACTGCTCCCTTATTTTTATCCAATGCCTCTTTCAGCATTGCACCAGAGGCTACTACTGCCCTCCCCCTCGATCATTCCAGTGCCCCGCCAGGGGACAGTATCACCTACTTTGGGAACCTATGGTTTATAGAGTGCTAGGCTTGGAGTCAGGAAGACCTAATTTCAAATCCTGTCTCAGATACTCACTAGTTGTGTGACTTTGGTTAAGTCACTTAACTTCTATCAGTCTTAGTTTATTCTTCTATAAAATGGGGATTGTGAGAATCAAATAAGATAATATATATAAGGCACTTTGCAAATATTAAAGCATCATATAGATATGAACTATTATTGTTATTTATTTTTAAATCTCTAAAAAGTACCTCAGCATGTTCTGTCAAAGAAAAAGAGGTTTATGTGTTTATATGCTAGCATGGAAGAAATTGAGATCCACAGGAATGAAATCATTTGCCCAAAGTTTTTTAGGTAATAACTAGCAGAGCTAAGATGAAATCTGGCAGTCTCACTCCAAGTTTAGTGTTCTTTTCTTTTTTTTTTTTATCTTTTTAAAAAAATTTATTTAATGTATTTAGTTTTCAGCATTGATTTTCACAAGAGTTTGAATTACAAATTTTCTCCCCATTTCTATCCTCCCGTGCACTCCAATATGGCATATATTCTGGTTGCCCCGTTCCCCAGTCAGCCCTCCCTTCTGTCACTCCACTCCCCTCAAATACCCTTTTCTCTTCCTTTCTTCTAGGACAAGATAAATTTCTACATCCCATTGCTTGTGTACCTTATTTCCTAGTTGCATGCAAAAACTTTTTTTGTTTTTGAACATCTGTTTTTAAAACTTTGAGTTCCAAATTCTCTCCCTTCTTCCCTCCCCGCCCACCCTCCCTAAGAAGGCAAGCAATTCAGCATAGGCCACATGTGTATCATTATGTAAAACCCTTCCACAATACTCATGTTGTGAAAGACTAACAATATATTGCTCCCTCCAATCCTGTCCCCCTTTATTCAGTTTTCTCCCTTGACCCTATCCCTTTTCTAAAGGGTTTGTTTTTGATTACCTCCTCCCCCTCTCTGCCCTCCCTTCTATCATCCCCCCTTTTAGAATATCTTGATTTCTCATAAAGTCACTAGCTTCCACTTGCTCCAATCTAATTTTTAAGCTAGTATTTTCTTCAGTGGTCTTTTGGACCTCCTTTTCCATTTTGGCTAGTTCTGCCTTTCAAGGCATTCTTCTCCTCATTGGCTTTTTGGAGCTCTTTTGCCATTTGAGTTAGTCTAGTTTTTAAGATATTGTTTTCTTCAGTATTTTTTTTGGGTATTTTTTTTAGTTCTCTTTTAGCAAGTCATTGATTTGTTTTTCATGGTTTTCTCACATCATTCTCATTTCTTTACCCAATTTTTCCTCTACTTCTCTAATTTGCTTTTCCAAATGCTTTTTTGAGCTCTTCCATGGCCTGAGACCAGTTCATGTTTTTCTTGGAGGCTTTTGATATAGGTTCTTTGACTTTGTTGATTTCTTCTGGCTGTATGTTTTGGTCTTCTTTGTCACCAAAGAAAGATTCCAAAGTCTGAGACTGAATATGAGTGTGTTTTCGCTGCCTGGCCATCTTCCCAGCCAACTTACTTGACTCTTGAGTTTTTCAGCAGGGTATGACTGCTTGAAGAGTAAAGAGTACTTTGTTCCAAGCTTGAGGGAATGCGCTGTTGTTTTCAGAGCTATTCCTATACAGCCAGCTCTGCCACACCAGCACTCCTCCTTCCCCCAGAACCTCCAACCCGGACCTGATGCAAATCTTAAGCAGGCTGTGCACTCCTGCTCTGATCTTTCACTTAATTCCTCCCACCAGTTGGGCCTGGGGCCAGAAGCCACTGCAGCTGTAGTTCTGTAGTTGCACCACATTCACTGCCCCTGGGGCAGTGGCTGAACTGGAACTCCTTCCACTCTGTCCCCCGCAGCTTTTCCCACTAACCTTCTCTGTTGTCTTTGGTGTTTGTGGGTTGAGAAGTCTGGAAACTGCCACAGCTCACTAATTCAGGGCGCTAGGGCCTGTTCCGCCCAGCTCCTGGTCTGGTTGGTCCTGCTGCAGCCCACACTGAGCTCCGCTCCCCTCTGCTCCCAGCTCCTAGTGCAATAGACCTCACCCAGCGACCATCCAGGTTGTGCTGGGCTGGAGCCGTGCCTCCCTCTGCTATTTTGTGGGTTCTGCAGTTCTAAAATTTATTTAGAGACATTTTTTATAGGTTTTTGGAGGGACCTGGTAGGGAGCTCATGCAAGTCCCTGCTTTCTGGCCACCATCTTGTGCCCACCTCCTAGCGTTCTTTTCATTACACCACATGTCATTCCTTTCTTTTTCATGCCTATTGTAGACTAGACAAGAGAGTGACCTCTGTCTTCTTCTCTCCTCTCTCTACGCTATCTTGCTTGGTGATTTTATTAGCTCCCAAGGGTTCAATTAGTATTTACATACAGACATTTCCCAGACCTTATTCCAACCTTAGCCTCTCTCCTAAGCCATACTCACATATCACCAACTGCTTTTTTGGACATTTCAAATAGGATGTCCCATAGGAAATTCAACTCAACACACCCAAAAGAGAATTCATTATTTTTCCCCAAAACACTCCCTTCTTCCCAAATCACCTATTGGTATTAAGGATACTAGCATCCTAAAATTTACCAGGCTCAAAATTCTGGTGTCATCTTTGGTTACTCCTTCTCAGTCACCCCATATTTCCAATTCAATGCCGAATCATATTTCTAGATTTTTCTCTCCACTCTCACTGGCAAAATCCTAATTCAAGCCTTCATCAGCTTTCAACTCCAGGGCTGTCCAGTCTTAGGTTTTTATTGAAACAATAGACAATATATTTTGATGGGCTATTTTAGTGAGAGCTCTGCAGTAGCTCAGCTTCATTTACTAAATAAAGCATTTATATAAATTTCTATGCTTGTAGTCGGGCCGCATAAATCGTACTGCTGGCCGCATTTTGGACAGCCCTGAACTCGACCATTTCTATTGTCTTCTAAGTGGTCTCCCTGTCTCAAGTCTCTCTACCATCTAATCCATCCTCCAAGCAGCTACTAAAGGGATCACTCTATTACTCAGCGAATTCCAGGGGCTCCCTATTACCTCCAGGTTGAAATAGCGTCCTCTGATTGGCATTTAAAGCACTTCATAACTTACCCCCTTCCTGCTTTTCCTGTCTTTAGTCTTCTTGCATTTTTTTTTTACTTTTTTACATTCTTTTTTACATTTTTACATCCTTACATCTTGCAGTCTGCCTTCCACACACGCTACAGTTCAGCAACGGTGCTTACTAGGAGCAACTCGAACACAATATTCCATCCTCCACTTGGTACCTTTCTACTAGCTGTTTCCTACTCCTTAAATGCTTCCCATCCACCATCCCCACTTCGCCCTTTTTGCTTCCCTCACTTCCTTCAAGTCTTTGCTCAAATCACACAGACTCCAAAAGGCTTTTCCTAGTCCTTCCTATGCCCAGCTACTAATCCCTGCCTCTCTCAGATTACCCTCCACCTATTCTGTAATATATCATACATCTACCTAAGTGTTTAGATATTTCCCCTATTAGAATGACAGTCCCTTGAAGTCAGGAACTATCTTTTTTATTTTGTTTTTTATTTTATTTTATTTTTGTGTCTTATTTATTTTTATTTTTATTGTATATGTACATGTAATCATTTGTTTGCAATTGTTGATTTTTATTTTATTTTTATTTATTTTTATTTGTGTCTGTAGCATTTAGCACAGTACCTAGTACACACTTAACAAATGCTTGTCAACACCTTTGTTTGTCTCAGTTTTCTCATCTGTAAAATGACAACACTCAGGTTTGTTGGGAGGATAAAACTGGATAATATAAGTAACAAGTTCTGCAAACTTTGAGGCACTATATAAAGTTATTAGTGTTATTACTATTATTAAGTAGACTAAAATTATCTGTCTTTAGTATTCAAAGATTCCTACTAGTCTTTTCTCACAACTGTACTCTCAAGGAGATATATCAGAAACAAAGATTGTGACCTTGAGAAAGTGGTGGATATTTTCCAATTGCCTCCACTGATAAATCCATTTCACGGTGATGGAGCCTTGACTGGCCACTGTTAATTTTATCTAACTCTGCCAGTACCTTCTCTTCAATCATCTTGGTCAAACAAACGCCTAACAACTTGGCCTTCCCCACGCTTCTCAGCATGTAACCAAATGATTTTATGATTAGTCTAATGAATTGGGGATGGCAACGTAGCATAGGGAATATAGTAGTTGGCTCAAAGTAGGAAGAAACTGGATTCAAATTCCACCTCTGATCCTTCCTGTGTGTCCACAGGAAAATCATTTAGCCTCATTGCTTCTTAAAGACTACAAGATTTAGATGTGTTATGGCTGGAATTGGCAGATGGAATTTCCATATTGATTAAATCATAGGGGCTTAGTTTATTGACAAAGAGAAGACTGATCATTTTAAAGGTGTAAAGCATCAAAGTTCTACTCACAGAATATTAGAACTGAAACCTTAGAGAAAATCTAGTCCAAATCCTTCATTTTACAGGAGAAAATTAAGACCTGAAGAAATTAAATAACAATTATATAGGTGTAATATATGTTACCTACATAGGTTTTTAATGAATAATATGGATATATAAGATCTGAGGCCTGGCTTACTTTTGCAGAGAGGAGGGGAGCTAAGGGCAGCACTTGTAGCACCAGGATGCTAGTTAGGAGAGGGAGATGGGAGACTGGTAGTGAAACAGGCTCCAGGAACATTTCCAAACTTGGGCAAGCACATTTTTCTTTAGTCTCTGAGATGAGTATGAGCTCTGAATTATGTCTGTCACACCTCAAGTATCTATCAGGTCTAGTGATAACAAGTCTAGCTTCAGAAAAAAAAGCCATTTTTTCTAGCTGCTCTTAAGGGGGAAGGTATCCCTTAGCATGCATTTGCCAGCTTAGCTCCTTCCTACCAAATTCAAGTTTCTTAAAAGATCATCACAAATAGCAAACAGAGAGTGAATCTATTTATCCCAACAAATGGCAAACAGCAAACAGAAATCAGGGGAAGTTATATAGATTAGAATATGCTAATATATATATATATATATATACATATACATATATATACACACACATATATATACATACATACATATATACGTGCATATATATATATATATTAAAGTGAATGAACTCTTCAGTTAGGAGTAGGATAAGATCTCAGCTCAAACTAGGAGAGAAAATCAAACATTCTCACTGAGATGAAGTCCATCCTACCAGTCCCTAGAATTTCAAGCAAATGTAAGGACATGCTTGGACCACTTTTGAATGCATGCCTGCCATTCCAAAAGTTTTCTCCCTCTCTTCACTGAAGTGTCCTCTGCCCATGTGAGGTTCCCCAAGAGTCTCTAGAACTAACTCAGGAAATACTTTACTCAGATATGTAGCATTCAGCTCAGTATCCTGTCCGACAGTCAGGAATCATGTCTCCCTCCTGCACAGAAGGAAGGCCCAGGCTGCCCCTCACCCACCCTTCTAGGGCAGAAGCTAAGTTATAAAAGAAAGAGCTTTGTACTTGGAAGCAGATTTGTTATGATCTTGGGAAAGTTGTTTAGACAGTCTGATCTTTAATTTCATTATGTATGAAAATGAAGATCTGTGTGTGATTGTTTGAAGAAGACCATGACATCAGAGAAATGATGACATAACTTGTAGTTGACTTTGATTTGAGTGAGGGAGAGCTGTGCAAGGTCACCAACCTCACTTTCTTTTCCAGAGGCATCTTGGTCCAGTCGGCCTGATATTCATCAGGCCAACTGGAGATGGCCCAGGATGCAGTGGGAGATCCTGGCCCTTTCAGCCTAAGGTCTTTTCAGGTTTTCACTTCGAGTGAGGTAATGCCCATTCATTGAACAGGCCTTTTCAAGAAGTGAATTTTTAGGAGTCAATTGGGGTTAAGTGACTTGCCCAGGGTCACACAGCTAGTAAGTACCAAGTATCTGAGACCAGATTTGAACTCAGGTCCTCCTGTGCTCTATCCACTGTGCCATCTAGCTGCCCCCTAAAAAAATGAAGATTAAAACACCATCATTGCTCACAAGTTTCAAATATAAAAAAGTGGACTTCTTTGTCTCTAAGTCTCCAGTGTTTAACATATTACCTGATGTACGGTGGGGGTGGGGGTGGGGCGGGGAGGGCACTGCAATATGAAGGGGTTGAGACTTGTAATTTCATTAGAAGCAGTTAGTGGCACAGTGGATACAGCATTGGACCTTAAGTCCAGAAGACCTGAGTTCAAATCCAGCTTCAGACACTTACTAGCTGTGTGACCCTGAGCAAGTCACTTAACCTCTGTTTGCCTCAGTTTTCTCAACTATAAAAAGGGGATAATAACAGCACCAACCTCCCAAGGTTTCTGTGAGGCTCAAATGAGATAGTATTTGTAAAAAGAACTTATACCTGTGCCCAGCACATTGTAAGCACTATATAAATGCTTCTTCTTTTCCTCCCCTTCCCTTCCTCATTAATATAGAAAGCTTCCTTTGAGGAACCTGCCTCCTCCTATGCAGATTTCCCACTGTTCTGCAGGTTATTGTCATAGAGAGCTCTCTGGAGCACTCAGAGGTTAGGTGATTTACACAGGATCATACAGCAGGTATACTATAAGACTTGAACTCAGGTCTTCGTAACTCCAAGGCTGGCTGTCCGGTCATTACACCATACTATCTCTTGCCAATTAAATAAATGTTTGTTGAATTAGTGAATTAAATTAGATGTTTTTATTGTAGTTAATAACCATAGAATGATATATGCGTGAACATACGAATTCATTAGAAATATTATTGGTTGTGATTATAAAGCTACTATAGTTAGTTGGGGCTAGAACCAAGGTATCCCTACTTCTAATACCAGTGTTATTTCTAGTGAACCTCAATACCCAGCTTTGGGACAATATTCTCTCAAAGTACACAAATTTGGGTGAATACTACTTTTTCCACTTTATTTGTGACTTTTAAATCTTCATATGTGACTCTCCTTTTAGCCTCTAACTCTCTCAATAACAACATGGCTTTGAATATTCTCTGGTTCATAAAAAAAAGTTGAGTTAAAATCAAAATGCATCTCTATATGTGACTGTTGTGAAACTATCTTTCTAGTTTGAATATTCACAGTGCTCTCATTCTAATATAAAATATTTAGACATAGAAAACACGGTTCAGTAGCTTTAAAGTTCTGATTAATTCAATAGAAGATGCTATTTTGTGTGGAGTAAGTAGTAATACAAATGATTGCAGCAGAAATGAACAAATCATGAGGAAGCTCAAAATGCAGCAGAGAAATTGGAATGTGACACCAGACTGTTGGTAATTGGATTGCTCCAAAATAAATCACTTCTGGGATGAGATGTAATACAGAATCCATATGGTACCTGGAATTAGCCTACAAAGGTCTTTCATTTTATAGAGATAGATGATAGATAGATTGATAGAAAGATTATATGTGTATAAATAATTGAATTCTATATATCAAGTGACTCTATCATGAATGAACGGATGAAAAAAGCATTTATTAAGCATTTAGTACGTGCAAAGCACTGTGCTAAGCCCTGGGGATGCAAAGAAAATAGTAAAAACAGTCCCTGCTCTCAAAGAGCTCGCATTCTGATGGAGGACATGACACATATGGAAGATTTCAGCTACCAGTCTGATGGAAAAAATCCCATACATGTCCTTAGGGTGCAGCAGCAAGGCAGATGGTAATGTTTCTCTTTTAATGTCATTTCCACTGATGTTAAACAGTTTGATGCTGCCGAATACTTTAGTGGCAAAAACTATTATGAACTAATGATGTTCATTAATTCAATAGATTTAATTTCATCAAAATTCAAATGATAGATTCCTAGATTTTAGAACTGAACAGGATCTTAGATATCATCTGGTACATAATACTGATTTAAAAATAGGTCCAAACGTCCCAGAGAAACATCTAGGACCAAATATAAGCAGGCATTCCTAAATCTGCCTGGTTTCTGTCACTCTTTGTGAAAGAAATCATCAAGAAACAACGTTCTTTGGCTAGTTTGGTGAAAAGCCACTTTTAGTCTGAAAAGACTGGGCAGTAAGTATGTCAATTTCATAGGCTTTCAATAGCATTTCTAATGAAATTAACCTTTAAATTTGATTTAATGAATCTTTTATTTTTCTACAGTGTGGAGGCTGGAGCGAAGGAAAGAGAAAGAGACTGAGCATTTTCCCTAAGTGTGGCAGCCTGGCAGAGAAAACTTCAATTGAGCCTGTGTGATTGGCAAAGTATAGGCTACACTAGAAAACTAGGCATGCTATTAGTGTCTAACTCTAACCTCACTTAAGAGCTCCCCCAGTGGTTAAATAAGGATAAAATCATTCATAGACTAGTCATTGAAAAGAAAATCTGTCAATACTAAAATTCCCTTTGCCACCAAAGATATAGATTGCAATGTAACAATAAATGAAGGAATCATGATTAGGCCAGCTTTCTAAAATTAGATATTGGCCAGCCCATCTATATGCATTTTCTTTCATAGAAAATGTACTAGAACACACAGGTTAAAATATTGTTGTTCCTTGACTGAAAATAATATATTTTCTCTTATTTGGAAGTGTTTCTAAAAATTGGAAAACCATAAATTAGAACCAAAAAAGGGGGCGGGGCAAATATAACCATCTTGATCTTCAATCTGAAAGAACTATTACATCAGGTAGACAGCATGGTGCAAAGCAGGCAACATGGTACAATTTAAAAAGCACTGGATTTTGAGTCAGGAGATCTGGGCTTAAATTTCATCTCTATCACTTATTACCTGTGCAATTTTTGGAAAGTCACTTAACTCCTCTGGGTTTTAGTGCTCTAACGTATAAAATGGTGATGGTGATTGTGTGTGTGTGTATGTGTGTGTGTGTGCGAAATGGGCTAGAGAGCCCTTCTGGTTATGAATGTAGATGCATTTTTATATCAATCACAAAGTTAGATGGGGTCTTGAGAAAATCATGGTTACTTGTAAGCATTACATGTTAAGAAACTGTCAGCTCCTTTCGATTTTCCTCAGCCTGATGGCAAATACGTGAATCAACCTGCCCAATCAACATTCCACAAAGATCACAAATATTTTTAACAGTATAATATTTTGGCAAAATCCTATTATGGCTACATTGCTGTTTATGACCTCGAATCAAACTGAGTAGCCCGATAGGATTTAGGGCTAGGGAAATGGGAGAGTTTTGTAGTGCAATATTTAAACAACAAAAGCAAAGTCAGGCAAGGTCAAAACTGAATCTAAGGTAATTCAGGCGGAGTTCCCTTTAAGACTGGCAAAGGAAATAAGATATACAGGCAATGGGGTATAGAAATTGATCTAGTCATACAGGAAATAGAAGGGAAGGGGATGGGGGGGCAGGTGATAGAAGGGAGGGCAGATTGGGGGAAGAGGAATCAGAATGCACTTTGTCTTGGAGTGGGGGGAGGGGAGAAATGGGGAGAAAATTTGGACTCAAAATCTTGTGGAAGTGAATGTTGAAAACTAAAAATAAATTACTTACAGAGATAATTTTTGAAAAAGGCTGGAGAAGAGATGCACTTACAAGTTCACCATTCTTTGCCCATTTATTCCTACTTTAATTGTGTCCCTGATGTCTCTTTTCTAGTTCTTCTAGGCAATCTTACGATTTTTCTTGATTAATAAGTATTTTTTATTTATAACATCAAACATCAAAGACAAAAATAATTGGTCAGAGTTTAATGGCAATTTTTTAAAAGTCAATCAATGAATATTTATTAAGCATTTACTATCTACCAGGCATGATCGTTCTAGTAACCATCTTAATTAATTGCCATTTGAGATGATGGAATTCTTTTATAGACATAGCAAAAGGAAACCATATAGCTAATTAAGAACTCATTGAAGTTTTAGGCTATATTATCACATCAAATTAGAGCTAAAATAATATTTCTATTTTTAAAAAAAACAGAACTAGATGTCAAAAATACATGTAAATGTTAGAGAATAAATTTGCATGTATTCATAGCTACCTTATCAGATATCTGAATTTTTTTCCTATGATTGATGAATGATAAATCATAACACTGACATTAAAATAAAACATAATATACTGTATCACAAATGTGACAGGAAATCAGAGCAAGTTCATGTACTTTCAGTTTCTCAAATCCTCACGCTGCTGGAATAGATTGTTCTGTCAGAAAAAAATCACCATCTACAAATTTCATTAGATATTCTTTATTAGGGTTACATATAATAGGTGATTTCAATTTGAGAAGGTAAAGCTAGTGTTTTGCTATATTCAGAATACTCTGTGCTAGAAAATGAATCCTTCTGTCAACGCGAGTTTTATTTTTCACAAAAATATTTCCCAAATTTTTCAGTTTTGTTTATGCCAAAGTACCTGCTGAAATCACGCCTATCAATTTGAATATTACCCTCAAGAAAAAAATAATTCTTATGTGATTTCCAAATTATGGGAGAAATTATTATTCCTCTCATAAAAGACTATTTTAACTCAAGGTGAATTCATTAAACATGTATTTATTGATCCCTTACTAGCAACCAAAAACCCAACAATCACTAGAGATACAAAGAAAAAAAACCAAAACACTACATGTTTTTTGACTACCTGTCAAAGAGCTTACATTCTAGAGGAGAAAATGTTTTTATAAAATGGTACATACTCTGTGTGTGTGTGTGTGTGTGTGTGTGTGTGTGTGTGTGTGTGTGTGTGTGTGTACACATATACATACACACATTCAGATGGAAGGTAGCATTAGAGTGGAAGGCAATAACAGGTCAGGGGACCGGGAAAGGACTCTCAAAAAAAGTAGGACTTGCCAAAGGAAGCCAACATTTCTAAGAGTTAGAGGTTAGAAGACAGAGCATTTAAGCCATGGAGTGGGAAGGCAGAGAAATAAAGAAAGAGGGATGTGTGTGACCAACAGCAAGTAGGGTCATATGACTAGACCTGGGGGTTCATGAGACAAGAAATGAGTTAAAAGACCAGAAAGATAGAAAAAGACCCTGGTTATGATAAGCTTTAGATGACAAACAGAGAAGTTAATCTTTGATCCTAGAGGAAATAGTTGCCACTTGAGTTTATTGAGTAAGGCTTGGGTGGGGGTGGGGGGGAATTCACATGGTCAAATCTACACTTTAGGAAAATAATTTAGGCAGCTGTGTGGTAAATGAATTGGAGTGGGTAGAGCCAAGAAATAGAATCCAACTAGAAGGCTATTAAAATAGTCCAGGTAAAAGGTAATGATGGCCAGAAGTGCGATAGTGGCTATGTGAATGAAAAGGGTATATACAAGAGATATTATAGAGAAAGAAATTACAAAATTTAACAAGTGACTGAATATGTGGCATAAGTGAGGAAAAGAAGTAAATAATGAGGTTTGTGAACCTGTATGACTAGAAGACTGGTGGTGCCCTCAACAGTAAAAGGGAAGTTAGGAAGGGGATTGTGTTGGGGGTGGGGGGCAGAGAAAGATAATGAATTCTGTTTCGGGTGCACTGAGCTTGAAATGCCTAGGGTGTGTCCAGTTCAAAATGTTTAATAAATCATTGATATGGGACTGAAGCTCAGGAGACAAACTAGGACTGAATAGAGATGATAATTGAACCTAAAGGAATAGATAAGATTACCAAGTAAGTAAGAGAGTAGAAAGACAAAAAAAGAGAAGAGGGCCTAGGACAGAGCCTTGGAAGACACTCATAGATGAAAATCCAGAAAAAGGTGCTGAAGTGACCAATAAGACACAGGTGAGAGGAGAACCAAGCAAACAGTTATGAAACCCAGAGAGGCATGAATATCCAGGAGAAGATGAAATGGTATCAAATGATGCAGACAGGCAATCAGGGATGGGGTTGAGAAAAGATATGAAATTTGGCAATTAGAGATAATTGGTAACTTTGGGGCTGTTACCTGGAACTGCTGGAGAGCAGTTTAGTTGAATGATAAGGTTGGAAGCCAGATTTCAGGGACTTTAGAAGACAGTGAGAGAAGAGGAAGTAGAGGCATGGAGCACAAGCAGCTTTTTCAAGAAGCTTGGCTGAGAAGGGGGGAAAAGATGTGGATAATGGCTGGTGTGGATTGTACTACATGCTGTTACTACACGTAGGGTAACTATGGTAGGTGCTACAGAAGCTATGGAGATGCATAAGAAATAATCCTTGGGGGGGGCGGAGCCAAGATGGCGGCCGGGAAGCAGCGACTGGCGTGAGCTCCCCACCAAGTTCCTCCAAAAACCTATAAAACAATGGCTCTGAACCAATTTTAGAGCTGCAGAACCCACAAAGTGGCAGAGGGAAGCAGGGCTCCACCGCA
>CM053623.1:103111783-103129616 GCA_028646595.1 Phalanger gymnotis
GACTGGGGAACAGGGCAACCAGAATGTACGCCATCTTGGAGTGGGGGAGGGGAGGAAATGGGGAGAAAATTTGTAATTCAAACGCCTGTGAAAATCAATGCTGAAAACCAAACATGTCAAAAATAAAGAAAAAAAAAAAAGAAATAATCCTTGGCTTGATGGAGGTTACAATCTAGTGAGAAAAGAGGCCCAGACAAATAACTGGAATATAAAGTAGTATCTTAATAATGTGGTAAAAATTAAGTATTGCACAATTGCAGAGGCAAGACTCTATCAACTAGAGAATGAAAAGCAGCATTGTGAAGGTGAATCTTGAAAGACAGGTAATGAAGATTGGTAGGGAAGATATTAACAGGATGGCAGATTTAAAGCTATACCATCTAATCTAACACCCTCATTTTACAGATGAAGTAACCGAGGCCCAAAGAAGCTAACTGACTTGCCCAAGACTACATGAGTAATTAGCAGCAGATCCCAGATTCTTACATAATTCCTTTACTCCAAAGACAATGGTCTTCACTGAAACATTTTTACCTGAGTGTGTAGCTGGAGCAACAATGAGGCATAAGGCGTGGTCAGGGAATTGTATAAGTATTCCAGAAGGGTTGGAGCATAGGGTAGAATAATAAGACATAGTTAGAAAGGAATGGAATCACAGATTCAGAACTTTCAGGCTCAAATGGACGGTAAAGGCCATTCATTTCAACTACATGATACAAAAATCATTTCAACAATATCTTCACAGATGGTCCTCTCGTTTTGTAAACACCTCTGTCGAATAATCGCTTCATAACACATTCTATTCCATTTTGTTAGAAAACCCTTCCTTACATTAAGCCCAAATTGCATTGTTATTGTCAATTAAAATTTAAACTCTTTTAGGGCTCAATGGTGGAAATCCACTAATATTTTGATAGGCAATAAGAATATATCAAAAGCTTTTGAGTGAGAAACTTATAGAGCCATCTTTCTGCTGTGAGTTGAATCTAATAGCTGGACTCCTGAATACACAACATTCATTCATTCACCTGACATAGGTGACTTATAGACAGCCTTGAAATGTTTTCAGCCAGAAATGAATTAAGGAGAAAGAACAGTCTTTATGGTTTCTTCTATCTCTAAAACGCCATGGTTCTATATCAAATGCACATCTACAACTGAATGAGAAAGGGTTTTCTTGTCTTAGTGAGGCTTGGACTTCATTTAATATAAGAAGTTTATTTTTTTAAGTCAATAAAAATTGCCAGAAGTAATAATTATAGTAATTTACTACTAATAAAGAAGTAGTAATTTGCTAATAAATTAGTAAAAAGTAGAGTGAAGATAAAGCAGTGGCTGATGTGGAGAATAGAGGGGTTTGGGTTGTTTGGGGTTTTTTTTTGTATCTTAGAACCACAATTTATACATAATAGGCACTCAGTAAATATTTGTTGGTGGCTTAATGATTAACTGGAGGCAGAATGAAGGGAGCAGCTGCTGGCTTTTCTCTTAGTTCTATTCCAGTATCTTCTTCATAGACTCAAAATTGTATTAGAGTTCAAAGGAACAATCATCAAATTCAATCAATTTATTTTTATCAATGAGGAAACTGAGGCACAAGGGGGTTAAGTAACCTGCCCAAAGCTACAGTGGCAACATCAGTGCTAGAAGCTAGCCCTTCTAACTTGTAATGCAATAAATACTCTTCCCACTATAATACCCCTCCCCCAAAAGAATAATATTGATAAGCTGGAGAGTATTCAGAAGAAGGTTAACAGAATGACAAAGGCTCTCACGTTCATGTCCTATAAGGATGAGTTGAAGGAATTAGGAATAGTTAGCCAGTAGTAGAGGAGAAGATTTGGAGTAGGGAGCAGAAATCTGACAGCTGTCTTCAAGGTACTGGAAAGGTTGTCATATTCATTGAATGGGGTTCACATTTGTCTTGTTTGACAACAGGAAGCAGAACCAGGTGCATTAGGTGGAAGTTTGGGGGGCAATTTTAAACCTGATGTGAGGAAAAACTTCCTAATAATTAGAGCTTTCCCAGGGCAGAATGGGCTGCATCAGAGAAGTTGTGGATTGCTCCTCATTTGAAGTATTTAAGAAAAAGTTGGAAAACCATTGCCAGACTGTTTTAAAGAAGGATCTTTTTCTATTGGTTGGCCTTAAGGCTACACCTAGATTAGACTGTATGTGGAACAAATTTTTGGGGGGCAGGCAAGTGGAGAGGGAGAGGACAAAGAGTTACATGCGGGACATTGCCACTATGGGTGCTAGGAAGGAATGGTCTATCCCTCCAAAAGAATAATGTGAGGGCATTTGAACCCTGTGCTTCCTGAGGATCATGAGTTGAGGTACAAAGACAACAAGAGCCATGGGGAGCAGACACTCAACAAGCTGGTGTATTCCCAGGGAAGAAGCATATGCCTTCCCTCCATGTAATGCCATGGATAAAAGCCCCATTTACCATATGATAACTATATTTATTTTTGGACTACATAGTCATCCTTTGCAATGCTAATATTCTATTTCATTGGTCATTTTGATAAGATCTGGTTTCTTTGGGGCTTCCAGACATGGTAATGTGCCTGGCTTAGAGCAAACCTGTATTTAGGAGGGTCATCCTCAAAGGATAACCTTTGCCTTTTCAAAGGAGTTTGTAAGATAATTAAGACAAAACAAAATATAGTCATCTACTACAAAGATATGTATATCTATGATTGAATATGGACAAAAGTTGAGCTTCCATTCAGGCTCTATTCAAAACCTTTTCTATCAAATAATTGTCCTCACACTTGTTTCAGGATAATCTTACAAGTTTCTTTACTGCCCATAGAGAAAACATGAAATGATACCACTACACTAAATATAGGGAGGCTGTCAACTTTGAAAACAACGTCATAGGATCCAAAGAAAACATATTATTTTGGAAAAAAAAACATGTAGTTCACTTTTCAAGGATATCATTATTTTCTTCACCACACAGTATGATGTTTCACGTGGTATGCCACATAACTTTTACAGTGATGGCAGAAGTAGCGCGTAGCTGCGGTCTATAGATATTCTAGAGGATAAATAATACCACTTGCACTGATTCATTCAAATGAGGTGATATTGTTTTTGTTACATGTCTGGGGAATCATACATGGGGAAATTCCATGATTTAAGCTTTCCATGGAACCATTCATCTTCATGACTAATGAAAAATGGAGCAGGTTCCTGTTGCTCCATGTTACTGTCTCCAAGAAAAAGACTATGGGTATTTTATTTCTGATTTCAAATTTGTGTCTACATTTATATTTTCTGAAAAGCTTCAATATTTTCTTTCTTTACCCTTGGCCTCCTGCCACAAGGCAAGGATCCCTTTTTTCTTGTTCCTTTGGTGAAATGTGGAGATGTGGGTTTAGGCCAAACCATGCTAAAGAGGTTCGGAAGATATTGCAGCTGGAGATAATTAGCATATAAAAATCAGGGCAGTTGGGATTAAAAAAAGAGAGAGAGAGAGAGAGAGAGATCAGGAAGTAGAGGGTTAGTGCTCTATCTGGCAAGACTGTAGAAACCGTGTGGACAGAGGAAATGTGATTCAAACTCTGGTATGGGAATGTTATTTTATTGGAACTGAGTTTCAAAAGACTGTTGCAGGAGTTCTTTTGACTGAAAACCATGGAGTTGGCAAGCTTTTGTTTGGCCTTCCCTTGAAATCCTGCTCCTAGAGCACTGTTTTGAATTTTGTTTGAAAAGTCTTGGAGTGGAAAGTGCTTGGTTTCAGAAGAACCAGGATAAACATTTTGAAACTCTATTGGTCTCTAATGCTTAGTAGCGGAAGTGGCATTTCAGTTCCACCTCCCATTGAAAGAGGATTATAAAAGACAACAGTAGGTGGGAATCATGACATTAGACCAATCAGGACCAGACTCAGCAGGATCCTTTGCTAATCCTGAAGCAGTGGCCCGAGGCACTCATGTACCTTCTGCATGGTTGATTGCCAGTTAACAGTAGCTTTATAAGAACTCAATTCATAGATTCTTTTCTTCAGACAAGGCATCTCATTTATTATCTAAAGTCCAGCCTTACTTAGAGGAGTCTTAGAACATTTTTAAGCGTTCCTGGCAATTAAACAATAGAAGAGATCGATTTAACATTTATTAATCACCTGCTGTGTGTAAATAGAGGGAAGTGGTGGAATATCTACCGATGGAGATCTTTAAAAGCAGGATGTCCTATGTAATTTTGAAGCTGAATCTCTTAGAAGCAGGGGACTAGACAAGAGGAATATTAGCTGTCCCTTCAAGCAACCACTATTACTGCCATGAAACTTAGGCCTTGCACTATCTTGAAGAAAATAGTAAATAGCAACTAAATTATTCTTTCCCCAACATGAAAACAAAAAGTTGTCATTTTGTTCATCCTCCTTTTCAAAGGGGACCAATGACATCACAAGTAATTGGCTCAAGAGTGAACTGGATTTAAGTGAAGCAGATCTGTACAAAGTTGTTAGCCTCATTCTCTCTTTCAGAGTCATCAAAGTTTACACTCAATAGTGACACTTTCCCTCTTCTAAAAGTAAAAAAAAAAAAATAATAAAACCTAAAAAAATAATAGTATGGCACTAGACAGAGCTCTGTTAGACAAAATTTTATCAACTTTTATTTTAAGCCATCCATGTCTAAGACATGTGCTAAACTACGTACGGCAGAAAGATACTTGAGTTATTCAATCTGTGGTCTCATCCACTGGGTAGTCCTTCCACCAGTACAGATTGGAATCCTCCATGTCCTCTTATCTTATATACCTCTTATTCATGTTCTTCCATAAAACTTACATAGGAGATCCACTCAATGAGGAACCTTCCTCAAGATCTCTTAACATTTAATGAATACTAATGCATCATGTAGATTATCCATCAGTTAAACCTTGTTCTCACCAAACGACTACCCTGTCTTCTCATGTCACACATCTTATTACAAAGAAACCATAAAAAAGTTGGCATCACTTATTAATCTGAATTGTTATTTTCATTTGACAGATGGGTAAGGGTTACATGGAACAATTCCCCCTTCTATTCATTTTCTTTACAACAAGAGCTATTTGAGGGATGTCACAGGCCTTTTGCTGTGGGCAATACTTCATTCTCTAGATCATACCTCTAGATCACTTTTGTATCTAGGAAATACCAAGAAAATTAACTGCCCACTCCAATTCTACCTGCATCCCCTTCACTTCCTCCAACATTCACTTAAATCTGAAACGGAAGTCTAGGAGAGAGAAAGAAGTAGCTAATGTTGTTGGCTGCCAGAAGTTCAGAACCCCAAGAAAGAGGATCTGCTTTGCAATTCTGAGTTTTAAATCAGTTGATTAATAGAGGCATGGAGGAGGCACATTTTGCTAGCCTTGCTTGTTTACCTCATTGTAAGCAAATGTCTGGAGCTGGGGAGGATGTTGGTAGGCAGTCAGGAATTTAGATTTAAATAACGAATGGAAAAGCAGGCTCTAGGAAGAAGACCATTATTGCTGTTTAGCATATTTAGAGACCTTAAGGAGAGAGAAAATAAGGCTGAAAATAGACAATCTATCACCAAGGGAAGAGAAGAAACAGTGTGACTTAAAAACAGTACTAATCTGTGTTAAAGGGATAATGATTATTATGAGTAGCTTTTCTGTTTCCACTGGGAAGGGGAATCAAGTAAACGAATATTTCTTAAGCTCCTAGAATGATAAAACAGTGCCTGCGCTCAAGGTGCTTACACACACACACGTATCTATGTGTATGCATATACTTATATACATATATATGTGTGTATATCTACATGTTTGTATAGGTTACTTTGATTTGCCTGAGTTACTCCCCTTCCTCAATTATTTGGGTAATCAGAAGGCCTATATGAGGACTGGCTGTATTGCCTTGACATACCAATAATCCTTTTGGGTGACCAAGAATAAAACTAGTTGGACATGCAAAAAATCAGCAACTCTGAAGCCGATTAAGCTCATACCAGCTTTGAAACAGACCCTGAGCCATTTGGTGCTTTATAGACCTTGAAGAGATATCCCTATCTTCAAAGACTTTATGGGTTTTGGAGACAACCTTATCTCCGGAGAGTCCTCTAACTTTGCTTAGGGGTCTGTAGGAATTATATTGTTTTTTGAGACATCTCCTTATCAAGGCTTGAACTATGGACTGTTTATCAGCAAGGATAGCTTCTGATTTGTGTATCAAAGGGCCACAGCTTTGACACCGGAAATTCCTCACTCCTGCCCCCTCCCCTTGGAGGGGGTGGGGCTCGCTCATTCCTTTCTAAGCCCACCTTTCCCCCAAATTCCTTACCATCCCTTACTTGGTAGGCTGTCACCATAGAATGTCAGTCCTCAGGTACATGTTTTATTTCCCTGATTAATAAAAAACCTTTCTTTAATTTCACAAGCATCATCTTCCTGTGGTTTTCTTCCCTTTAGGGAAAAGAGGGATTTAAATCTCCAGAACTGGCCTTTGCATTCTCTGGGCATCCTCTGTTTTGGGGGAAAGAAAGCTCTAAATTCCCTCAAAAGAGCATCTGCCCTAGTTTACTGTATAAATATATAAATACAGGTATGTATATGTGTATATATATATACATATATGTATATTGTATATACACACATACATATGTGCACACAATGTGTGTATATGTATGTGTGTACATGTATATGTGTGTGTGCATGTATATATAATATATATGACATTATATATTATATATGATATTATATATTTTATATATATATATATATATATATATATATATATATATATATATATATATATATAAAGATACACCCACCTATGACACCTATAAAGCAGATACAAGGCAACTTTGACTGGTAAGACACTTACAGATGGGGATGGGGCGGGGTAAGTAAATGCTTCAAGCAGAAAGAAACTCTTGAACTGAGTCTAGAAGGAAACCAGCAATTCCAAGAAGCAGAAATAAGGAACCAGACCATGCCAGAAATAGGAAGCAGGGAAAAAGAAATTCAAATTGTAGGTCAAGAAATTTAAGTTGGAGGCTATTAAGAATTCCCTAATTAGGGATAGCCATAATATGCTAGGACATACTTGATATGCATAAAACACTTTTATAATTACAAATCATTGTTTAAAAATTTTGTTCTTAATGACTTAATAAGACTGTTCCTTTGATTTCATTAATCAAGCAACATTTATCAAATGCCTACTATGTGCTAAGCATTAGACAGTAGAAGAAAGTTCTAAATGAAGAAATTCCCCTTACTGATGAGGATCACTATCTTCTCTAGAACTTAGCTCCCTAAGGCAGTGGGAAGGTAATGGACTTGCCTAGGGTCAATTAGCCAGGATATGTCAGAAATAAGACTGGAACCCAGGTCTTCCTGGCTGCAAGGCCAGCTTTCTATTCACTGTCATAATACCTCTTACCTAGAATGATGACAATGATAACTGGCAGTATTTGGAAGGTGGTGGGGGTGGGGGTGGGGTCTGGAAAAAATAAACACATGTTTTTCTGGATCCATTTAATTATTTTTAGTCTAGCCTGGGTTCCTCTCTATGAAGTGTATATAGTTGGTTTAGAGCACCCTTACTCAGTTTTCATCAAAAAGCCCAGGTGTTAGCACAAGATGAAGCATGGCGGGTGTCGTGGGGCACAGCTGTTTCCCATGTTTGTTGTGAAAGCTGTCATTATGTAATGGTTCACAAAGGGTTTCCTTCTTAACCACCCTACTAGGAGGGTAGGGCAGGTTTTATAATTCCCATTTTGTAGACGAGGAACTATCAATCAATAAATATTTATTGAACCCCTACTGTGTGCCAGGCACTGTGCTAAGTGCTAGGGATATGAAGAGGCAAAAGATACCCCTTGCTCTTGAGAAGGTTACAATCTGAAGCTCAGAGAGGTGAGATGACTTGCCCGAGAGATCACAACTGGAAAACAGCTGAGTTGGGATTCAAACCCAGGCCTCTCAGTGTTTTTTCTGTTATGTCATAGATGCCCAAGACACGAGATGTCTCTAGAAAGAGAATTAGAAGAACACCCAAGAAAAATTCTTCTCAATCACAATTTTGCCTAGGACCTACTCTATACCTCTGCTCCATTCATTCAAAAATTATTTTTTAATCAATCCATCGATTAACAAACATTTATTCTCTACTTGGGCTGCTAGGTGGTGAAGCTGGTAGAGTGCTAGACCTGGACTCAGAAAGTCTCATCTTTGTAAGTTCAAATCCAGCCTCACCTACTAGCTGTGTGACCCTGGGCAAGTCATTTAACCCTGTTTGCCTCTGTTTCCTCATCTATAAAACACGCTGGAGAAAGAAATGGCAAACCACGAAGAGTTAGACACAACTAAACAACCACAAAATTGTCTCCACTGTGGCAGGCATTGGAGATTTGAAGACAGCAACAAAAACAGTCTCTCTCTTCAAGGAGTTTTTATTTTACTCAGGAGAAACAGAATACAAAAAATATAAAGTAAATACAAAAGGAGTACCCTAATAACTAGAGGCAATCCTCTAAAAAAAACCCAGTTAATCCTTATTTGGAAAAATGTGCCCTCTTCCCCTTTCTTCCCCCAGACAAAAGAAAGGCACGCAGTTGCCTCTTTGCTTCCTAGTCCCACCCCAGAGAATCTGGATGAATAGGTCGAGGCAGGGAATGGCGAGAATATGTCTCTCTCACATGTTCCATGAATCAGAGCCACACCAAGGTCAGCAAGTTTCTTGTTTGAAATGAAAATTGCTCCTTTGAAGATTACTTATTCACTTACGGGTTATTTTAATCACATAACCGGATTGTCTAGCTTCACCTAAGAAGTGTAAGAATAAGATTTTTGGTTGGGAATTGGCAGAGGCGAGGAGGATAATTTTAGAGCTTGAGTCACTTGAAAGGGGCCAGGTCTGGGACTGGCGCATATGACAATGAGGGCTTTAGATAGCCAGATGCTATTAGATTCCTGATAGGCAGGCAAGAGAGGGCTCCAGGAACCATGATGGAGTGCCGAGGTGGAAGGGTGCCAGCCATACACAAAATTCATTGACTCTGTAATTTTTCCAAGGTCCTGGGTGGTAGAAGCCACTTTGGATCATCCTGAAAATCATCTCAATGCTATTGTTGGCATACTACCAAAACGTGCTGAAGCTTGGTAATGGTATTAATAGGGAAAAAGGAGTGCTGTCAAGTCAATGTGTATTTATCAAACCTAGACATGATGAATGGGGATAATAGGAAATAATAATTTGTAAAAGAAATATAATTTTTCAACTCTGTCATTCCTGAATAATGGCTAGGAAGTAAAGCTCAGTGGCTTGCTCTCACAAGGAATCCTGAGTGGTCATCAATATTCATTTGAACTCTCTGTACAGCTGATATAAGAAGGTTTGAAGGAGATACAATTGCAATCTATTCAACAACATCAAAATAATAATGGCTAGCATTTATATAGCATTTTACACATGTTAATGCATTTGATCCTCTCAACAACCATATTTTTCCCATTTTGCCAATAAGAAAGCAGAGACATAGAAAGTTTGACTTGCTCAGGGTCACACAGCTGGTTAATGTCTGAGGCAGGATTTGAACTTGGAACTCAGATCTTAACTCCAAGTCCCATACTCAATCCACTGCAGTACATGATTCCTTCTATATGTGTTTATTTTAGTTTCTCTTTTAGTATGTCAACTTATTGTTCACTAGAATATCAATAAAGTTAATATTGTAGACTATATAAAACCTTTGTGGTTCCTATCATACTCTGATTCTCTTTCCATCACTTTGATACCATTACGAAGGAAGAAGTCAGGGCCCCTATACCCATAAGGCGGAGAGCCATTTTGTATTTTTATCTAGTTTGTGGAGTCAAATAATCCATCACCAAATGGCCAACCTATCGATGATAAGCTTGCCCATACCCAGCTAGGCTGGACTTCAAGACAATATACACAATCTGTTTTTCAGACTCCAAAGCCTTTCCAGTTTGGTAGAACCTGCTAGAGGTTGTATTCCATTAGCACAGCCTTTGAGAGCCCAGGATCATTCTCATGCCACCACAATGAGGTATCAGTATAGGACTTTGTGGAGGATACCATAGGCAGATAATTATCTTTAACCAATATACGTTGGTCTTGGGAGAAAGTGAGAAACTAACCTGAATAAGTAAAGCTGATGACCAGGGCAGTGGCCTGGTATGAAGAAAATGAAGTATGAATATTGCTCACAGCCTTAGGGCTAGGAGGGGCCTTAGAAACCATCTAGTCTAATGCCATTATTTTATAGATAAAGTCTTGAACCTTTAAGTAACTTGAAATTGTGAACCTGGTTCGCAAGGTTACTTGGATAGAGCCCAAACTAGAGCCAAACTAATGGCAGGTCTAATGACTCCAGCCTAGTTCATGTTCTTTCCACCTTGAAACCTTCCTGTATAAATTATATATGTCAGTTGAATGCCATTCAACATACCCAATAGTCGGACTTAGCATGAGGCTTTCATCTATGTTCCTTAAAGACCTAAAGCTAGTACAGACGCTGTACTCATCACCCAATGGTGTGTCTTCACTGTTATTGAACTTCCCGTATTTCCAGATCCTTCGTGGCTTAAGCTTTTGACTTCACTCTTTACCTACCCTATACAACTTGATCTGTTGCTCTACTGCCAAATTTGGGTCAGCTTGGGTTGTATTTTATCTCTGATCCTGCCCACTCCCTTGGAGGTGGTCTCTAGTTTCCTCCTCAGTTCCCTACTTTCTCAGCTTCATCCACTACTGACAACCCCACTCCCACTAGCTTTCTGTAGTGAGTCCTGTTCATTGGATTTCCGCTGTGACTTTTAGTCTTTAGTCATTTACCTCCTCACTCTCATAGGCAGGGTTTTTGACAGTGCTGATATTAAAGTGAGAGAGAAGTCCAAGAGGGCTTGCGACATATGAACCCAATCTACATAAGGACAACAGTAATATAAGTAGAAAGAACAACAATATACGATATTAATAATAAATAAGTAATAAATAAAATGAATAATGAAATAAATAAATTAATAAAATGAAATAAATAATAAAACTAATAAATAAAAATAAATTTAAAATTAATAATAATAAAATCTTGAAAGTCTATAATTATAATTACCAAGACTGACTCAAGTAAGGATAAGAAAATACATCTTCCACCCATTTTTGGCTGAGGATGGAGCCCACATGTCAGAATATTGGATAGGGATAGAGATTGGACTTGTTATTTCATTGGTAGGGAATGGCTGCATAAAGAAACTCCCATTACTATTGTATATTGGCCCCTTCTCTACACCTTACCAATTCAGAGGCTTGCCTAGAGTGAAGAGAGGCTTGGTAACTTGCCTAGGATTACACAGTCAGCATGGGCCAGAAGTGAGACTTGAATCCAAAGTTCCCTATGTATTATTCCATCCACTGACTCTCTACATTGCATATACGGTCAGATATAATTGGCATGTTGATTCGTTTTGCTGATCTGCCAGGTCCTTGGATACCAGAAACTGATAAAGGATAATGGAAATAGTCTATAATATTGTATAATTATTATACTGGCCATAAAGAAACCATTTTATATCTAAAAATCTTTTTATGCTATTTAAATATTTTTAAAATTGTGAATTCTACCTTCCTCCCTTTTTTGCTAGGTGGAGGATTCTGACTGTGAGATATTGGATATATAATCACACATAACTCATGTGTGAGTTAGTCTTGTTAATTGCTTTTTTTCCCTTTTCTCTTAAATTCTTTGTTATAAGGGATGGCTTGCTAGGGAGGGGGAAAAGGGGAGAGAGTTGTGTTTGGAAATGAAGATAATTTTAAAACAAAAGGTACTCATCAAAATGAATTTTAAAAAATAAATCTGTTGTTACTGGAAAGATATTCCCATTGAGTTCCTATGATAGGTAAGTGCTGCTGAATAACATTATCACAACACAGAGACTGCAAAGGTTAAAGCTTAGGTCATATTTAGGTCATATTTAAGCACAGATTCCAGGCTTGGAAAAATAACTTCAAGCCTTGATTAGGGTCCTTATAAAGCTTACATAGATCCCAGTTAAGTCAGAGAGACAGAAAAATAATTCTTGATTATACAGCAATCTCCTACATCCTCTTGGACCAAAAAAGTTAAAAAGACTTGAACAGAATCATGATCTCATACATCATCTTCTAAGGCCATAAAAGTTGAACACTTAGCTAGACAGAGTTACATAGTAAAGTTCCCAATGTTCAGAGTTCACAATTGGCTAACTGAGAGTAGCGATTTACATGTACCAAAGATAAGCATGGGGTTTGAGTCAGTTGGGATCCTTTCACAAATAGAACTAGTTAAATCACTTGATAAGGTTTAATTAAAATTTGATGCTATGTTCCCTTCTTCATTTCTTTTGATTTCTTAGGTCAGGAATATTTGAGGCCTTAAGTAAATTTTAAGGTTCTATGACACAGGTTTCAGCAGGCCAAATAACCTCCTAACCAGGAGACATGGCCTTGAAACCACCCCCTGCCCAAATAAAAATTAATCAAAAGAAATCAAAATCTCTTACAACATTGCAAGACAAAATAAAATGAAAGATAAAAGTGAAAAGAGATGAAATAAATAAAAAACATGTTAAAAAAAAACCTAAATGATCTAGGAAATGAAATATTCTGGGGAAAAAACACCTTATTTTATATTTTATTTCTTTTCCCTCTCCTCAGTGGTGCCCCTATTTTATAACTTTTTTTTTATCCAGTATCCTTTCCTTTCTAATTAAAAACTATGAAGTAAAAACTGATTGAAGATTTGCATTGAGATTTTCCCCAACAAAAAGGAGTAAGAAATATTTTTAAATAGCTCTTTCCACATTGGATTAGGTCTAACACATCTCCATTTATTTTTATCACCACTAATGCAGCAGAAATGGTTTTTTCTAAGAAATATTGCAGAGTTCACTCTAGAATTCTTTCCTAGTGTTCTAATAAAGCAGATAGTCTTTCAGTAAGCCTTCACATGACTGAGGAATTTAGACAATAACAAATAACCAACAGCCTCTGACTCATTTGCTTGCTTTTGATATTCTTTGTAATATGAATTATAATATTCTTTGTTGAATATGCTTTACATTTAGCAATGTTCTTTTCCAATAAAGAGAAGAATGTTGTTTGTTTTTTCTAGAGATCAGGAACAAAAATTGCACAGTTTTTATTCCATACTTCTTAAATTTAGTAGTTTTAAATTTATGTGTACTTCTTATAGTCACCACAGCTTTAAACAGTAGGATCCCTGTTATGTGCTTATTCTTTTTCACGAATAAATGTATCATTCTTATTTTTTCTTTCAGGCTGCCAGCTTGACAGCTTAAAAATACTTGAGGAGTGAAGAAAAAAAAAAAAGGCAAAGGATTTCTCTGTCATTAAGACACTCTGAATGTTTCCCCTGAAAATAGACCATTTACTTGCTCATCCAGCCAAACCGATTTGACCTGGTATGACAACAGCGCCCCCTGGGCACAGCCTTTGTAGAGAAAATAGCTATGCAAATACCCTTCCTGACCATAATCAAACAATAGTTTACCTCAAGAGCCCCAGGCTGATCCTCTAAGGCTCCACAGCATAAACAGAGTCTAGTGAAGCAAGACCAACAACTATTTCAGAAATAGGATAGTTCTGCGCGCGCGCGCGCGCACACACACACACACACACACACACACACACACACACACACACACACACACACAATTGTTTTACCCTTGAAAAATTTTGTGGTTAAGAAGATTTTTTGAATAAAACATTTTTTATCAGTGTAGCCTTGTAGACACATCCCTAGTAGAAGCTTTTGGACTTGAGATAATGCCTATGACAGCTAATTTCAAGAGACACAAAGTTCTAGTGTCTGGAGCAGGTAGTTCTGTTCTTTTTCAAGGATTGTCCCAGGGTAATATGCATAACTCAAACTAGCTGCACTAGGGGCAGATAGGAGATGGAGTACCAAGTAAGGCTGCGTCCCCTTCAAACCACAAGATTAAGTGGGTGATTAGAAGAAGTATCACCCAGTAGTGGTGGAGGGAAGAAGAAAACAAGACTGTTGCACCGTTAGCTGACCTAGATTGGAAAATGAACTCTTTAACAGATCAAGAGGCTCTCCCACGGCCACCTGAAGAGTCCTTTTTGGTAGGGGGAGCTGTGGCACCCAGGTATAAAAAACCAAAATTAAAAATACTTGAGCAGTGAAAAAAAAAGGCAAATGATTTCACTGTCGTTAAGCACTCTGAATGTTTGATAAGATAAGAATGAGAAAAAATCAAAATTTCCAAGGCACTCTGTATGTGAGAGAATTGTAATATTGTCAGCCAAGATGACAGTGTAATTTCTCCATAGGCCAGCTGCTAGATAACTGACCTCAGAAGAGAAGGTAATAAATGTCACTTTCTGGAAGAGCTGAACTTCAGAGACCAACAAGACCGAACTGAGCAATGAGCAGTAGTATTAATGGGAGGGCAACAACCAGAGTGGAGATGTAGAACAGTGACATCGGTGAGTATAAGACCAGAGCTACCTGTTAGGAGTGGAAGAGAACCAAATTGTAACCAGGCATCTCCAAGAAGGAGCAGATACTAATGGAGAATTGCTGGCAAAGAAGCAAGCTGGTTCATACAAAAGTATCTCAGGAGAATATTAATGTGGAGAAGTGACTTCTAGGATTCTGTCTTCCTGAGGCCCTCCCACGGGCAATTCTGTAAGTCTCAGGGTTCTAAAACAAAGGAGGTCCCCTGAGAGGGAAGGAGTACAGGAGAATATATTGACTCTGTAAATTTGAATATGTCTTTTCTGTGCCCTTTACAAAGGTAAACAAAAAAACCAAAAACCTTTACAATTCTGTGTTTTGAAGCTTTGTGAATCTCAGTACTTGCTAGGGAGGCTAGTGACAACCTTGAGTCAACACCATATCTTGAAGTTCCCAGGTTTCCTCTGGGTGAGAAGTATTGGTCTAACAAAGTAAGAAGTACTCAAAGTTTTCCCAAGATTTTTGTTTCAAGAGAAAGCTTCTGACACAAATTTACTTTTATCATTATGTTAATATCCTTTCTTTCCTTTTAGAAAATGTTTAGGCAGAACGATATGCATATATAATTCTAAAATTCTGATGATACTCAAGGCACAGATAAGCTAAGGGCAGATTCTATAACAGATGTGGAATTTTTCATGAACTATAATTTATTTCTATTTACAGAAACATCGTCTAGTGATGGGTGGATCCTACAGATGGTACCACCTTACTCCCTAACGAAAATAAATTGTCTATTTGTGGAGAAAGAAGATTTTTTTAAAATCTCAGTATTTTTTCCTCTGTTATGCTAGCAGCCTGATGCACTTATGATGGCATGTGTTATTTTTTTTTCTGTCTTTAATGAACAATGTCCTGTTTATCTTGATGGTCATTATTTTTTCAATACTATGTTATTTTTAAAGTCTCTCATTTGAATTCTGCCAGCTGCTGGCATTTTTTGTAAACCTGAAATTGAGTTTATGGGTAGAACTCACAAAACCATATTTACCCAGGATCCAAAAGGTGAGGGGGCCACTCTGGGACAGCTTCTGTCCTCTTTGAAACTGGAAGAGTTATAATTAAAGCTGAAGAAGGGCAGTCTCTTCTCCTTCCTGGCCCACTTCAAGTCTGGATTTAACCCCAAACCTCAGAAAGGCATTAAAAAAGAAAGACAGAAGTAAAACACAAGAAAAGCATAAATACCTAGAATGTCTGTCAGGCCTGGAAGGAATCTTGGAATTCATTGAGCCCAGCCCCCTCATTTTGCAGATAAAGAAACTGAGAGCCTGGAAGGTTTTCCCACATCAAATAGAAGGGAGTAACAGAGCTGGAACTGAAAGCCAGCTCTCTCAAATTCCAGACCAATGTTCTTGAGACATCCTTTCCCAACTGCCTTTTTCTCACTCGTGAGTCGATCAATCCGTCAACGAGCATTTATTAAGCCCTTACTAGGGGCCAGGAATTGTGCAGTATCTGGGAAATAAAAAGAAAAGAGGGAAACAGTTGCCCTCAAGGAATTAACAATAAAGGACCCTTTTTCTTCTAATCTGCTATTCTAGATTTCAGTCTTAAATACATGGTACTACAAATAAAGTTACTTCTTAGGACCAACAGAAAAGAAATGAAACCCTAATAAATAGGAATCAACCAATCAGATCATTTTTTTTTAAAATTCTGTAACAGAATTGGACATGACTGAAAAATTGCTAAATGACCACAACCAGGCTTCTCTGGTATGTCTAGTTCTAGCACGGAAATATCCTTGGAAGGCCTTTTAAGCATGGAGCCCTCTGTTTCCTCTACCACACGGGTGCTGGGAAGCCTCCTTTGATTGGCTTTCTGGAACTTCTAAACTGACCAAATGTAGCTTACTGCCCTTTTTCAACCTTGCTCTCTTTTCTGTTTTTGGCAACTCTTATCTGTGGTGTCCAACATAGAAGCCATGAGCTAACCAATGAAAGGGAAAGGACTCTTTGCAGCTTTGCATCTTTTACCCTAGCTTGGAGAAATGGGCCTGCAAGTATTTGATTCTGTTCTGTGTTTGTCCTGCTTGGTTTCAGGTTCCAGAAGTGGGATGGGGAAACCACGGTGACCTGGAGCCAGGATTGCAGGCAGGGTGACATAGCCAGCCCAACATGGAAGCCCTGAGAAGACAGGATGCCCAGAACCTGAAGCCCAAAGAGGGTTTTGGACTTAGAACTGGTACTGTGTTCTATGGAAAGGGAACTAAGCATCGAACCTAACACTCTTCTCCTTCCCAAAACTTGAGGTGTAAGGGGGAAGGGAGATCATGCTTTCTACATGTCGAGGGAGTAAGCTTGAATATTTATTATTCTACCTATCTTGAAGCAAATATATTTCTTCGTAAAAGGTCCTGTGGTTTATGCTTCTCCATGCTAGAAGTAGGCATGCCCAGAGTTACGCTTCCTTCTGGAAATTACTTTTTGAACTAGTCTTTAAGAGAAAGTAGATCAATGAACAGATCAGGTATATATGATACAAAACCAAACAAACATAGTAGCCTAGTGTTTGATAAACCCAAAGATCTCAACTCCTGAGGCAAGTACTCATTATTTAACAAAAACTACTGGGAAAACTGTATAACAGTTTGAAAAAATTAGATTTAATCAGATGCCTGAACTAACTCCAAGTAGATACACGACACAGCTATAAAAGGTCACATCTTAAATATATTAGAAGATCAGGGAGAGACACCTTTCAGAGCAATGGCTAAGGGAAGAACCCATTGACAAACAAGAGATGGAGAAGACTGCAAGAGTTTAGACTGACAATGTTGACTATATAAAATTATAATACTTTTCTGTGAACAAAATCAATGCTAGTAAAATTAGAGGAGAAAGAGATAAGTAGGGAAAAAAACTTTGCAGCAATTTTACTGATGGTCTGGTACCTAAGATACATATTAACAAAAACCATTCTCCAATAAATAGATAAATGGTCAAAGGCAGTTGTCAAAAGAAAAAAATGAAAATGCTCCAAATCACTAATTATAAGAGAAATGGAAATTAAAACAATTCTGAGGTTGCTTTAGATAGACTGACAAATGTGACAAAAAGGAAAATGACAAATTTTGGAGGTGATGTGGGAAAAGAAAAACATTAACGAACAACCATCAGTGGAACTATGAATTGATCAAACCATTCCAGAATGTGTTTCCACAATCTGGCTAGCAGCTTCTGTGGGGGGTCCAGATCCACCCACAGCCAGCACCCAGAAAGCTGCCGGACAGCCAGAAAGCCCAGGTTCTTTTGATATGCCTTAATAAGGAGAGCAAGGTTAAGGGGTTGGCAAGC